>CM075339.1:87429370-88010464 GCA_037788925.1 Mytilus galloprovincialis
TCGTTTGTAACTGCATCCTGCTTTGTTGAAATACGGTTCAAATATAAGTTTGCTGCCTGTAGTTGATATAAAAGAAATTAGAAGAGGAATATGTTGTAATATAGCGCGGTTAATTATTGTAGCAAAATCCCTACTTAATGGTAAATAAAGTCATCAAAGATACTAGGATTGTAATTATGAAAACTATTTATATGTCATATACTCTTTAAAAAATAACAATAAACACAAATCAGGTAATAAATTTCAGCATCCAACGCAGAAGTCAAATGAACACAACTGTCAACGAAAACGGGAAAAAAACTTTAAATTTGGAATAGTGTTAATATCAATGTAAGTTATGTAGATGCATTGGGCAGTACCATAATATTATCAATCGTTTTAGCACCCTGCAAAAAACAATAAGTCGGGCAGTGATACATCAGACTCTGGCTTACAAGCCAAGTGAATATATCTTCTATACTAGTACTTTCCTTATCTGTCGTAATGAGTATTGGATGAGTACAGACTTTTGATTTAAATACCTACTGTCTTGTTACCGATGCCACATGTGGAGCAGGGTCTGCTCACCTTTCCGAGGCACCTATTCTTGATTGGGTTTGTGTAACTAACTCTTTAGTTTTCTATTTTGTGTTTCCTTTATTATTGTTAGTGTGTTTGCCTTTTCGATTTTAGCCATGGCAATGTCAGTTTATTTTCGATTCATGAGTTTGAATATTTCTGTGGTATCCCTTGCCCTATCTTGTTGTCTGCTACAGTTTGAAAAGGTTAGAGGTATTAGATCTAAAATACCTAACCCCGCGACATTTTCATGCGCCTGTCTTCAGTAAAACAGATCGTCATTTGTAACTATACATTGACTATTGATGAGGAATGTGTTTGATACTAGTAATTTGACTTCTTTGAAATGTTTGATATTGTACATATATTGGTAATATGGTAAATGGATTTAGGTTTATTTAGTAATAAAAAAAAAGATGCCCTGTTATCTTTTCCCCCACAAAGCAGAGTTTTGTGTATATAAAAGTCCATAACGATAGGAGAGAATATATCATGGGGCAATCAACTATTGATAATTAACAACAGTAATACCTGTGCTGCTATAATCCAGTCCATCACAGGTCTCTCGATACGAATTCTCTGGTGATTGCAACAAACACACATAGCTCTGACCGCAATAAAACTTTCGTGCTCTTAGACGCCAATGTCCTGGCGCTGGACATTTTAATTCGTATGCAAACGTCACAATAATGACCTGAAATATTAAATGAATTTTGTGATACCTGGTAGATAATATGAACAATGTATCGCACAGCAAATCAAATATAATGTATTAATTGCCTTTTGTTTTATACTAAAAGATTCATCCTTCACTAACAACAAATAATTGTATTTTACCGCGGTTCTTAGAGTAAAGCGTGAAAATATTGTATTGTCGTTACATTTTCAGAAATATTCATGAGACATGACAAAATTGACCAAAAAGGAAGACGAATTTTGTGGAACGATATATTGGTATTTTCAAGCGCTTCCCTTTCTGGTCGTCGTTGAACATATTAAGCTTTTTTTAATAATTGTTAGTTGCAATTACAGTTGTTTTCTAAATTTTTTTTATAAACGTATTCGCTAATTAAAGGTGTGGTAAAATAAGCGTTTGAAATTCACGATGCACGTAAAATTAAAAACGTTAAACTCGTTTAACGAGGTACTTGTCTTGCACGACTGAACGTCAAATAGAAAAGAGAAAAATACCCACGTTAAACGTGAAACAAAAACGACAATCAGGTTGCACGAAATAACATTGCCACCCTCTTAAATCAATGGCAACCGTACTACATCTCCTTTTTTCTAAGTATAAAGTCTACAACTGATTAATCTTGATAAAAGATCGCAAAATCCAGTTCTACGAGGACAAAAAATTGGACTCGACACCATTTAGGTGTTCACGTACATAACAAAACCCAGAGAAAAATACTTATGCCAAATAACAGAAAAATGGTTACTAGTTTTTGAAAAATAAACTAAAATTTACTTACTTGGATAAACCATGGCAATAATACAGTTTTCATTATACAGACGTTATAGATTCACTTCAATCTGCAAAATAAAATAAAATCGAAAAATGTTATTGCACGTATTCATGTGTTTCTCCATGTGCATATTGATACAATTTTGCTACATTACATCGGTGTTATTGTTTTGCTTTTATTTTACTGAAATATGTCCTTGTTATTTTATAATTCATATTAAGTGTAACTTATTTTTCTTCTCATACATTGCACATACATACCAAAATCCCAGATACGGCGTCGGACGCAAAACAAAATTGCAAACACTAATTAAATACCAAACAAAGAATTATCTGTGTATCAATACACAGCTTTGAATTAGAATTCTGTTTAAAAGTGTTTTATTGGCTGTTTTTTATCTCTTATTTTTGTCGATAATAACTAAATGATTATATTAAGCATCAAGCACAATATCGGCAAAGCCCGTGGCCTATTTTTTTTTCAAGTTTTTATTAAAAAGCTAAGAATAAAAATTATGACCATTATAAGACTTTTGGTGTAGCTGTTTATCTTCTGCTGCGTCTGCATGTGTGAAAAAAATGTATATCAATGTTCTTTCAATAATATGTCAACAGTATTACACTGTCACAACTATTCTTTGATCGAAAATAGTATGACAACACACATCTGGCAATGTGACAATAAAGACGGATCACGAAAAAATGTACATTTGCTTTTATTAAATGTCCTTTGTAAGATAACTATATTTAGAAAACACACACATTTAATTTGTACAAGATAACACACATGATTATTACTGAGGGAATTGTCAACACTATTGATCAGTGGTTCGTCAGTCATTTAAAAGATAAAGAACTGATTTATAAATGATAATTATTTTATATATATTTGTTCATTGACATAACTGATATATAGCAATACACTTTTCCTTAACTTATGTAGCGAATTCTTATGTGCTTGCTTTTAATGTTAGGTGAATAAAACAAAATAGCAACTAGTTTACGTGAACAAATGGTTCGAATATCAACACTTACTCTTCCAATCAGTACGAAAAAGTTTTCTTCAAAGCATAAACAAGTCTGTACATCGGTGTGTGTTTGTCAACATTTTCCATGTGTATCTAAACCAGTTCACGCCAGGTAAACAAACTTTTAAAAAACAAATATTGAGTAGATTATCGTTCCTTGCCTTCAAGTTCATTCAGAATATTCAAAATTGCATCGCATAACTGGCAAAACATTCTGCTATAAATTAAATGTCCTTAAATGTCACACCACAACAAGCCTTGTTATCTCATTATCTTTCATGCTATGCTAATTGAAACCCATTGTATATCACGGCCGACACTCGGCTAACTGAGAGATTGGTCGGTTAATCTATATTGAGTATGCGGCTGTACCGGCGGTTGGACTGTTAATCGGGTTGGCTAAAGTCTTTAAATCAGGTGTTATCGAGAAAATCATTGAAAGTTAAGCATGTTTCATTGTATAACTTTTTAAATATATTGTTATATAAACCTTTGTATTTTATTTGAACCGTAGTTATTAAATGATAGAATATGCTATTTAGATAACGACGGGGTTATACAGATAGTTCAATAACTAGTGTGTTTAGAGTATACAGATAGTTCAATGATTATTGTGTTTAGAGTATACAGATAGTTCAATAACTATTGTGTTAAGAGTATACAGATAGTTCAATAACTATGGTGTTTAGAGTTGTTAAAATACATTGATATTGATATCGAATGTCAATTTCGAATTCAATTTATCTAGAGAATATTCTTTATTTCTGTAAGCGTTTTAAAATTTACGAATATGTATCGAATTCAAAAACTTAACAAAGATAATATGCCTATCAATTTGTATGTCAGATGCGCTTTTAAATCTTCTTCAGCCTCATCGATAGCGCTCGAATCAAAACAGTATGAAAGGCAAATATGGAATTGAAGCGCATGACAACAACACAAAAACACAGAGAAGATGTGCTTAATACCACCAACACAATTCATGATTCGGGATAGAAAGCCAGTGTTTTGAATGATTCAATATTTCATTTTGTCATGACAAGATATTGCTGCTTTTCTGTAAATTATTGGTGCTTCTTAAGAATATTAGTTCATTTACAGAAACTTTACAGAATCAGGAATGGTTTCCAAGAAGAGATCATGGTATAGCAGCTATGAACTTCTCCAAAACCATTACTTGTGCAGAACGGGAATACGTGCTCAGAACCAATATTAGTTTTGCACAGACATGTCTTTACATTGCTGTACCCCTGTGTTTACCTATAATGTATGTCTTGTTCACCCAACGTTGTACATGTAATGAAATTTAATGTGACTGTCATACAAGTGAGAGGTTTAGCGCTATAAAACATGTAACATGTGAAGAATATGACAGTTGGTGTCCATTGGTTTGGTGTGTTTTATCATGTGATTAGGGACTTTCCGTTTTGAATTTTCCTAAGAGTTCAGTAATTTTGTGATTTTACATCTCAATAGTCTCTGAGCAGATTTAAGGTCGGTACATGTCCTAAGTTATTGGAATTAAGAAATAAATGTTTTGGAAAACAAGGGCCCAAAAATGACGAGTGATTCAATAGGAAACAGGAAAACTAATAGTACGGCGGCTTTGTGAAAAATTGTGCACATCCTGCTACAAGCATGAAATTTGGCATAGACCTTCATCAACTATCACTTTTTGATTTCAGATAGGGAGGTCTTTGAAAAAATGTCTCACTTTCGCTAAAATACAAAATAGCGCCATCATACTTAAATCAGCCCAATATCGAAGGCTAGTATGTGAATAGGTGTTATTATCATGCTACTATCATACTATTTAATTCAAACCTTTGTTTCTTACTACTTTGGAATATATTACATAGATAGATGTCTTTAAAAACCCTACTTCCGGTAAAATCCAACATGTCGGACGTTGTACTAAAATAAGCTTATTTTTTAGGAAGATAAATTGAAATGCGTTTTAACGTTATGCTACTATCATTACATTATCCAGGAACCTTTCTATGTTGCTTATCAAGGACACAATGTATGACACGTATATCTGTAAAACCCTTACTCCCAGTAATATAAAAAAATAGTGAACATAGAAATATCTTATTATTATTTAAAAATTCAACTTTTTGCAGCATGTGAAGAAAATGTTTTTTTTTTGTCCTGGTCATTTAACTTGTGGCTTTAAGTTATCCTTCAAACCACTAATTCTATTCTGTTGTAAATGTTTAAATACAAAAGTGACACTTCTGGTAACAAAATTGGCGTAAATTTCAAAGGTAACCTTCAAGCCCTATCTTCGATGAAGTTCTTTGGATAAATTGATTAAAACAAAATAAAATCACTTAATTACTAAAACATTTCTAAAATTACTTCTATTTGGCCAAACAACATGTTTATTCATGGGTACCACAACATGCACACAAGGCAGTGCAAAAAAAGGGGGGATTTAACCCATACACAACGACCGCGGCATAATTCTTTACATCCACAATATACAAACTTCTAACAAAATGATTAGGCCTCAGAAATTTTTTATCCCTTCTCCATCCATTAGCGCCTGAACTGGGTTACATAAGAGCCAACCCAAAGTTCGTCCCCCTAAACACCCGCCTGAGTTTATTGCATGTTTAACATGCTGGAAAAGACTAGACCAAGTTGAGGCAACAACCTCAATTAGCATTCCCCTTTGTGCAAATATTTATTTTCTTGCTTCGTTAACCATGTTAGCCCCATTTGATAAGTTTGTGCGATCTAACAGTAACACCCCGGTGATTTAGGCTGATTAATCATCATTCTGTATGTTAACGACTGTTCGAATCATGACTCGTTTAAATTCGTGTTTCACTGCATAAGACACATGCACAATGATTCGAGTGTCTGCCCTGCCTCTAAACTAAGTGCTAAGCTTGAAATACATCATGTGGTAAGATAGTATATCCTGAGCATTCTTTACTACAAATACCATACGCAACCAAAACTTCATCCACTCTTGTTACAGTTTCAAGGTATTTTTTTAAGGTAAGGACAAAGTACCCAAACAGCATACTTGTAAGGCCGCAAATACATGTTTATTCACAATCGGAGAGCTGATTTTCCACATTTACAAATTGTTCTACCTCCTGATAAGATGAAGAGACCTCACAAAGGGTTGTTCAAAAGGGTTCCCATGGATCATATTTGTTCATTCGTCATTCATAAGCGTATGGACTAGTTAGCATAGGAACCAATTCCAAGATTGTTACTCATTCACACCCGCTATGGTACTTTGCACGTTTTACATGCATGCTGGAAAAAACTAGACCCATTCGTTGTTATAGCCCCAATAAGTCTTTTCTCTCCGAAAACACATGTTTTCTTGCTTTGTTAACCCCATCTTATAGGTTTTTCGATGTTACAACAAAACAACATATCGCTTTATCAATGACATTATCAAATCCATATCTAGTGATTTTGACTGGTCAATCATCATTCTAAATGTTAAAGTCACATTTTCATCCATGTCAACAACACAGTTCCTTTTCCAGCAAAAGTGTAAACTCTCAATGTCTAGTGCATTTGAAAGGTCGTGGATAGATATATATCTCTAAAGCTTTTCCCACTCCCAAATGCAAACTAAAGTTCGACTGCCTCTTTTTCACGGAATAGCCAAACAACAATGACATCAGTATCGACTGTTCGAGTTATGACTCAGTTAAGTTTGTGATTCCCTGCATCAGACACATCCATCTTGATTCTACTGTCAGTATCTTCATGTAAACATGATGCTTAACTTGAAACATTAAGTGGTGGATAACACTGAACATTCTGAGCATTTGTTGTTACAACTGCCTTTTCCTCAAAATTTAATTGAGCAAGCTGCTGTGAATGAAAACTAAAAAGTTCGTTCTTTTTGTCGTCATCTCTCAGAAAACTTTGCCAATTTTGAGGAATTTGTTTTAACCGTGGATTCGTCTGTGTATTCCCTTCCCCTAAATGTAGCTCTTGCATTTCGTAGCGGCCTTCAAACTACCAGTATATGTACGCATCCAAGACTACATCCACTATTGTTACAGTTTCAAGGTGTTTCCTGCTTTTTTTTTTTTGCTGATTGAGTATTATGTCTTTAATTTAATAAAATACCTTGAAACTGTAACAAGAGTGAATGAAGTCTTGCATACGTATGGTAGTTGTAGCAACAAATGCTCAGGATGCTCAGTGTTATCCACCACGTGATGTATTTCAAATTTTGCCCTAAGTTCACATTAAGAGGCTGACACAAGAATCATGGTGCATGCGTCTGATGCATCGAAACGCGAACTTAAACGAGTCATGATTTTTTTTTATCAATTTCCTGTTTACAAAACATTGAATTTTACGAAAAACTAAGGATTTTCCTATCCCAGGCATAGATTACCTTAGCCGTATTTGGCACAACTTTTTGGATTTTTGGACCCTCAATGCTCTTCAACTTTGAACTTGTTTGGATTTATAAATATTTTGATATGAGCGTCACTGATGAGTCTTATGTAGACGAAACGCGCGTCTGGCATACTAAATTATAATCCTGGTACCTTTGATAACTATGATGTTACTGATGATGCTGTCATCACTGTTTCCGTGACATAGGGGTAGACGATCTATCGATTGTCTTTGGGAAGGCAAAACACCTTGGATTAATATCTATCAATGGTCTGTCAAATGCACTAGGCAATGCGTGATCACAAACACGTATTGTGATCTTTGCCTTTACCGGTTGTGATACGGTTCTTTGTTTGCTTGAAAGGGAAAAAAAACTGGGTGGGAGACATTGATGGCATTTGAAGATGTGACTGTAACATACAGAATGGTGATTGATCAGCCTTAACCACGGGGTTTAACTGTAGGATCGCACAAACTACCTTGGTTAACGAAGCAAGAAAATAACTATTTGCACAAAGGGGGAGGCAAATTGAGGCTGTTTCCTCAACTTGGTTTAGTCTTTTTCAGCATGTAAAACGTTCAATAAACTCAAGCGGGTGTTAAGAGGGACGAGCTTTGAATTGGCTCTGATGCTAGTCCATGCGCTAATGGATGGCGAAGAGACAAAGAAGGTCCCTTTTGAAAAAAAAACTATTTCTTAGGCCTCATCTTTTTTTTAGAAGTTTGTACATTTTGGATGTAAAAAAGGATGCCGCAGTCGTTGTTATGGGGATAATTGGGTCCCATGTGCACTGCCTTGTGTGCATGTGGTGGTGATTGTGAATAAACATGTATTTTTTGGCCAAATAGAAGTAATTTAAAAAATGTTTTAGTAATTTAGTGATTTTATTTTATTTTAATCAATCTATCCAAAATTCTACATCAAAGATATGGATTGAGGACTAACTTTTAAAATTTACGCCATAGTTTTTACCGGAAGTGTCAATTTTGTATTTAAACATTTACAACTAAATATAATTAGTGGTTTTGGGGATAACTTAAAGCAAAAAGTTTAATGACCAGCACAAAAAAACAACATGTTCTTTACATGCTGAATATTTAAATAATAAATCAATATTTCTATGTCTGCCATTTTTTGATATTACCGGAAATAAGGGTTTTAAAGATATACGTGTCATATATTGTGTCAATTAGAAGCAGTAAAGAAAGGTTCCTGCATAATGTAATGGTAGTAGCAATACATTAAAACACACTTCAATTATCCTTCCTTAAAAAGATAAGCTTATTTAAGAACAATGTCTGTCATGTTGGATTTTACCGGAAATAGGGGTTTTAAAGACATCTTATATATATAAGATATTTAAAAATTGTAAAAAATAAATATTTGTACCAAATATTATGATAGTAGCATGATAATAACACCTATTCACATAATAACCTTCGATATTGGGCTGATTTAAGTACGATGTCCGCCATTTTGAATTTTGCCGGAAGTGAGACATTTTTTTTCAAATGCCTCCCTTTCTGAAATCAAAGAGTAATAGTTGAGAAAGGTCTATGCCAATTTTCATTATTGTAGCAGGATGTGCACAATTCGTCTGATATATGCGTGTAGCCGCCGGACTATAACGATAACAATCAACGAGAAACATGTATGAACAACATCAACAAACGACAATCACATGTCAGATTTGAAAATCAAAGCATAATTTTCTGACGTTAGACACGCGAATCAATGAATGTGTTAAATTGTTCCTTTTAAAGTTGTTACACGATGATGACTGCTGTACCCATATTTTGACTATATTATTTATTATGTCTGTTTAGTTCACGCATCATTGTAAATATAACGGAATTTGGTGAGACTGTCAACAAAGTGAGAGGTTTAGCGCTATAAAACCAGGTTTAATCCATCATTTTTATGTGTTTTGTCATTTGATTTTGCCATGTGACTATGGACTTTCCGATTGGATTTTCCTCTGAGTTCAGTATTTTTGTAATTTTACTTTTTACACAATTTCAAACAAAAGAATATCTTAAGAAATGTTTATACAGAAAAGAGCCAACGGTTTTGTCGAGAATGCGATGCAGACTGTTTTTATCAAAACTAGAAAAAGGGAAGTTTTAAGAACACTCATTTGGAACAGAGAAAATGTTAAATGTGCGACAGTGGTGAACTACAGAAGAGGTGCTCCACGTCAAAACTACATCCGTGACGGACTTCTTTGCAAACTTTGAGCACTAAATGCCTGTGCTTTTGCAAATTTTTCGTCCATAGATAGATAAGAAAAAACTCCGTAGTAATAATATCTAGGTTAAAACTGTCGTAGATGTCTCTCCTCGAGTAGAAATCTGTTAATTACAACGAATTTCTAAAGAGATTGATTATTTAAAAAAATTGAACTGTCTTGCCTGCATTTAACATATATGCACTACTGAAAAGGGCTCATTAGTATGTATAGGCATAAACACGTATACACAGGGAGTAAAAAGAAAATTAATCAGTGTACATATAACCCACCTATGACAAAGAATAACAAGGTTCATTTTTTGAAAGAAATGCAACTGATTGTAAGAAATGTACATCGTTTAATATATGACACAGGTTAAAACAAGAATGTGTCCAAAGTACACGGATGCCCTACTCGCACTATCCTTTTGCATGTTCCATGGACCGTGAAATTGGGTTATAATCTAATTTGGCATTAAAATTATAAAGATTATACTATAGGGAACATATGTACTAAGTTTCAAGTTGATTGGACATCAATTTCATAAAAAAACTACCTTGACCAAAAACTTTAACCTGAACTTCCACTTTCATTTTCTATGTTCAGTTGACCGTGAAATTGAAGTCAAAAGTCTAATTTGGCTGTAAAATTAGAAAGATCATATCATAAGCAACAAGTGTACTAAGTTACAAGTTGATTGGACTTCAGCTTAATAAAAAACTACCTTGACTAAAAACTTTAACCTGAACGAACGGACGCACAGACGAACAACAAGTGTACTAAGTTTCAAGTTGATTGGGCTTCAGCTTCATCAAAAACTACCTTGACCAAAAACTTCAACCTGAACGAACGGACGCACAGACGAACGAACGGAGCCACAGACCAGAAAACATAATGCCCCTCTACTATCGTAGGTGGGGCATAAAAAAGGCTAGTCAGAGTAAAATTGAGAATGAAAATCAAGAAAGTGTCAAAGAGCCAACAACTTGACCATCGATCAGAAATCAGCCGAGTACCACTAATGACTCTCCAACACAGCGATCGAACCCGCACTCGAAGACAGGCTTCAGCTGGTCCTAATAAAAAATGTTAACTATTTGCGCATTTATGTATTTATAGTGTCATTATGTTTTTGGGATATCCAATACAAGTACCCATGCAGCCTAGTCAACCCTTGTGTTTTTGTTATATGTATTTATATTTGTATCGATCTGATGCATTAAGCCTTTTTCAACTGATTTTTATACTTTGTTCTTATGTTTTACTGTGACACCACTGTCGCGGTTGGGCACCAGCTATTATAATTAACCTCATCACGCTTCCCAAGTCTGGAGCCTGTACTTCAGTGGTTGTCGTTTGTTGCTGTGTTACAGATTATTTTGTACATATATTAGGTCGTTAGTTTTCTCGTTTGATTAGTTTGACATCTGTCATTTGGGTTTTTATATAGAAGAGGGACGAAAGATATCAAAGGGACAGTCAAACTCATAAATCTAAAATAAACTGACAACGACATGGCTAAAAATTAAAAAGACAAACAATAGTACACATGACACAACATAAAAAAACTAAAGAATAAACAACACAAACCCAACCAAAAACTAGGGGTGATCTCAGGTGCTCCGAAAGGGTAAGAAGATCGTGCTCCACATGTGGCACCCGTCGTGTTGCTTATGTGGGTTTTTTTATATAGTTGACAATGTGGTATTGGCTTTGCCCATTATTGAAGGCCGTAAGGTAGCCTACAGTTGCTACTTTCTGTATCATTTCTTCTTTTGTGAAGCGTTGTCTTATTGGCAATCATACAACATCTGCTTTTTTGAAGTTCAGTGAAAATGGACGTCATACTCAACTTCAAAATATACAAATAAACCAAATTTATTACTATAGTGTTCTAAACTTTGAAGTTCATATATAGATAAACATACAGCTACTTGTGCATGTGCAATTCTAAGTCCCAGCCTTGGTTTTAATTTCTGTTTTTCTCAAAAAAGCACAGAAATCACTCCTTGTCCTTATTCAAAAATATTGATGCAACACTATAGTTAAGTATTTTGAAAGGTCACACAATAGTAAAATGATTTTGTTTTGTTTTGTTGGTAGTGTACCTATATATTTGACTTGAAAACGCAATGCATTTATAACGGTTGTGAATAAACTGGGACCTAAATTCTTAGATCGTATGTTTTCTGCGCGTGCCGGCTGTCGTATACTGATGCAATAAAACAACTATTTTCAAAACACCAAAGGACAATAGACCGAAGAGAAGAAAGCAGCACAATCCCATAAATGGTATATTATGCACCAAGAAAATCCGCAACTGGACGAGACTTAAGTTTACCCCTAAACAATAATGTAAACCAATATAATCGACTGTGTTAGATTATCATGGGTAGTCTATATCGCTAAAACACACCCTCGTCGTAACTGACTAATGCTTGAAATAACAAATAAAACAAGAATGTGTCCATAGTACACGAATGCCCGACTCGTACTATAATTTTCTATGTTCAGTGGCCCGTGAAATTGGGGTCTAAACTTTAATTTGGAATTAAAATTAGAAAGATCATGTCATAGGGAACATGTGTACTAAGTTTCAAGTTGATGTAACTTTAACTTCATCAAAAACTTCCTTGACCAAAAACTTTAACCTGAACTTCGCACTATCATTTTCTATGTTCAGTGAACCATGAAATTGGGGTCGAAACTATAATTTGGAATTAAAATTAGAAAGATCATTATCATGGGGAATATGTGTACTTAGTTTCAAGTTGATTGGACTTCAACTTCTCAAAAAGTACCTTGACCATAAACTTTAACCTGAAGCGAACATACGCACGGACAAACGATCGAACGGACGGATGCACAGACCAGAAATCATATTGCCCCTCCTTTAGGTTGGGCAAAACAAATAATGAGTATTCTATTGCTTTGAATGAATGTTATGTTAAATATAAGTGCATTTAAAAGTGATATTTAGCAATATTTGAATTTTTAAAGCCCTGAATGATGATAGTTGAAAATCCTCAATGTTAACGTCAAAATTTAACCTGAGAGTTGAATATAGAATTAATCATATTGTCTATAATAAGTATCCTTCAGCCATAAAACTTGGTCAAAAGTCTGGATATTCATAAAACTTTAGTCATTCCTAGTTAATTTTTATAGATTGTTTGTTTTTATATCCTATTAGGTCCAGGGACACAGTTATCGTCCTTTAATTTTCGTTTTTTACGAATATAATTCCAAGGATGGACAATGTAATACTTGCAATTTGTTTTATACCCTTTCCAAATTTAGTTCTGCATGTTTCATACCTCAAATAACAAGTAAAGGATAAGTATACACTAGTCAAATTTGGTTCATGAATTTTAAAGTAAAGACGTGATTTGGTCAAGCTGAAAAAGGTTAAAATTAAAAATTCAAATTTCGGAAGCTGTCAAAGAATTCAAGACCCTTAATTGTCCATATTTAAAGTAAGTGCTGATGAAGTTTTTACCTACACACAATATTTTTAATGAACCTTTTTAACACTAAAAGTGTTTACTTCAGATCCTGTAATGTATATAGGTTTCAACTAACAAAGGCAAAATTGACAGTATACTTACTTTGTTCGGTTATTTTCTAGAAATTGTTTCGATTCTCACACATTCTTGGCTTTTGAATTATCTGCTTTGAGTGTTCCTGATAAAGGTAAATCCGAGCTCTACGTACAAATGTATACATAGACTTCAGATCGTGTTGTGTTAAATCTGTTAGCACAAGTAATCCTAGTGGCAAATGTATGCTTGGAATTTGACATTTTGGGTATATCTATGAAACTTATTAAATTTTGATATTAATGGTACCATTGTTTTAACAGGAGCCTGTTTTGCAGTGTATGTTGTTGATTCATGTGTTTTTTAAATGTTGAAATCACTATATAATCAATTTATTTTTAGCTCTAGACTTGCGATAGTTGTCTTGCAAATCTCCTGTTTTTAATATTTTATTGTCATGCTCATGTCTGAGTCTGAGTTTTAAAGGAAAATATAACTTCTTCCTGGTAAGACAACTATAGAATCCTGGTTATCTATGTTCATGAATATAGTATTATTAATTACGTTGTACAATCTGATCAAACTAAATAAAAGCCCCCTAAATAAATCAAACGTTGTTATCTACTTTAATTTCACGAAGGCCATTACGTGTTGGTTGACATTTATGGTCTGTCTGTATGCATATGCCTGTCCCAAGTCAGGAACCTGTATTATGTGGATGTTGTTTGTTGATGTGTTACATATTTTGTTTTGTTTCATTCATTATTTTTGTCAATAAATTAGGTTATTAGTTTTCTAGTTTGAATTGTTTTACATTTGTTTTTTCGGGACCTTTTATAGCTGACTATGCGTTATTGGCTTGGTTCATTGTTGAAGACCGTCCGATAACCTATATTTGTTAATTTCTGTGTCATTTGGTCTCTTAAGGAGAGTTTTCTTATAACAGTTGAAAGCACATATGCTTCATATATTGTAATATATTGTAACTCATGACTTGTCATTGTCAGTTTATTTGTTTCAACTAGTGAGTTTGAAGGTCACTGTGGTATCTTTCACCTCACCTGATACCGGAATTCGCTTTGACCAACAATGCAACACTGTTAACCAACATTATCTTTAAATTTTGTTGGGGAAATCTAAAGTGTCAAATCATATCATTTATTTTATACTTTAATACAAATTTGTACAAGTATTTCTATACATGTATTGGTAACATAGCTATATACATACATATCACGTGACAGTTAAGTTTTCTTGCCTCAACACATATCATTCAAGTGAAATGTCAGTATGATTAAACTCTACATCAAGTAGAATAACATTTTGATAATACAAACATTCAGAATATATAAATTTATTTGTTAAGGATAAATTGCCATGTTGCATGCAGACTATGAAGAAAAAAAATTACAAGCATATATAAAAGTTATGAAAGTGTCATGATTATAATTGGAAAAATCTATCTGAAAATCTATCAATATAGCTAAAAGTGTAACTCAATGAAATGAAATATGTTAAATGAATAATAAACCTGCTTTGACATCGTTATCTGTTTAACAGTTAAATCACCAAATAACCTAAATCAGAATGCCCTAAAAAAAAATTAAATGAAACTAAAGATACAATTCAACTGAGGACTATAACTTATAGATGTCAAATTAAAAGTTGGCAAATTTAAATGTGGTCTCGTTACCTTCGCCTTCTTATCACAATTTCTGTACATATTGTTTAAAAAAGTCAATTATGAAAACCTTGTAAAAAAGAATGTTTGCAAAGTACACGGATGCCACACTTGCACCTTCGTTTTCTAGGTTCAAGGGACCTTAAAATTGGGTTCAATACTCTATTTTCGCATTACAATAAGAAAGATCACATCGAAGGGAACAAGTTCAAAGTTGATTGAACGTTAACTTAATTAAAACTACGGTACCTTGACCAACAACTTTGACCTGAAGTAGAACAGACAATCAAATGGTAGGTCAGACTAATGGACGCACAGACCAGAAAACATAATGCCCCATGATTTGGGCATACACATTCTTATTTTTCATTGCATTTAAAAGGGAAAACAGGGTGCCAAGGTTAAATGTACGAATAATCTATATAAATCATTTCTCGCCAAAAAAAACTCGGTTTATGACTCACGTTGACATGAGGACATAAAGTTTCTAACACAAGCAACATAAAGTTCTTTTTTTACTATAACCACGCACCATGATTCCTTAAGCCATAAGAGAAATTTTTAATTTTCATTTGTTCATAAATATTATCACCAGTAACGATTTTTTTCGATTTGTCAACTGGATTTGCTGTACTCTAAAATTCTATTTGAATAGAAACAACAGAACAAGTTTATTTCAAAACAGTTCACGACTATAATTTATGAACTCCCAAAATAAAAAAATACATCATGAAAATGTCATAAACAATTAAAGACTAAAGAATCACAAGCATTCTGCATGAAAATTAAACTACATTACAAACAAATAATGCACTGAATAGTACAACTACTCGTGTATTAACAGGCAACTGTACTAAATAATCAAGTGTCTACATTATTAGAATAATGACTCATAATTCTATATTACTTTTATAATCAAATGTATTTAAGAAAAAAAATGAAGGATAACATGACGTGCATAATATACATTAAATGCAATGAACAATTTACGGAATATGGACTGAAATACACTGTACTATAACATTCATTTCAATGCATCTATCAATTAATGTTTGTTAATATAATTTATACAGACTCCAAGCATGCATTTGCTAACTGTTTATGAATGTTTATATATCAAAGAGAGAAGGTGTTGGTGGCGAGCAATTTGACCCTCCTATAATATTCAGTCATGATTTCAAGGTAAAAAGTTATCAAACTTACTGTATCAACTCAAAGGAAAGAAAAGTAGAACGATATTTTGTAACCTTTTCAGACAAATGTTGAACTTTTAATAAAAAAAAATAACATTAATCAAAATTTTGGAAAAACAAGAGAAAAATGTAAGGGAGTTCAACCTTATAAACAATGAACATTAAATAGAAAATTTCGTACATCACATTGGATGTTGAAACATGCTTGATATGTTTCCCATCCTTAAAAATAAAAAAACCCAGGCCTGTTTCCAATTAACGTGATAGAAACTAGACGTTTATAATGACTCAACAAATACTGATTATGTGTCAGTTTTCCCTATCGATCCAAAATGCAGCTATTATACATTGCATTACCAGTCATGCAATTCTTTTTTTCTTCAAAATGATAAATACAAATGCTACATAAATCCCTCGAATGTTACATGTAGATAAAAGAGGGACGAAAGATACCAAAGGGACAGTCAAATTTTAAGTCTTAAACATAAAAAACAGAAAAATAGCAAATATATTTCTCATCAAAAATCTCATAAAATAACATTCATTTTAAAGCAGCAAATTAACCGGTTAATTTAATAAGTTATAGTGTTTCTTTTTATATTAAATGAAAACAAGGAATTATTTGAATTCTTGATATTTTATAAGAAGTGTTTGATGAAAACTAATATAATTAGGGAGGGTTAGCATGGCTAAGCAGGATTAATCAGTTCCTACTGGAATATTGGTGAAAGTAAAATGAACCTTATAGTGGCCTTCAGCTGAAATTCGTAGCGGTTATCAGTAGTGTTTTTTTTTGTGATTTATGAATGGAATGTGAAAAACTATATCTCGAGTGAATGCGATTGATAGTTTAGATTATTTTTTACCGATAACCGCTACAAATTTCAACTGACGGAGACTTTAGACATGTGTGCTAGATAACCCTATTTAATCAGGTTAGTTTTGATCATAAACTTCTAATTTATTTTCCAGAATGTCAAACTCTTCCAGATTGAACTAATTCCTTGTTTGCAATAGAATTTGCTATAACATAAAAGATATCATTTAATAATTAATCATTCTGATTAATTTATAATGGACACTTCCTATCAATGATTCGTTTCTAAATCACATATCTTTCTTTCAATTGACTATTAACTGTTAAAACGTATGTATTTAATTAACCAAATTACGGTTCAACAATAAGATGCAGCAGGATGGTTAGAATATATTTAACAAATAACGAGCTGACAATTGATGCGTTTAAAAAAAAACAAACCTATCAGTAATTTGGAATGCAAACAAAATCATATTACATCCTCTATTTCTGGTGCACCTCATTTATTTCTGGTCTTTGTGGTCTACTTTAAACTGGAAGTATATGTGTAGATTTGAAAAAAAATTAAGTCAGTTGAAATTGTGTCTTCCTTTACAAAAACATTTCCCATTTTTCCCTGCACTTTTCTATTCCACTGTTTCGAACGATCTACTGGTCGTTGTGTTTTAATCTGTTGATTATTTCCAAGTAATTCTTCTGTAGACGTATTTTATAATCTGGAACCTTTTCTAAATCTAAAAATAATACATATGTATATTATAAATCAGACAGTCCACTTAAACAATCCTTGAAATATTTCACATTTAGGTAAATTATCATTTTAGATATATATAAATGAACATTTCAATTATTTGTATATCTTGCCTCGATGTACATGTTTGCTGTTTTTCGTTGCCTACTTATGAATACAGTTCTCTTGATAAAATTGTAAAATTGAGAAAACAATTTATATCTAATGGCAACACTTAATTCTTATAAAAAATTTATTGATGTTTTCAGTCATATCAGTTTTTTTAAGACCTGTCCCAAGGAATATTGTAACTTTATATTTTCTCTTTATCTTTGATAAATTTCAAGACAGTATGCATATGTCATGAAATTGAGCTTTTACAGCTCCATGAAGGAAAAATGTTCTAGCCATATAAGCATTTGCAAACATGTTGAAAATAATATTTTCTTGACCATAGTTGTAGTTTTTTCACCTCTCTATCAGAAGATTCCATATGATATGCAAAACTTATGGAATTTTAGGACAGCAATCATCAATAAACATTATAAATTAAAGTTAGAGAATATCATAATGGTGGAATCATGCGACAGCTTCCGCAATATTAATGCTAGTATCTGTGATGCGTTTATTTGTAGGGTGATAAAATGTATATGACCTCTGTTTTAAGAATTTAGTGATGGTTAAGGGTCAAATAAGGGCCTATACTAATCCAATATGTCGTGCTACCTTTTTACATGATATGATTTTTTCATTAACATATTTTTTGATAATGAGGTAATCTAAATAACTTAACCAAGATTGTATAGCCAGGTGACCCTAACATAAGAGTGGAATGAACATCAACGTTAATAAAAGACCATTGATATACATGTTTTTATATTAATTGAAGTCTTTTTCCAAATAGTACCATGGCTTTACGATTAATCATGGGTGATCTAACAGCTGATTAATGAAAATTAGACATGGGCATACACATTCAGTATTAATTACTACTGTTTAGAAGAGATAATTAATAGGTTTTATAATACTTTACAATCAAATGTATTTACATGCGACCTTACCAAACATTCAAGTATCTCAATTACCGCATATTATTTTCATGGGCTGTAACTTTTCGCTTATTTTCGTGTAAAGAACAAAATCGCCACAAATTAATTCCGCCAAATAAAAGTGTACATGATGAGGTAATGAGAAAAGTTTTGAATCCGCTAAAATAATAACCACCAAAATATTTAGTATATCGATTATTCAATGCAAATCGTGAAATTTTACACCCGAACAAATTCACCAGCTTTACAGTATCTTGGTTATACTAATGACTCCGCTGTATACCACTGTTGCCTTTATTTATTTATAACATTTAGCTTTAATCTACAAAAGAGATAATATGCACACATACATATCCTACCTGATTTTGAACTTGGTCGATCATTCACTGACTCTTTTATTAAATTATCTGTGAGTTCGTTGTAACCACATTCTGTTAATACATCAATAAACACATTGTTGGTTGTCCCTCCCCTTTCAATCACTATATCTAGCAATGCTTTGATCTGACAATCTTTCCTTTTATCTTGTTCAATGACGCGTCTGTCGTCTACTGATATAACCAAACGTGTCATCATTCGATCTAATATATCACTTATATCTAATCTTTGCTGCACGATGTAGTTATATTTATCTGCGATGGTGCCTGAAATTGAATTACACTTAAGATAGGATAATATTCCTCCCTTTTCTTTTATTATAATTTATTTTATGATGCTGTCTCTTTCTGAGACCATTCTGTACATATTGCATATAAATGTTACATACAACATACGATATATCATAAACACAACAGAGATGTTCTTAATTATTAAGATTGAATCATCTTTGTCCTTTTGTTAGTTATTTCATGTTATGATGAGCACTTTTCAATGGACGTTTACATGTTGGTCCTATGTTGTTCTGTTAAGTAATTTCCCCAGGCCCAGTAGATGATTAACCATCCACAAACATGTTTTGATACTGCAACATACAATATATCTGTTCTTAGTCAGAAATATAGTTTGCAGACGTCCCTGTTTTTGCTGGATTATATATATATAATGTATATGTTGGTTTAGCCAAAAATCAAGCAGTATGTCCTTTCGTTTGAATTTTGTCACTTTTTTTCAAGATCGCGTCTTTAATATTTAATTGAAAATATAGTATGAGAGTGTCTTATCATTTGACCAAAAGCACATTTTGTTCTCGTTGGACGGCATACTGTGACATATATAGATGCTTAAATAAATTTTTCGGGTCAACATGCACATGACATTTTCCAATTGTAATGCAATTATCATAAAAACCTCAATGCCTGAGGCCAAGGTTAGGTTTTCTATGTAAGACTTATGTAAAATATTAAAAAGGTAACCGTTCATTTGCCCATTATATTTTTTCTACATAAAAAAATATGTAAAAAGTCTTTATAAATCATTAAATATGGTCAAGAGAATACAAATGACTGATATATGTTGAGTTGCATGACGTCTTATGGGTGTAAAGGATGATAACATGGCTTTGATTGTGCAACCAGTCTAATTTAGGGAGTTCATCCGATTCCCTTATATTGTTTTCGTCACTTTAATTTGTCTTCTTAATCAATGTGTGAGATTTAACATCGAAAAACATTAATGCCAATAGATAATGAGGTCTATATTAATATTTAACCTAACAAATGGCAGATTTGCTCAGGTGGTAACAAAGACAGAGACAGTAATGCCAGTCTCGCATTGTTTCAAAAAAAAATTTTAACAGGAAAATATCTTTTTAGATTTCAATTGATGATAGAATACAAGGTATTCTAATATGACGTCCTTATTACGCTTTGTTAACAAAGCCGAGTTCTAATGAGCACAAAAAATATGCTCGACACATGCGCAAGGACTTACTGCTTATATTAACGTTATTTCCATCGTTATCCTTTAAAATATGTACATTTAGGCAGCTAACATAAAACTTTATTATATATTTTTATGAAACAAAATATATTTATCTTGCTAGTAGTTTTTAAACTTATCAAATATGAAATGTAATGCACAGATTCCTCAAGTTGGAAACGGGAACAGCCCAACATTTTTACGGTAATTTTGTACGCTTCGACTAATAGAAATACTATATTCGTCCTATTAAAATCGAAATAATTCCTTCATGTCATGCTCTATGCTCATTTTAACATGGGTAGGCATTATATTTGACCACATTTTACACCTTGCTAACGCTCAGTGTAAAATATCGACAAATATAATGCCTACCCATGTTAAAATGAAGATAGAGCATGACATGAAGGAATTGTTTCTTAAATATATTTCATGAAGATTACTCTAAACTTATGTACATTAATCTATAAAAATAAATTTTAATTATTTACATTACAGGGAGACTTACTTTTGAATAACAAATTAAATTAACTGATATTTTTTCAATATGAATAACATCTTATTCCTTAATTGATTATAATGCCTAGTAATATTTGTTTTATTTGAAGAAATAAAGAATTAATAAACACTTACTTTTCAGGGCACACTTCAGTTCCTGTAAAAAAAAAGTGACACATCTCAAACATCATACTCACATTTGTATTGATTTTATGTGTTATTTGTTGTTGCCTTTTTCAAATCAAGTCTAATATTACAATGGGATTAGACAGGTGTTTTATTTAGATACAAAGCCGATGTTTACTTTTGGTACCAATTGCATTCCATTTAATTCTAGTGACTTATTTGTAAAATATTAAAATGATTTCTATTAAAATTAGTGTAGTCAAATCGTACACTTTTGCCTAACCGGTTACTCGGATAGTCGTTCGACCGATTAACCGGTTAACCGATACTTTAAGTTGGTGTTTGAAAGCCTTATCAATAGAACCCTACACATAGAAATAAGTTGTGGTATGAGTGTCAATTTGACAACCTTTCATCCAAGTCATAAATACGCTTTTAGAATTGGAAATTTTTCCTTTAGCATTATAAGGCTAGTCTCTGGGGATTCCTGGCGAAGTTTGACTTTTAATAATCAAATACACCGTATCAACTATAGCGTTTGTACCAACTTCAGATTAAAAAATCAAAAACAAAATATTAATCTTGTATAAATGAATATGTCTTATGTTTGAAACCTATTATTCTTTCCTTTTCTCTTGTTGTCTCCGATAATAATTGGATGTGTTTCAATTTGAAATGATTAATTATAAAAAAGAAGATGCAGTATGATTGCCAATGAGACAATTCTTCACAAGAGACCAAAATGACACAGAAATTAACAACTATAGGTCATTGTACATGCTGTACAACCTGTTTCATTACCATGTTTGCTTTTTCTTTAAGCATGTTACTCGTACTTTCACGTATACATTGAGTACATTCACATTGGTTTGTATTTCACAATTTTGGAAGTAAGACTAACCCTTGCACTACGGAGGTTGCACACTTAAATGAAGGTTTACACAATATTAGATCGAAAACGAAATAATGAAGTAATTAGTAAAATAAAATCTCATTACTGATTTAAAGTTACTGTTAAAAAAACATGTTTACTAATTATGTTTCTTAAAGATCCTGCCCAGAACTCTAATTAATTTTATGTTTTAGGATTAACAATAGCAATCAATATACTGGACAATTGATCTGTCAAACTAATTACCACGACGACAATTTTTAGATAAAACATAACTATTTAATGATTTAATTTTCAACACAAATTTGTATCAAATCTATCGAAATTGGCAAAAGTCCGGTTAACCAGTTAGCTTTTTTGGTATTAGGTATTCGGTCTTTCGACCGGTTAACCGTTGACAACACTAATTAAAATGTAACAGTTTCTTAGGTTTTTAGAAATAGTTTGAGCTAGACTTGTGCTTTCTGTGTCAGGTGTCGATCCTGAGGCAGCTTCATAATTCTTTATTGGCTAAAATGATTTAAAAAATGTAGTCAAATGGTCAACATTTTCTGCATTAGTAACCACAATGTCAAAACATGTAAGGTAGTTCAGGGGTATATTTCCATCTTGAATTATACAATCACAGTAAATAATCGGTAAAGTATTTTGCCCAAATCTACACATTTGGAGAAATATTTGAAGTTTATTGGTTACACTGTTAATTCCTTTAATGAAAGCTAAGTTATTCATTGTATTATCGGATATGTTTTAACAAATACTAAATATTTTTTTTTCTTCAAATAATCCACGTAAGAGGAGGTAACTATTTAAGTACAAAATGTAAACTGGACATATTGGAATTTTTTTTATCTTTTACTTGTAGCAAGAAGACAACTAACTCCACAACTTCAGTAGACGGAACAAAGAAAGAGGGTGTTAACTTATGGGGTTCGTGTTGTTTATTCTTTAGTTTTCTATGTTGTGTCATGTGTACTATTGTTTTTCTGTTTTTGTCTTTTTCATTTTTAGCCATGGCGTTGTCATTTTGTTTTAGATTTACGAGTTTGACTGTCCCTTTGGTATCTTTCGTCCCTCTTTATATATTTATTCAACACTGTAAGGTGTAACAAAGAACTCATTTTTGCTACAAGTTATTTATTCCAATCCTACTTCTGCACAACTAAAAAATCATCAACCTGCCTGAATTTACTTATTGTTACTTGTATTATTCATATATATAATAACTAAATGATTGACTTCGCTTCTCGTTAACTTGGCTTGGGACAAGCATATTTCATATCTTTCCTTTCTGAATGGTCACCAATTTTGAAAAGCCCTAGAAGATCGTTCCAATAGCAGTTAAGTGCCTTTTTGTTTGATTGCAGTTTTCAAGATTTGTTTTTTCTTGTTTCTGAGTATAGAATTCATTATACGAACAATTTCCATTTTTAAATAATTGGAAGAACATGATTCCCCTATGAATAGGATAACCCAGATAAGCTGTGAGAGGGCTTACCAAACTGAGCAGACGGACAGACGGAATCCTGATATTTATGTGCTTCATCCACCTCATAAATGTCTGAAGTATCAACAACATGGTATTTTTCCTATCCCCAATACATTTTGCCATGTGATTACGAACTTTTCGAATTGATTTTCCTCTAAGTTCAGTATTTTGGTGATTTTACTTTTTACTTACCTTTACTGGTAGATGCTCTGACCAATCATTGTCATGTCTTTTGGTACAAATGTCACAGAAATAATCTGGTTTTTTATCATGCCATTTACAAAATCCTTTCACACAGTCTGGTTTTTGAAGGTAACATCCCAACTTTTGGTAAAATAAAACAGTCGTCATTTTGAATCTTCTGCTAATTATATTTTGTATGTCTTCTGTTACAAATTGAGCAATGTTTTTGTAAAAGCATTTATCAATTTTATCATATTTATCAAATTCCCAAACCTGAATCTGAATTTGATCGGCAAAAAACATTACAAGTAGATTGGTTGTCTCCTGTAACTTAAAGACTGCAGTGCCTTTGAAAAGAGCAATTGGACGTTTATTTGGTCCACAGACAGGCACTTCAGCGATTTCGTACTTTCTGCTCAGTGAAGCAATCAAATGATTCTTAAGATGAGGTGGCAGAAACCTAAATTTGTTACACAACCAAGTAGATTTTTTGCAGGTTTCTGACACATGAAACATTTGATAAATGTCAACCTCTGGTTCTGCTTTAATCATGCATGGTACATAGTAAGGAAGTTTCTCATTAGAAGCATCTTTGTCTGGTATGTTCGGACGTATAATGATATCAAATTTCTCCATTACTCTTAAGATATGATTTTTATGCTCATACGCATTAAGCCTTTCCGAGAATTTAAAGATTGTAGGATTTGTTTGTAATATTTGTTCCAGAACCACACTATTTAATATTCCTTTCATATTAAACTCATTCCATTCACTTGGAAATCGATGTCGATCAACGTTTATTTGAAACTTCTCTGCTGTAATTATACATTTAAAAGCATTAGACAACCATTGTGTATCTAAAATAATATATTCATGAAAATCCTCAAAAAAAACCAGAGCCCTGATTTCATGATGAAATTTTAGAAAAAGCTTAAGTTCTTCTTTATTTAATGGCTTTGGTGTTTCAGTTGAAATTTTTGACAGGTCATCAAAGGAAATAATTGGAAACTCCTTTTTCATTTCTTGCAAATGTTTTTCAAGCAGGGTAAACTTTAAAGGATACTTTGTATTCCATGTTGTCATTTTACGGGCTAACTTTAAGACGGATTGTCTAAGGTTTTGGAATACAATATCTTCATCAGCAGTCATGGCAGTATTTGAAATGAAGTGTTCATCCTGTATATGTTTTTGTGCATCTTCTGGAATTTTGTTGACATATCTATCAAAGCATTTCTTGCATAAATTCACAATCTGCAATATAAGGTATGACTATATAAGGTCTTTAGTAATCAAAGCATCAAGAAACTGTTAAATATTTAATGACCATTTATATCATGCAAAGAAAAGTTTCAGTTCAGTCGTATAAATTCTATAGGCCAGTTTATGTAAAATTAATGTTAATTGACATCGATGTCCCAAAGTTTGAAAGTAAGAATTCTTGAAGGATACAGACATAATGACAAAAATTCACATGTGATATATTTTATATGTAACCCAATCTCTTCCAAAAGTTTAGTAAACCTATTTGGTTTTATTACAGTTTAAAATAACATATTTATGATGACAAGTAATTACCAACTTTGTTGATCCGTCCCAAAAAACATGTTGTAAATTTTCACCTGACATAATAAAAAAACTAAAAAAAAAAAAAAACAAACAAGTTTTATGTCCTAAGCCGAGATTAAATTAATCTTTAAAATTAAAATTTACTCATTAAAATGAATTAAAGGACTAAGACATTTATATTAACCTCTTACAATTAGACGTATATAGCAGACGACCTCACCATAGACCATCAGAAAGTGATTTAAACAAGAGGCTCTCAAGAGTCTGAATCGCTCACCTTTATTCTTTTGGTTAAATCTCTCATCAATGATTATTTTGGCTTTTCAATTTATTTAAATGTTTTTTGGATCGTCCTATTTTCTTCAAAAGCCAAAAAAAAATAATAATTTCTCCTATGTTCTAATTTAGCCATAGTAGCTATGTTTCTTGACATACAAGGAAATAAAATATAAAATTTATACTAGATACTCTGAAACTCATTTAGCCTAAGTTTGGCTGAAATTGATACAACAGTTTCAAAGGAGAAGATTTTTTAAAGTAAGTCAACATGATGAACAAATTGTGAAAATAGACTTTAAAGGGCAATAACTCCTTAAGAGTCAAAGGGCAATAACTCCTTAAGGGGTCAATTGACAATTTTGGTCAAATTGACTTAATTGAAGATCTTACTTTGCTAAACATTATTGCTGTTTACAGTTTATTTCTATCTATAATTATATTCAAGATAATAAACAAAAACAGCAAAATTTCCTTAAAATTATCAATTCAGGGGCAGCAACCCAACAACAGGTTGTCTGATTCATCTGAAAATTTCAGGGCAGATAGATCTTGACCTGATAAACAATATTACCCATGTCAGATTTGCTCTAAATGCTTTGGTTTTTGAGTTATAAGCCAAAAACTGCATTTGACCCCTATGTTCTATTTTAGCAATGGCGACCATGTTTGTTGATAGATCATAACTTCGGATTCAATTTACAAACTAGATACCCTAAGGAACATTCAGTTAAAGTTTGGAAGTATTTGGGCCAGTAGTTTCAGAGGAGAAGAATTTTGTAAAAGATTTCTAAGATTAACGAAAAATGGTTAAAAATTGACTATAAAGGGCAATAACTCCTAAAGGGGTCAACTGACCATTTCCGTCACGTTGAATTATTTGTAAATCTTACTTTGCTGAACATTATTGCTGTTTACAGTTTATCTCTATCTATAATAATATTCAAGATAATAACCAAAAACAGCAAAATTTCCTTAAAATTATCAATTCAGGGGCAGCAACCCAACAACAGGTTGTCTGATTCATCTGAAAATTTCAGGGCGGATAGATCTTGACCTGATAAACAATATAACCCCGGTCAGATTTGCTCTAAATGCTTTGGTTTTTGAGTTATAAGCCAAAAACTGCATTTGACCCCTATGTTCTATTTTTAGCAATGGCGACCATGTTTGTTGATAGATCATAACTTCGGATATAATTTACAAACTAAATACCCTAAGGAACATTCAGTTAAAGTTTGGAAGTATTTGGCCCAGTAGTTTCAGAGTAGAAGATTTTGGTAAAAGATTACTAAGATTTACGAAAAATGGTTAAAAATTGACTATAAAGGGCAATAACTCCTAAAGGGGTCAACTGACCATTTCCGTCATGTTGACTTATTTGTAAATCTTACTTTGCTGAACATTATTCCTGTTTACAGTTTATCTCTATCTATAATAATATTCAAGATAATAACCAAAAACAGCAAAATTTCCTTAAAATTACTAATTCAGGGGCAGCAACCCAACAACGGGTTGTCTGATTCATCTGAAAATTTCAGGGCAGATAGATCTTGACCTGATAAACAATATTACCCATGTCAGATTTGCTCTAAATGCTTTGGTTTTTGAGTTATAAGCAAAAAACTGCATTTGACCCCTATGTTCTATTTTTAGCAATGGCGACCATGTTTGTTAATAGATTAAAACTTCGGATACAATTTATAAACTAGATACCCTAAGGAACATTCAGTTAAAGTTTGAAAGTATTTGGCCCAGTAGTTTCAGAGGAGAAGATTCTTGAAATAGTTTACGACGACAGACGACGGACGACAGACGACAGACGACGGACGACGACGGACGCCAAGTGATGGCATAAGCTCACTTGTCCCTTCGGGACAGGTGAGCTAAAAACTAGGGAATGATACATGACCTTTGTAAATATATGTGTAGATGTTTATACTATTCATTTTTTTTATACATGATTTGTTTGTCTGTTTGCCTTAACGTTTGTAGCCATGGCGTTAGTTTATTTTCGATTTCTGTGTGTAATTATTATGAACGACAAACCGTTATGTAGATTGAATACACAATGATAAATTGTTATGTCGAGAAAAAAAAACACACTGTTCGAAGCGTCTAAGTTTACACAACTCTAATAAAGCAACATATTTATTTTGTCCGTGTATACTTGCGTTCAATTGCTTTTGGTTTTCAGAAATAAAAAATAAGAAACAAAAAAAAAAGAAAAGGCTTTCGTTTTTCATTTTTTGATAATTGGTTGGTCGATCATGATATAAAAAAAAACATAAAAGAAAAACGACATTTGGATAATTTTCTGAATAGTGTCCGTCATATTATTTTTTTCATTCAATATGAAAAAGGTTTTCATTTTTTTTTCATAGTCATCGAATTAAAAATAGGTCATAATGTAGTACATTTCTGTTTACTCCCATCAATTACTGGTAATAACCTAGGTTTTCTAACAAAATAGACTGCCTAAACTTATAAATTGAAATAAGATATTCTTTCTGTATCTATCTTTACAAATATTAAAATCCTGCAATGAATTTAAATTGAAGATGTGAAAAAAATATATACTGCATTACTATACTACATAAACAAAGGGGTTACCATTGAGCAATTGTGAAGGATAATCTGGCCGTTTAGTTTTCAAGAGCGCATGCAGTTATTAGTTACACAATTTTCAAAGGGCACCAGTGATGCTCCATATTTTAATTCTCTAAAATTTCGCAAACTAGAAAAAAAATGGTTAAAGGTTCCAGTTATTACAAATGTCAGCATTGCATGATCGATAGCCAAAACACTGTATATAGTCTTGCAGCAAAAGTTGAATAAAATGTTGCATTTATAAAACTATAACCTTATTTTCGCTTCATGAAAAAGGTCAAATCTAAGTGGCTCCAATCGCAGAATTAGGATATATTTTCAATTCTTTGTAAAATATGAATTTGATTTTTCTCTGGATATTTAAACTTATTGGATAAGCTATCGATTAAAAGTAATTTCAATTCCGTGTCATCCAATCAGAAGCCACACAAGATGCCATTTTCATTACCATCTTTGAATAAGAAAAAAAAATTGCTAGTAAGATACAAATAATTGGGCAGTTTTAACCTTGAAGTAATACGGAAGTTATCATATCACGAGTCAATGAATCAAAGATAAAGTCGATAAAAGAAAAAGACAAACAATTATGTGGCATAATGTATACCATTAAGTTTTAAACAGTTCCTAATCTAAATTGATAAAGAATGATGACTAAGGTCCACCAGCTGATATTACACGAACATAAGTGTCATATATATTTCATTTGAATCAATAACAGAATTTCACAAATTTACATCACTTGGATTGATTTACCACTAGGAACACTGTGCATCATTGTCATAGGTAATTTGGTACTAAATCAAAGAGCTGAAAGCTCTGAAAAAAATGACGCCACTGTCTCTAATATTGTGATATTTTTTATGCAAGTCTTGATGTTCACATATCGTAATTAGTCTAAAAATGCAACATATCTCGTTAGCATATAATTGATATTCGTATATGTGTGTGTGTGAAGTGAAGGTGACAACTGGCTGGTTTTGTTTAGACAAAAAAATAGGTCAAGACTACCTGAATTGTACAAATAAATACCGTAGAAAGGCTTGTATATTTTTCACTCTGTATGTCTGGCAAATAGTCTGAACCCCCTTCTCCCACAAAATTTTAAGTAAATAATATGTGTGTTACTGTTATCAAAGGTCTAATGAAACTCCGGTAATTTCAAACATTTGTAAAAGACCTCTAGTCAAACCAGCACCTGGGTAAATTGGCACCTGGACAAATCGGCACCTGATTAAATCAACACCTGATATAGTCAATTTGTCACCCATGTAAATATATATTTTTCAGTATTTTAAGCAAAAAGAGTAAAAATAAGACAGGGGTTACCAAATTTTTTTTCAGTATTTAAGCAAAAAGAGTTAAATACTAACTTTCACATTTTTGGGTGTTCATGTACATTTTGTATATATTTATTTTTCTCAACTAAATGACTTCTTTTGTGTATTTTTAATCATATATATGAGTAGTCCAAATAATAATGACGACTGGCCAGGCTTTTTAAATTTTATTCTGGGACACCTTCTTATGACCGTAAGGGTATGTTAATTTTTTTCTGGGACACCTTCACAACAACATATTCACTTTGTACTTGGTAACAGTTATTAATTAATTGAATAGAAAATATCAAAACAAATACTATATATATATATATATATTGGATGCGGAATTGACTTCAAATAGGTGTCGATTTGACTGGATGCCGATTTAACCAGGTGCCGACTTGACTTCAAATAGGTGCCGACTTGTCTTCAAATAGGTGCCGATTTTACTAGATGCCGATTTAACCAGGTGCCAACTTGACTTGTTCATTTCAACTCCTCTGCGATCGCTTGCGGTATTTTCTTGAGAAACCCTGTTTTCCATCATCAAACAGAAGTAGAAACTGCTTGAAAATGATTCTGGAACGCTGCATGATTGTTAAAATAAGTTTTATTCACTCAAAAAACAATTTTGAAACTTGTGATGTTTATACAGGTGGCACTGTTGATACTGTATTTTTTGTCCAATCACACTGTTTAGATACATTTACCTAAGTAGAGTACACAAAAGAGCAACCTAAATTCTGGAATGCAAATACTACCGTGTCACCTTAACCAAACTTGAAACCAGTCATGACACCTATGATTTATAGACTTCTTACTTTGGATCATATTACAATACAGAATACTAGTATGCACTCATTTCTTACAAAAAAAAGAAACATAACATCCCTACCCCATCTGGCAGATTTTCACTTTTTTTCATCTTACCATATATGATGTTTCAAATCAACACAGAAGTCAAACATGGTGATTCAGGAGGAATTATTGGATAGCCAACTCATGAAAACTGATATTAAAGTATATTCCACATTTTACAGCATGCCTTATATTACTTTAAACATTTCCAGATGATGAGGACAATACAACAAGAGTCTTTAGATTGCAGTTAACTATTATTCCCAAATCTGTTTGACAATACATGTACTAGAATACGTCTCTAAGATGACTGTTTTTCTATTTCTCATGTATGCATTACGTTAAATTATGTCCCCTTACATAATAAATTTGCCTTTATTCACTGTCAGAAAATATTAACAAATAATGGTATTTGCATGGAAAATGAATAAACCATTTAATCTTGCTGATATAGCATCTATCTCTATTTCAGACCAATATTAGAGCTAAATGAATAAGAAAGGACCCCTTAACCACTTACTTGTTCCCCAAAAGCTACTACTGGTGTCATGGTACATCAGAACTACAAATTAAATCTCAAGAAAACTAGTATAGCCGTACTTGTGTTGAAAAAAATAAAATAATATGAAATTTATTTATTTCAGTGAAAATAATAGGATGCATCCGAAGAATGACGCGTCTCAAATTTCAGTGGTTGCACATGTGTCAGACACTGCGAAAAGTCAAAGCGAGCATTTATAATTAAAAAATGTAGTGCAAGTTACATAAAAATAATGAAGTTCTACTGTCTAGGTAAATATTTACATCAGTACCTACAGATTGGGCAAAATTTGCTTGGAGGGGTGGAATTTTAAGGTTTGTTTTTATCATAGTTGCCCTTAATCAACTTTTTATTGATAAACTTACAAATTGCATATGTGAAAAAGGTTTCTTTATTGATTTAGTGTATACAGAAAAAAGTAAAATCACAAAAGTACTGAACTCAGAGGAAAATCAATTTGGAAAGTCCATAATCACATGGCAAAATCAAATAACAAAACGCATGAAAAACGAATGGAAAAGAACTGTATCCCCCTTAAATGCCTAAGGTGGTACGGTAGTATTTCCTGGCCCATGAGGGATAATTATAGCTTTTTTTTTTTAATTTTCACCACTTTCTAACACTGCAAAAATATTTACATTCATAGTTAACTGAAGTACTTTCATTTTACTATTCAGAAATGAATTTGAATATGTATAATGACCGTATACTTTTTTCGCTATTTTTAAAAACCTATCGCCACTAGTACTTGTATGTCTTTTATGGTGCAGTGAATACAAAATTCTCAAAAATTCATTTTCATCTGTATGTAAAATAATTTCATATTTTTCTACACCTGTTCATCCCTCAGTTTGGGAAAGGAAAGTAATACTAAACCCCTAACGGGAAGGATTGTGCCTGATGTTCATATAGCCTTTTAAATAGTCGTCTGGCACGAAAAGGACGTTTACTCAATTTTAGAATTTAATATTTTTGGAGACGGTCAATTTCCGGAATTCCATGCTTGATCATCACGATGTTTTCTTTGGCCGTTGACGACATAACTATTGCTGTATTCTTTGACAATAAGGTATATTTTACAAGGCAGAATTATCAATGTATTATCGTGGTATCAATATATGTTAGAAATTAACAGATACCTGAATTATTTGTAATTTTGGCAAGGACATTTCATCATGTCCCCTGAAAACATGATTTTGTAAAATATCACTTATCGGCATCTCCGGGCGGCAAACCAGATTAATTTCCTGATGATCTTTACTACAGTATTCTGATTGTTATAAATTGCTACATATTACATTTGTTTGTAAATCGATGTTTGTTTACATTATCAACAAATGTGATTAACATTCTAGGTCGAGTTGTCGTTCGTAGTGATATAGTTTGTTCCAAACCATTGTTTGTTTCTGGTACATGACACTTTTCAGTACATATTTGTTAAATTGAATAGATATTACTGTTTTGAATTCATTTTTTAAAGAGACTTATTTATGTTCTAAAATTCAATTTTTGCATCGTTGCTTATTATGTATAACCCTTGTTGAAAGACTTAATAATTTTATATAAGTTGTTTGGAAATATATGGTTGCTTTACTAAGCCGACCGTACTTTAAAGGCTGTATAGCCAGTGAAGGTTGTTAAAAACTTCCATTTGTTGTTGTTGCCTGAAAGCAGTCAATGGCGCTATTCAGCCTAAGCCAAATCTGTATAAGGTTGTTGACAACATCCAATGATTGAGATGTTTGTGGCCTGACGTTCAGTACGACCATGGGAAGCTGCGCTCTGCCGGCTGTGTTCATATTGGAGTCATTTAATGCTATATTTCTCTACTTTTGGTCTATATAATAAAAATTGTACTTTAACATTGAATTTTTTTTTAGGAATTTTGGTCCTCAAATCAATGCTTTTCAACTTTGTACTTTATTTGGCCTTTTAAACTTTTTTGGATTCGAGCGTCACTGATGAGTCTTCTTGTAGACGAAATGCGTCTGGCGTGTATACAAAATTTGGTGCTGGTATTTATGATGAATTTATTTACATACATAGCAGACCACACTCCTTTATTTTTTTTAAATGGCTTTCAGTTTGGTGGACACAGGGAGTTGATTCCCAGTTCCCTCCCCAAACACCTACTTCCCTCCATATTCTGTTCCCCTGCACTCCCATTTTTCAAGAATTATCTCTGCTTTAACAACACTTTTCTCGCGATTAAAATCACCCTGCCTCAAGCTTTCATCCATCATATTCTCATTTCTAGTCCTCTCATTCCATAGTTCCCATAATTCTGTCCAACCCCTTATCAGTGTCACAATGGCTTGCACCCATTAACAACCCATCATTCGACATATTATATTATACTACCTGATTTGTCTCCTATATTCAAAAATTACGAGTCAGGTATTTTAGCTTTAATGTGAATGGCCTTTTTTCCACACATCTCGTTTTTTAACTCCCATGCGTATTTGTTATTATCAACTATATTGCATCGAAGCACAGAATACAATACAAACTATCTTTTCACAAAACCACAAAGATTGCATAACAAATACATACTCAGGGTTTCTATTAAAGTTTACTTTGCGAGCACAAAGTGATGAATTAATTATAAAACAATTTGGTTTAGCAAAATAAATATCCAAAAGATGTTTTAGAAATAGACTATAGTTGACGAGCTACCACCTCGTGTAACAAGATTTATCTCTCCTGAGATTTAAACACATTGAGATGGAGATTGAATTGTTTCCCTTTGATAACAGCCAGTTCCAAATCAAGATTATTTGTTTGATGATTTTTAATTGATTAAAAATACTTTAATAAATGAAAAGGATAATACTTTCAAGTTCAAGGTCTCACAAAGACTTTTTCACCTTCTTTTCTAATTTTACATTAAAAATCCAAATTTAGATGAAAAAGCTAGTTCATATGATGAAATCATAATCTGTCAGTTTAATTGAAGTCTGGAGCTGGCATGTCAGTTAACTGCTAGTAGTCTGTTGTTATTTATGTATTATTGTCATTTTGTTTATTTTCTTTGGTTACATCTTCTGACATCAGACTCGGACTTCTCTTGAACTGAATTTTAATGTGCGTATTCAGTTATGCGTTTACTTTTCTACATTGGTTAGAGGTATAGGGGGAGGGTTGAGATCTCACAAACATGTTTAACCCTGTTGCATTTTTGCGCCTGTCCCAAGTCAGGAGCCTCTGGCCTTTGTTAGTCTTGTATTATTTTAATTTTAGTTTCTTGTGTACAATTTGGAAATTAGTATGGCGTTCATTATCACTGAACTAGTATATATTTGTTTAGGGGCCAGCTGAAGGATGCCTCCCGGTGCGGGAATTTCTCGCTACATTGAAGACCTGTTGGTGACCTTCTGCTGTTGTTTTTTTATTTGGTCGGGTTGTTGTCTCTTTGACACATTCCCCATTTCCATTCTCAATTTTATCAGTTGATACTGTATTTTGTGTCCAATCACACTGTTTAGATACATTTACCTAAGTAAGGTACACAAAAGAGCAACCTAAATTCTGGAATGTAAATAATACTGTGCCACCTACAGGAATTTTCAAAAGCAAATGTAAAAGAAGAAATTAAACAGTGAAAATGGAAATCCATACATGACAGATATCACTATAGTACGACTTTGAGAGAAAATCAGTTCCCTCCTTTTGTAAAACAGTCTGTAATATACCTACCACATTATTGTTTGGAGAGTCTTAAGCTTATTCAAACCATACAAGTCGGTATGAAACACCAAAACGGAATGAACAGTAGCCGATAACGTTATGTAGTTTACAAATTCGAAACTGGTTCCCGTCAGATTACAGCACTTTGTTCAAGCGTAGTGGAATACAAGCAGAAATCAGTTAGTTTTAAAATAGTAAATATGAAACCGAGTGCAGTAGCGGAGGCAATAATCAACTGTCTGTTGTTCTGGTCAATGGTATTGGAACAATGCCGCTGATGCGTCATTTTCGAAAAACAGGGAGAAAATATAAAAGACCCCGTACAAAATTATAAGGCGTATTACGCCTGGAAATAAGGCGCAAACCAGGCGATAGTGGTAGTTACGTGTTTAAATCCATTTGCATATTATGCCCTTTGGACCAGGCATACTCATCTAAATATTACGCATAATTTTATGCCTGGTTTCTGCTTCCGTTACGATTGGTTTCCAACAGTTTTCAGTATTTTAACAAAACTGTATGTAAGCAACTAGCATGCGGTATTAGGGATTAAGAGAAAATATTGGTTGAACTCGAGTCATAGTTATGTTCTGAGTAGGCTGACATGTCTTCATACAAACTGTTAACTTGTGAACTAACACTTTACAAATTGGATTCATAGAGTCAGTCCAGTACAAAGTAGGATTTATAAAAATCATATTCATTGTGCAGTACTGTGTAATTAAAGTTTTCTTTCTATTGCGCAATACTGTGCAAATTGATATTTCTTGCTATTGCACAATACAATGAAATTGAAGATTTCTTGCTATTGTGCAGTATTGTGGTATTGTGCAATACTCTGCAGTTAGATATTGCTTGCTATATCATATAACTGTGCAATGGCAGATTTTTTGCTTTTGCGCATTACTGTGCAATTGATGATTTTTTGCTCTTACACAATACTGTGCATCTGTTGATTTCTTGCTATTGCGCAATACCGTGCTATAGTGCAATACTATGCAATTTAAGATTTCCCTCTTTTGCACAATACTTTATATACTGATTTACACATCATTTTTGGTGTATATCTCTTCCCATATCAGTATGATTTGCTTTTATATATAAATCAAAGTAATCAAAGGTAAATGGAAAACATTAATTAAATAATAAATGGGGGATGTGTCCCTCGGGACACAGATGATCCCCCTAGCATATATACATTCTAAAGGGACATAACTCAAGAACTGTAAAAGTGAAGCTGGCAAATTTGAACTTAAACTGAGTTTAGTGGTAATAAGCATTTTATATACATTTCATTAAATTTAGTTGAGACAAACTTAATTAGTTAAGAGAACAGAAACAAAAACATTCAGCAATTTTTCCATTTGTAAAGGGCATAACCCTAGAGTGGTATTCAAAATGCTTAAAAGCACTGAATGGTAAAGATTGCTTTAATATATCAGTTGGTAGTAAAATTAAATATTGCATTGTATAAAGCATTGGTTTTGGTCGATTCAACTACCATTCTGGATAAAGAAAAATAATTCAAATTTTTAAAGAAAATTTTAAAAAGCATTGATTGTAGCTATAGTATACTAATGGACAAAGGAGGATAACTCAAATTAAAAAAAAAATTATTGATATTTCTGAAATTTTTCACCAATTTTTCCATTTGTAAAGGGCATAACTTTGGAACAGTAAAAGTGACAGCACAAAAGTTCAAACTTGATCTGTATATTGTAGTAATAAGCATTGTGTAGATGTTTCATAACATTTGGTTGAGGTAAACTTAAGTTAGGGAACAGAAACGAAAAATTTAGCATTTTTCATTTGTAAAGGGGCATTTCTCAAGAATAGTAAAAGTAACGCCACCAAAATTCAAACTTCATCTGTATTTAGTGGTAATAAGCATTGTGTATGAGTTTCATTACAGGCAAACTAAAGTAAGAAAAGGAAAACAACTTTGGAACGGTACGACGGCCGTACGGACCTACAGATGGATAAGAGAAAAATTTACTGCCTCCTCCACTACGGCGGGGGCATAAAAATTAGAAAACAAAATCTCCCAAATTTTGTTTTGACTCCACTTTTAGTATTCATTACTGTCTATCTGAATCCCATGTGCACTTTTCCCTTTGTGGTATGGTACCTTGAAGTACAATTTCATATGCTTAAACACAAGTTATTGTTTTCGGTTCCTTTTTGACCCTTTATTCATGCTCTTTTTGGTGTAATTACCCCCAAAATGAACTCCCAACCTTCCTTTTTGTGTAATGGTAGCTTGCTATACAATTTTCAGAGATATCCATACACTAATACACAAGTTATTGTCTGGAAACTAAAAAAATGCTTGTTTTTGGTCCCTTTTTGGCCCTCAATTCCTGAACGTTTTGGTGAGTAACCTCCAAACTTATTCCCAGCCTTCCCTTTGTGATATAGAATCTGCTATATTTTTGTCCCTTTTTGTCCTTTTTTAACTAATCTGTTGGTACTATAACCCTCAAAATCAACCTCAACCTTTATTTTGTATTAATTATCATTAATTAATGACGACGAACGGACGCTTAGTGATGAGAAAAGCATATATACATTGTACCATATAAAATCAAAGCGCTGTAAGCGCTGAGGCAGTTTACCAAAAACCAAGGCAAATGTAATCATGAAAACTGTGGCAATGTTGCTTCAACATTAATCATTCATTTATAGTAAATTTATGTTAATCCAGTGAGTTAATTATTTAAGGCAAATAATTTATATGTAATCAAGGTTTCAAAAGCAATGCATATATCAATGTATATTTCTATGGTGAGTCTGCAGTGATACAAGTTCGCAATGATTGCAGTTGTTCTACTTGGTAGTTAACATTGGTTTTAGTTGACTGCTAGTAGTACAAGTTGAGGTCTGTCTGACTGACCCATATTAAATGTAAATGATTTGTTATTTTGTCCCATACATGAATATATATGGTTTAGGGGTGGGGATCTCAACGGTTTTCAAGTTCTCAAACAGGAAGGGGTAGGTTGACCCTAGGGACTTCCCTTAAATTTCATTTGATTTGTTATATTGTCCCATTCATGAGTATACATGGTTTGAGGTGAGGATTCTTGACCATTTCTAAGTTCTCAAACAGGAGGGTGTACCGTGACCACAGGGACTCCCCCTTTATTTCATACATTTGTTCTTTGACATCTTAGCCAAAAGCTCGGGGGATAATAACTACACAAGGATTCCTAATGTGCTCTACTTCCTTTGTGCAACTTCAAAACTTTTGGGAAAATCAACGATCATTTAAGGTTTTTTTTATCATATTTTTTTTAATCCAGAATGTAAAGTATGAAAAAACTGTCCAATAAGTTATAAATAACATAGTAACCAGCTAGATGATAACAATGGCACGTATATCAGCATTTATTGGGTAGGACACAAATCCAGGGTGCTCGCATAAGGCAGCTTAATTGCCTAATTATTTAATATTTCTATAATCTTTTCTTTACTATTGTCCTGTTGACCCATTAATAAACATATATATCCTATAAATGCTATACTACATTTGTAAATATTCTATATTACCTCTTCTCCAGCAAAAGGTGTTACTTGGTCTTTATGTGAACCAACAAGAACTACTGGAGGGTCAAGATAATTGTTTTTCTCCTTCATACTTTTATCACTCTCTGTTGTATTGGTTGCAGGATTTTTATTCTGACCATCAAGTTTACAGTAGCAATGTATTGAATTCATCCACAACTGAAACATTTCTACAAGGAAAATATTTGCTATCAGCATTTTATTTGAATCAATCTATCCCCAAATAATAAAAGAGAGGCAAAATATATCAAGAGGTATATCAAAAAAAATATTTGAATGTTGAGTTTTTTATTAAATAAAACAGCTAATACATTTAAGTAGTTTCTCGGTTGTGATGAAAAAAATGAAAATCTACAAATGAAAATGATGAAAGTTGAGAAATTCATAAATTATATGACAAAAACATAAATAATATAGTTGTTAGAATACTTAAATGCAAAATTAAGATTTCAAGAGTCGGTTATTTATTAATGTACTCGATGCCTATTTAGCTCTAGTTAACATAGTACATGATTGCAAAGAGCTAAGCTAATTAAGTCTAACCCAGTATTCAAACTTAGGTGAAGAAATAAGGTCCTGCTGAATTATTGAATGTACATGTATAAGAATTTTCTGATGAATACAGTGTATGTATATAATGCTTGGATAAATCATTTTTCGTGATTTGACTGCAAATATTGCTTCCCCTATTGCAGTTTATTCAATCTGCTTACAAAACTGTTAAATTGGTCAGAAATTTAAATGAACGGCCACAGAAGATAAGTCAAATGTTGAAAGTGTAAGGTGACAGAAACAAATTTAACTTTATACTGGATATTCTAATGTAAATCGTTTTAAGTTAAAGGGAAACTTCGCAAAAAAATCAAAAATTGATATTATGTTCATTCTGTATAAAAATGCTCAAATTCATAGATATTAAAGTTTTATTCCGCTAGATAAGTGATCACCATCGATTTTAAATTTAGAGTATCAATTCTCTGCTATCCCCCATTTTGTCTTCTTTCCCGATTAATGAAACGATATGTCTATAAACCACAAAGAAACAAAACTACAGTAACCGATGTAGTCTTAATTGCGTGTCGATATCTTGTCAATCGTACGGTTGTTTTGTCCGACTAACTAACTTGATACGGAAAATATTCTTTAAATTACCATGGTCTGTTGTTTTTAAACTTGATATTGGATTTGGGGGAAAAGTCAAAGTTGAAATCATAAATAAGTGTTCCGTGAAAATTGTTTTGGAAAATCTAATTTGTTCATAATTCTTTAAAGTAATAAACAGTTTTCAAATAAATTTTGATCTTCCCTCTTCTGATCACCAGCATGGCTAAAGGTATTACTTCCGAAGGTATTGTGAGGGGTGTGAGGTGACACGTCCAGGTATTCAAGCGATTTCCTGTCGGGCTTGCAAGTTCACGCATCGTTTCACTTCTGCAGGTATTGATCAGTGTACACGGCTGATAACTTTAAACTTTCCATTTTGAACTATCAGATGTATAATATTCAACTCTGTCTTACTTGTCATTACCAAACTCATACGCTTGTTTATAAATAAATAACATTTCTGGTGTAAAGAATATTATTCATAAAAATATAAATAATACCCCAAAAATAAGATTTGATGAAATTAAAATCTATTTAAATATTTTTTCCAATGGCGAATTTGGGAAAATGTAATATATACTCATAGTCAAAAATGAAGGACAGATTGGAACATACCAGAAATATTGATTTAAAAAAATGTACGCACTTGCCGACGATTCGTTTATACGACTGGGTAGAAAGTTACGGAACTATAGCGCAATTTAAAATATATACATGTATACATTGAACATAAGAAAAAAACACATATTTTGAATAAATAGGGGTAAAAGTGTTGTAAATAGACTAGTCCACGTATGCCAACAGTATGTAATCATCGAATGTCGATAGACTATTGTATACCAGAAGAAGAAGAGAACAAATTTGATTTAAATACAGGTCGATGTATAACTTTTGCTTTGGTTCATTCAAGTTGTGGACATAGTAAAATCACAGATTTATATTTCAATAAGATTGTTTTCGAACAAAGGAAGGAATTCGTCATCACAATTGTTATATATGCCACTTGACAAACACTAATTATCCAGAAGGGATGTGAATATTTTGCTGGGAAACTTTTGAGTATCAAAGTTTCAAATTAATTTCGGGATTTTTTTTTTCTTGGTATTCAATAACAGAAAAAAGAATAAATTACTTGTCCGCTAAATAGGGGTATTCTTGTCAGATGAAAAACTTTTAGTTATATTTAAAAAATAGGGAAATATGACATTAAATTGGTTCTGTCTTTTTTTTAAACATCGTTAAAAAGATGTGTGTCTAAGGTGAACGCCACAAGAACCCTGTTATACTAGTACGAGAGTATAGCATGTAAACATTCCTTCTCAATAATATGGTTGTATTGGAAATCTTTTCATACAGATTGACAACTCATTGTCCGATATGCATGTAATATTTGCCACATGATGCCCATAGTTCTTTCTACCATCATCATCTTATTCTTTGATATTGCTGTCAACATCGATGGTTCGAACCCAAACAAATTGGGAGTAATGGACCTTCAGAGCTTCTCCGTGTTATACACTTGTGAAATATATAGACGAGATTTCTGTATTGAAATGAATATACATCTCACAAACAGGATTTTCAAATAACGATTTTGAGTAATCACCTTACAAACCAATATAAACGTATGGCAAGATATAACCATGAAGGAATTTAGTTTTTGTCAGACACAAAAACTCATCACTATCATAAACGTATACGTATATATGCATACAATTTCAAATATCAAGAACAAGCGGTCGATGTCGATAGTCCGTTTTCTAACTGTTCGAGTTAGACATGTCAATTGTTAATTCTTGAAAGCCTTCATATTCCCTGTCTGACGATGGGAACTGTTTCTGATTGTGTTGACTATAAATGCTTGTATGGTAATTCTGTCGTTTATCTGTACAAGCGGTTGCATTTCCCTCTCCTTTCCCAACAAACAAACGACGAAACGCTACTAGTTTGCTTTCTCTGGAGCTCATCATCAATGGCTCTCATACATCAGGAAACTTACATGTATACTAATAATGATTGTTTCAAGAACAACGATGTATGGACGAACTATTCTAAATTCGTCAATATCAGTTATGCAGGACTAAAATATAACTTTTATTATAACTACTGTATTACTTATTTGGATTAATGACGGCTATCATGTTCAACATTGCACAAATATTATCATAGAATTAAAAAAAAAATCCTCAAAAATCCTTAAAAAAAATAATGCCTTACCTTAGATAATTGGTATTTTTTCACAAAAAGTTCGTTTAAATGATTGTCAAATGATTTAATTATGTAAGAATAAAATGCTAAAAAGAAACTAAAAAAAAAAGATCATGTATGTTGTATTTTTTTGTCAATTAAAACTTTAAAATTGCAATAGTTTTATTATATTAGCATTTAAACACAGCCAGATTTGAATACAAGTTAAGAAATTCCGGTAAAGTCAATGATATCAAACAGATTTACAATGGTATATCAAATTGGGTAATATTGCATTTAGTTTTTATTAAAGATTAAAACTACTATTTTTTACTTATTATTTGAATCTTTACGCCAATTGCCGCTAAGAAAGTAATCAAAAATTGTTTCCTTTTATTTTTATACATTTTCGGAATTACGAATCTGAATTTTATTTTCAATTAATTTACACAATTTAATTATTGAATCTTTATTCTCATTGTGTATTAAATCTTAGTGTATTAACATCGTGACATCATACTCTTTCTAATACCTTCTGTTTATCCTTTCCAAATAACAACATTTATACCTGTGTACACTTGAACTCACACCTGCAGCTAAATAGCTACAAGGTAAACGAATTGACCTCAAGCCGAGAATTATACAGTGACCTTTACAAAATAATATACACACTCTACCCACACATTAGTTGCATTGAAATGATTATCAAAACAATAACGGTAAATATAACTGAAATATTTTCAGTTCAATATCAGTAAAAATGTTCAATAAATATTTTATGAATAAAATCTCAACAATAATTAATTAAATTTATTCAAAAACATTTACTAGAGATAATTTTATAGGAGTTTAATTCAATCAATACAAAACGGTATATGCATATTCATTTTCGTTCATTCTTATATTGTGGTTAATAACTACGACCATTCGTCAGCTGTGCGCTTTTAATTACGTATATTGTCGATAAGCTATAAGAGTTAAACAGATTTTATTTTTTCCCAGAATTCAATAAATCGGGCTAATACGTCACGACCCACTCGAGAATTCAACCAAAAAAGTTACAAATACTTGATTTTCTCCGTTATTAGAAGGAATATAAATTTAAAACTTTGCAAATGTGTTTTTTATGTTAAGATGAACAAAATTAGATGATAAGTTAAAAATCACGGAATTTCCCTTTAAGTTCTTTGTTTAAACGAAAAATTATCGTTTAGGTTTACCAATTTTATTACAACGAAGACGAACGCCAAGGAATGAGAAAAGCACACATGGTTGTTTGTGTGAGTTGAGCTTAACACATGCGTAACACATGCATTTTAGATAATCTGTCAGAATAGCTTGACAGGGAGCATTATTTCAGTTTGTACATGATAAATATATGATAAACAAATTTTAGCAAAGGTACCAAGACAAAAACTTCAGAGCAAAAGACAAGATACCAATTTTCTAGCTTTTCTTTCTCATGAAATATTTAGTATCACCATATGGAATCATTATATTACAGAAACGTGACTAATTATTCAAACTAAACGTATTGAAATGTATTAAATCAATCAAATCCCAAATTTGAAAGCCAAGGTTGAACTGAAATATGTGGGATCTTTAGGACCAATATGAACATAACAAGAGTAAGCAAATCTATCACAGGCAAACAGGTCCTGATTGAGGACAAACTTTTTTTAATTGTTTTTTTCAATCAGTAAGAAAGTAAATACCAAATCATTGCCTACTGAGCTGTTAACTTTTCTTTGGACCACAGCACAATACCACAATGACAGGATGTATAGGTGTCGCGCCTAGTCAAGTGAATATTACTAAAAATAATTTTTAAACCAGGTGCTTCGCAGGGCGCAGCTTTATACAACCCCAGTGTTTGAACCCTGAACAGTTGGGGCAAATTTGGTCACAATATTGAAGCTTGATTCTGTCTGAATTTGGATTGTGATCAAATTTTTGACATTATATAAGTTATTGTCACAAAATTAATTTGGTCAAAGATCTAACAAATCTATTGCACAATACTGTGCAATTGAATATTTCTTTTTGAAATTTTTTCTAAATTCTAAATTTGAAAATTTTTGAAAAAAAAGGAAGTCCTTCAAACCACCCACCAACTTTTTGAAAACCCTTTGAGCAATAACCTTAAAACACAATCCCATGCTTTACATTACAGTATTGAACCTTGTAGTACAATTTCAGAGATATCCAAACACTTAAACACAAGTTATTGTCATGATTGCTTGGAAAATAGAAACATGCTTCTTTTTAGCCCTTTTTTGCCACTAATTCCTACATATTTTGGGCAATTCATCCAAAACCTAATTCCAGCCTCCCCTTTGTTATATGGTACATTGTGGTACAATTTCAGAGAGATCCATACAATTACACATAAGTTATTGCTTTGAAACTAGAAAAATGCCTGTTTTGACCCCTTTTTTGCCCGTAATTCCTGAACTTTAGCCCCATAACCCCTGTGGTTTTAAACAATGTGGTATGATTTCAGAGCAATTGAAATACATCTACACAAGTTATTATCCTGAAACTAGAAAAATGCTTGTTGGGGGCCATTTTGAGCCCCTAATTCCTACTAGGTTGGGACCATCATTCCCAAAATCGATCCCAACCTTCCTTTTGTGGTATTGAACCTTCTGAAAAAAATTCATGTAGATGTTTTCACTTAAACTAAAGTTATTATCCGGAAACCAATGCGTCTTCGGACGACGACGACATTATACCATTATACGATCCCAAATTTTTTTTCTCTGTCGTTTAAAAACTAATAACAACTCGCTTGTCATAGATTCTGGAACTATTATGACCACTTTGATAAAGACTCTTTTAACTCTACAATTTTTGCAGTTTACATTTATATTTTTGGTTTCAAATATTTGGTTTTGAGCACTCCCAATAAAGGTTATTCCAGAAAAGCTTTCTGGATGCACAACAATTTTTAATTGCTTACTAATCATGCATATTGATAAACGTTATGTATTACCTTTTGCCTCTTTGTTATCAACCTCATTAAGTTTTGTAACAACTAAATAAATCGCATCTGGAGATAAAAAAGTTTGATGTGTGTGATAAAATTCTTCATCTCCTGCAAAATCCCATAACAACAATGTGGCGTACTCTTCTTTGTCTTTAAAATCAACTTTTGATTCTGCCATGGTTTTGATATCCTTTCCTGCCTTTTCGAATACTTTGTTTAGCTGCAATGTAGCAACTGTAGATTCAACTTGAGTTTCACTCCCCACTGGCTTCACTGAAAGATTAAGTTTTTCAGTCCCAAATTTCTTTGATTTATTAGCATATTCCTTATTGGGTTTGTTTGCCTCTGATGCGACTGGTGTATCAATCATTTCTTTGTCTCGACTCAGCTTTTCTTCGATTGGTTTCAATAGTCTTGCATTGATTTCATTTTCTTCATTCTTTCCTATTGTTTGAAAATTAAAAGAATAGCTTGTTAAAATTCATTTCAAAAGCATATTTTAATTCATAGTTTAACTGATTAATCCACACTCAAATATATTTGTGTTGCCAGTTCTATGCACTTGAGAGAATCAACTGTTATCACATATCTGTTTTTAATTAGATATTAATCAATTGTTATCACTTACAATGTATTTCATGTATAGGTATTATTCAATTGTCAGTAAAATCCTAGCATAAGGAAATGATAGTGAAATTTGAGTTTACCTCAGGTTTGACACATGGGTCCAATTTCAAAAATCATTATGCATTAACCTTCCTAGAACAAGAAAAGAAGAAATGCCTAATCTCACCAAAAAAAATTGAAAATCTTATTAATAGTACTTTTAGTGAACTCAGAATTGCTGAGAAAGATTTGTTAATTAAATAGTATCATCATACCATCTAATTTCTTCCATATGCCATCATCAGACATTGCTTTGCATTTTATTTTGTGAATTTCGATTCCATTTGTACTGGTAACATCTGTAATGTCTTCACCAAACAGTCTTCTAATCAATGACGTCTTTCCAGCGCCTTGTTTTCCAACAACTACTAAACGTATGTCTCTCTTTAATTCGTAGCCTGACTCAAGTAATGTAAGGTACAATTCAACAGATCTATCGTCAGCCATTAATCTTATTTCAGTTGGAACTATATCTTCTACAAAGAAAGAAAACACTAAAACTTTACACTATCAAATGAAAATACACTTATGTGTATTAATTTTGCTTGTATGTTTATATCTACATGTAGTATTCAATTTAATAGCATATACATTTATGTTTTATTAGAATCCCTAGTTTTCATTGGAAGAAAACCCGTCATGAGGCTTTCGTTTCCATAAACATATTGCATTTACCAATAAACAGATTCTTTATGACTGTGTTGGCTTCAACTATTACCATAACATCAATGCATAGAAGAGATCAATCATGTTGACAGCATGTTGATATGACTTCCTATTTTATGATTAACGCATAGATATCTAAGAGGGGCGAAATATACCAGAGAGACAGTCAAACTCTTAAACCAAAAATATGACAACGCCATCGTTAAAAAACAAATGTCAAACAGACAATTAAAAAACACAATACACAATATATAAAACTGACAGGAGCCTGTAATTCAGTGGTGGTTGTGTGTGTATGTGTTCCATATTTGTTTCTCGTTCATTTTTTTATATAAATAAGGCCGTTAGTTTTCTCTTTTGAATTGTTTTACATTGTCTTATAGGGGCCTTTTATAGCTGACTATGTGATATGGACTTGTTCATTGTTGAAGGCTGTTCGGTGACCTATAGTTGTTAATGTCTGTGTCATGTTGGTCTCTTGTGGACAGTTGTCTCTTTGGCAATCATACCACATCTTCTTTTTTGAATAAGCCAAACGAACCCCACCAAAAACTAGGGCTGATTATAGGAAAAAATCCAGTCGTCTATCGCTGTCAGTTTATAAGGTTATAAAAACATTGATTGTTTGTATATTTGTAGTACAAAATGTGCTTCTGTCAATAATAAAATAAAATTGCAAAAAAGAAGTATTGAAGTATTTAGAAAAGGCACATCAAAAATATATAGGAAATGTATTCCACTTGCTGTGTGGTTTTATCAAATGTTAAAGACATCAATTTTACTTTTAACGAAGAAACAACAATAAGTGATTAATATGCATGATCAATATGTCTTTGTGTTTAGTAATTTGCTGTTGATGTACTTTATACATAGCCTAACGTGTTAACAAGGCTTAGACAGAGGATGGTGTGAGTTCTTTTTGAACAGAGCCTATTTAATTGGTCCATTTTGTATGGACGTGAGTCCCCGCAGACCAAAAATCATAATGGCCGTAAATAGGGCATAAACATAGGTGGGTTGATTCGTCAGAAGCAGATTTAAAGTTATTTAATACATATATTTTTACCGGGATCCTCGGGTTTTTTCTTTACCCTATAAGGTCTAGTCTGCTAAAAATCACGTGAGCATTTGACATGAACACGTGCATTTAGAATTTCAAAGCATTTGTTTAAAATCGATGTTGAACACTTTGAAATCATGATATGACGTATGTTACTCTGTATATTTATACTTGAAAAGCAGGTTTCATTTACAAAAAAAGTATTTATGTAGGGGTGGCCTTTTGTGATCCGTAAATCAGGATGATTATGATGACGATGCCTTCGACCAGCATTGCTAAATTGTTTACATCTGACATGAACCATAGGTGACAAAAGTCTGTAAAGTGGAGAATATTTGTCAGTAAAATCGCCCAAGTTTTCCATACAGATCATTTATAAATGTGATGCACAATACGTGACCATTTTTATTGGAAATATAGGCACAAACGAAAATTTAAACACACTTTTTATACTAGTAATCAATGCATGTCTGCCCGGGCATATCTTACTAGGACAAAGTTATATCCTACAGAAAACCTTTAGGTAGAGGTAAGCGTACAAGGTACATAGTACAATATGTTAGTGCAAGTTAAAACTCTTGAAAGTTCCAGGCATGTAAACGTTAAAAATATGCGGCACAGGTCTATATTTTGATATTTGAAAACAAAATAGTAGTATATGAATAAACTTCACATTCTACATGGTATTTTATCAAAACTTCCTCGGTCTATTATGCTAGTAGTCCCAGAAACTTATTAGCAAAAGGAAAACAGACAAAAATGACATTATGCAGATTTTGTATCTATAAAATAAAATATTATACATACCTGCTCAAAAATTATACCGAGCCAAGTTATTTTTTCGGGAAAAAAATATATTTTACCTACCTACCTAACTGGTTTCAAAACATAGGGTCGCCCTAAGGGCAAACAAACAATATTTTTATTTAGGCCTCATGGCCGTAAATATAAAGCAAAACACTCATTTATTTCTAAAACATATAACTCCTACTAAAAATTTACAATTACATGTAAGAAAAATTACATTTAAATAATGTATATGTATTGTCACTAATTAATAAGTAATTGTTCAGATAAAAACCCAGCTTTGTTTATGTAACAATAGTCAGTCCTTTCAATTCTATAATCGTTAATGACATGACACCTTAGGGACAACATCAAAAGTTCAATGTAGGATAAAAAACTTAATTCAGATAGTTTTTTTCCTGAACCCCCTACCCCCCCCCCCCCCCCCCCCCCCCCCTCTTAACTTAATTTGGGAAAAAAAATGATTGACCCATATGGATATATGTAAAATCGATGTAGGATGAATAAAACTTGCAGCAAGTTTAACCCCCACCCCCAAACTATTTGAATTAAGTTTTTTATCCTTCATTGATCTTTTGATGTCGTCCCTTAGGGTGTGTATTTAGCAATATGAAACATGTATAACAATTACAATTAATAATTCGCTTAAACACTGCAATCAAATGCATTTTTTTTCAATGTTTGGAAACTTGAAACAATGCTTTGTAATTAACAAGGTATCCTGGTAAAAATTGAATGCGCAAATCTTGTTTTCTGTCTGAATGAAGAATATTTGAAAAGAAAAATGAAATTGTGTGTGTATGTGTTCCATATTTGTTTCTCGTTCATTTTTTTATATAAATAAGGCCATTAGTTTTCTCTTTTGAATTGTTTTACATTGTCTTATAGGGGCCTTTTATAGCTGACTATGTTATATGGACTTGTTCATTGTTGAAGGCTGTACGGTGACCTATAGTTGTTAATGTCTGTGTCATGTTGGTCTCTTGTGGACAGTTGTCTCTTTGGCAATCATACCACATCTTTTTTTTTGAATAAGCCAAACGAACCCCACCAAAAACTAGGGCTGATTATAGGAAAAAATCCAGTCGTCTATCGCTGTCAGTTTATAAGGTTATAAAAACATTGATTGTTTGAAGAATATTTGAAAAGAAAAATGAAATTGAATTTTAAATCTTCTAGAAATGACTCAATAGTTATCTGTATAAAATGTTTATATTTACCTATATCACTATAAAACTACAACAAGTCTTTACTATTTTGTTTTTAAATAAACCTATACCAGCTGATCCGCAGGGGTCGAACCCTGAACAGTTGGGGCAAGTATGAACACAACATTTAAGCTTGATACAGCTCTGAATTTGAATTATGAGTAAAAAGTTGCAAACCATATGTTTCTTAAACATAAAATCTTAAGATTAAGCATATCATTGAACCCAAGAATTCATTTTTGATACTTTTATACCTCAATGTGGACCAATTTTATAACCGGGCAAAATAAATATTAAACATCTAAATGCATGGTTAGATTCAGCATTTTAAAGAACCCCGTATATTCAATTTTTGTTGAAATCAAACAAAGTTTAATTTTTGACCCTTTGGACCTTAATGTAGACCAATTTGAAAATGGGACAATACTGTGCAATTTAAAATTATTGCAATGGCGAAAAACTGTGCAATTGAACATTTCTTGCTATTGCGCAATATTGGGGTTTTCCTGCACAGGAATTCCCAGCGGGTAATACTTTGCCAACCCTGAATAAAACACACTGACACGTGTGACATGAACATCGTAAAATATTTGTATACAACAAGGTCAGATGACATCTGTCAGATGGACATGTTACCCTAACATCATTCCATATACCAAATAATGTATTAGAAGAACAGACCAAACCAACAAAACTTAACTTAACCACAGAACCATAAAATAACGCTAAAGTCAAATTACAACTGTCAGTTGGACATTTGCACTTTATGATCATTCCATACACCAACTATATGAGACATGTTGCTAAGGAGAAGTGAAAGATATCAGAGGAACAGTCAAACTCATTATTAAAAAAAAACTGACTATGCCATGGCTTAAAAAGAAAAAGACAATCACACAAATAATAATACATTTATTTAGTATAGAGAAACATCATTGAAAACTAAACACTGAGCAACACGATCCCCACCAAAAACAGGGGTTATCTCAGGTGCTTCGGAAGGGTAAACTGATCCTGCTCAATATGTGGCATCAATCGTGTTACTCACGTTATTACAAATTCGGTAAATAGTATAATAGTTAGGAAAAGGAAAGGGGATTGTTACGTTATGACTGAATAAACATGTCCGATATCATCAAATGATGGAAAGAAATGTAAAGAAATCATTTTGTTATTTAGCAATTGCTAGAGTGGCGGCATACCATAATGTTTTAAAACTGATGAAATAAAGTTAATACAAAATACCTTCTTTCTCTAATCCAGCAGTTACACCTGAAAATTGCTCTGGCATAATTGACTGAAAAATAGGTTAAAATGCACTGTTATTTATATTATTCACTTGTTGAACTATTAAATGCTTAATGTATATAATTCCCCCAAAATAATAGATAATACAAATGGTTTACATAATATACATGATATATATGTAGATTGAACAATTGTTTACATTTTTCTGGATAATTATGATAAAACTCGGCACTTTGTAACTAAAACATGCAGGGATGTGTTTTTTTTCACATGTCGCACCGTATCTCAAAAATGATTTTTGGTTATTGCTAAGAACTTTACACACTTCTTATTTATATTAATCTTAAGATCTTTATGCTTTGTGGTGATGATTCAAAATTTTATTTTTGAGTTATTGAGTATTTTGTTAAAAAGAGGGAGTTTTTTTTTCAAGTTGCGCCGTATCTCAAAAACAATTTAGAATTTTGCTTAAAACTGTACACACTTCTTTGTAATACTTATCTAAAGATCTGTATACTTTTTAGTTTTGATTCAAAATTTTATTTTATTTGAGTGATATTGAGTTTTTGTAAAAAAGGGGGAGGTTTTTTTTACAAGTCACGCCGTATCTCAAAAACAATTTATGAATGTTGCTTAAAACTTTACATACTTCTTTGTTACATTAATCTAAAGATCTGTATACTTTTTGGATTTATTTTAGTGATATTTAGTTTTGTGGTAAAAAAAACTAGAGGCTCTAAAGAGCCTTTGTCGCTCACCTTGGTATATGTGAATTAAACAAAGGAAGCAGACAGTTCATGACAAAATTGTGTTTAGGTGATTGTGATGTGTTTGTACATCTTTACTTTACTGAACATTCTTGCTGCTTACAATTATCTCTATCTATAATGAACTTGTCCGTGTAGTTTCAGTGGAAAATGTTAGTAAAAATTTACAAATGTTATGAAAATTGTTTAAAATAGATTATAAAGGACAATAACTTCTTAGGGGGTCAGGTCAATTGACCATTTTGGTCATTTTGACTTATTTTTGAGTCTTAAATTGCTGTACATTATTGCTGTTTTTAGCTTATCTCTATCTATAATAATATTCAAGACAATAACCCAAAACAGCAAAATTTCCTTAAAATTACCAATTTAGGGGCAGCAACCTAACAACGAGTTGTCAGATTCATCTAAAAATTTCAGGGCAGATAGATTAGTTTAGTTTAGTTTAGTTTAAACATATTTATTTATAGTGGATTGGGAAACAAGTTTTGCAACTTATATAAATCCCTTTCCACTTTGTGGGTGCGAGAGCTGCCTTGTAGCGGCATTAGCCTACTCTTTTTCGAAATCTACAAGGGTGTCTTTAACGTGCAAGAGATGTGGCTCTCTCTTAACACGGGTCAGCCATTTATCGTCCCTTTCCGACGGACTATCATCGTTTCCTCAAGACCATACTCGCAGATGGTGTCAAGAGAGAGCCGAAAATTGAGTTCCTGAAATTTTCATCCCAAACGGGAATCGAACCAGAAACCTTTGTGTTAGTAGTCCGATGCACTAACCACTACACCACGGCTCTCATAATAGATAGATCTTGACCAGATAAAGAATTGTCGTGTCAGATTTGCTCTAAATGCTTTGGTTTTTGAGTTATAAGCCAAAAACTGCATTTTACCTCTAAGTTCTATTTTTAGCTGTAGCGGCAATCTTGGTTGGTTTGCCTGGTCACAAAACACAATTTTTAAACTAAATAGCCTAATAATGATTCTGGCTATGTTTGGTAAAACTTGGCCCAGTAGTTTCAGAGGAGAAGATTTTTGTAAAAGTTAACTAAGATTTACGAAAAATGGTTAAAAATTGACTATAAAGGGCCATTACTCCTAAAGGGGTCAACTGACCATTTTGATTTTGTAGACTTATTTGTAAATCTTACTTTGCTGAACATTTTTGCTGTTTACAGTTTATCTCTATCTATAATAATATTCAAGATAATATCCAAAAACAGCAAAATTTCCTTAAAATTACCAATTCAGGGGCAGAAACCCAACAACGGGTTGTCCCATTCATCTTAAAGTTACAGGGCAGATATATCTTGACCAGATAAACAATTTTACTAAATGTCAGATTTGCTCTAAATGCTTTGGTTTTTGAGTAATAACCAAAAACTGCATTTAACCTCCATGTTCTATTTTTAGACGTGGCGGCCATCTTGGTTGGTTGGCCGGGTTAAAAAACACAATTTTTTAACTAGATACATCAATGATGATTATGGCTAAGTTTGGATTAATTTGGCCCAGTAGTTTCAGAGGAGAATATTTTTGTAAAAGATCATGGAGATTTACGAAAAATAGTTAAAAATTGACTATAAAGGGCAATAACTCTTAAAGGGGTCAACTGACCATTTTAGTCATGTTGACTTATTTGTAAATCTTTTTTGCTGAACATTATTGCTGTTTACAGTTTATCTCAATCTATAATAATATTCAAGATAATAACCAAAACAGTAAAATTTCCTTAAAATTACCAATTTAGGGGCAGCAACCCAACATTGGGTGTCTGATTCATCTAAAATTTTCAGAGCAGATAGATCTTGACCTGATAAACAGTTTTACCCATAGTCAGATTTGCTCTAAATGCTTTGGTTTTACCCCTATGTTCTATTTTTAGCCATGGCGGCCATCTTGGTTGGTTGGCCGGGTAAAAAAACACAATTTTTAAACTAGATATATCAATACTGATTGTGGCCAAGTTTGGTTTAATTTGGCCCAGTAGTTTCAGAGGAGAGGATTTTTGTAAAAGTTAACGACGACAGACGATAGACGACGACGGACGACGGACGCCAAGTGATGAGAAAAGCTCACTTGGCCTTTTAGGCCAGGTGAGCTAAAAATTGGGGGTTTCACCTGTCTGGTCGTATCTCATAAACAAAATATGGTTGTTGATTAAAACTTTCTCAGAAACTATTTATGATTTTTGCATAAAAGTTCCACACAAGAAACGGGCGTATCATGTGCTCATGGCGCAGCTGTTTATTTTATTAGTGGAGGAAGCCTGAGTACCCTTAGAGAACAATGACCTACAGCAGGTCAATTAAGATTTGAATCACATGCTCAGTGTTCGGTGCTATACAACAAGATAATTTTGATGCAAAAAGCAGGTAGGTAGATTTTGTCAATAAGAGCATATTTTGCTTCTGGCAGAGTTTGTTCAATCTATTAAATTTGTCAAGATCAATTTACCCTTAAGATATATGTTTAGCATTGGCAGCCATGTTTTTCTCTTTTAAGGCTTTACCTTCTTTGTCACTAGTTTTTTTTGGTTGTATCAGCAGTTTTAAAGATCTTAAATTTCTGATTATTTTTGCATGAACCCCCTGAGGGGTTCATGCTTATATATTGGTGAGTTTTGGATGTGTCTATGGGCCACTCGATATCTCTCGGCCGGAAGTCAGAATAAATTTCTCGGAACGTCTCGAAATTTTTCGGTCATTTATACAGATCTAAACAGGTTGTTATCTACATCTTTGATATGGTCCCCTGATGACCCTTGACGAAGCAATTATATATGTTTTAAAACGATCACTGTATACTGTGTGTATCTGGGTCAATCATAACGTTGTCTCGATAACATGTAAACTAATTATGTTTGAAGATTTAACCACGGGATACTGACAGTGTATTTCATCATAGACTTACGTGGAGAACATTCTGGTTATACTATTTATATTAGATCGGAAAACAGAAAGATAATATTATAATCAAACTTATTTAATTCAATCGGAATGAAAGAAATATCTACCAAATTAATAAACTGTATTTATGTTTCTGAAGAAACTAACAATGATTGAAATCAGAATATATTCAGAGTTACAAATAAAGAATAAGTATTTAATATGACAAGCTACTCTGCTTTGGGATTTTTAAATATTCATTTGTAAAGGAAACATACAAATTAGATTAAATTCTTGAATCCTACAAAAAAAATGTTTACAAACAATAATTATTATAGATCTACGTTTATCATTTCATCCCGTTTTAGTATTTAAAATAGGTTTTATTAGTAATTTTTTTTTTTTGTATTGTAATATATCCATAAAACGAAAAGTAAGATGAATATATTAAATATTTAGATTTTAAACGGTCGTGAATAAAAATACTTGTGTGTTTTCAATAATAGATTACATAAAGCATTTTTTCAAATCTTTGCAGCTCACAACAACCGTAAAAAAAATAATTTACATAACCACAACAAAATTTAGTTACAACCATAATGTTGATTATTTTATACTGTTTTAGTATGGATATAGTAGTCTTTGCTTATATTTTGTATAGTAATATATTCACATATATATAGTTGAATGTTATGATTTAGATTCATTCGAAAATACAATGTCCATCCGCAAATATTTGACGTTCGTGTTTATTGATATTATATAGAATATATATTTAAAAGAATTTGGAAAAGATTACTAACAGGAACGTTATTTTATTGTAAAATTGTGATTCAATTTTTCAAAGTTTAGCCTTATAGCATCTACATATTTTTACTATGATACGGTTTAAAAAATTGTGTTCATTGTGTTGAACAACTAGTCTACACGTCTTGATTCGTTCACTTTATAGATCACATGTCAAAGGCCAATGTCAATGAATCCGAAGTCAAAACATTTAATGTAGGCCGTTTTACATTCGAATTCAACTATGATATTAAGATATGTGATAACGCAAATGCGTATTCTTTTCCTGAGTATCAGTGAGATGCTTTCTATTTACTATTTCGTGCGCTAAAATACAACTTGCATGCAATACTATTAAGTTCACTCGTGAAAGCTTATTTTCGTTTTTGTTATCTAAATTCAGAACACGGCAGAAAGAGCTTTACATGTGAGTTCCAAGCATAGTCATCATAATTAACGGTATTCTGACCTCGAGATGTTTCTCTTTTGTTTCTATTTTGAGTCACTGTCCTATTATAAACTTTGACCTTTTCGAAAAGTTAAGCATTGTCTACCCAAAGAATATATTCCTTAACTTTGTAATGTATTTAGCCTTTTAACTTTTTTCATTAGAGCGTCACTGATGCTTTTTTTGCAGACTTAACTTGTGTCTGGTGTACATCATTTTAATTCTGGTATATTTTTATAACTGCATACCTTTTTATATAAATTGGTTATTTTGAAAGTGTATACAGGTAGTCATAAACATCTACCATGAGTAAAGACAGCTTCAAATACGAGTTGGTCATAAAGACATTCATGTAGGAAACAAAATATAAAGATATGATATATAAAATAAATGAATCCAGAATTCCAGATTATAAAGTAAAGAGAGAGCATAAATTTGTACTGCGATAGGTTTGTGCAATTTGCATAAGTCATCCGGTTAGGAGAAATGACAATTTGCCAAATGCTTATAATTGGAAAAATTATGCAAATTCCCAAGTAATAAATAAAATAATCGAGCTTCAAAATGACTATTCAAATCGGCCAATTCAAATAGAAGCTGTAAACATATACTTTCAACTAGCATCTTCTATTTACAGTCAATAAAAAAGCATTTACAGTTTATACCTCTCTATTATAGTTCTCAGGGTAATGGGCAAAATTAGCAACACAATTGTCATTTAGGGTAAACAACAATGGCCCAATATTGTTTTCGTCATATTGACATTTCGTAGATCATGTACTGTTGATCTTTTTTGCTATAAACAATCTTCCCCTATTTCATATAGTTTTTGGGATCAAAAGACAAAAATATGAAAACAAGCATTTTGAGAGTATTGCATTGCAGTCCCCTACCGATTAAAAATTCATTGTACTAAAACATGTAAAACAAAATGTTTATTTGATCTTAAACTTGTCATATTGTAAAATATCAAATCAATATATATTGAAGCATGACAGAAACTAAGAATGTACCATAGTACATGGGTGCCCCACTCTCACTATCATTTTCTATGTTCAGTAAACCATGAAATTGAAGTCAAAACTCTAACTTGGCATTAACATAAGATATATCATATTAATAGGGAACATGTGTACTAAGTTTCAAGTTGATTAGACTTCAACTTCATCAAAAATTACCTGACCAAAAACTTACGCCAAAAACTTTAACCTGAAGTGGGACAGATAAACTGGCAATCAAACGAACAAACAGATGCACAGACTGAAAAAACATTATGCCCATAGGTGGTGCATTAAAAGTGTTGAAAAATGATTATTTAATTTTCCTTGATCTGTAACTTGTCATGCAAAAAATATATATACCAAATATCAAATCAATTTTCTCTGTTCAAACAATAAACTAGGTCAAAGTTTTATGTAAGCCATGATAAAAATACAACACAACCATTGTTATCCATTCTTTACAAAATAAACAAAGCATTCACTTATCAACATACTGTCAGTGTAAACAAATAGAAATTAATAAAACTGTGTGTCGTCTTGTTCATTCTTGGATGTATCTGCTAATTTTGGTTGATTATTGAAAAAATCACATAATAAATTCCTCAATTGACAAATGACGGTTTTGCTAATTCAAAGGCTTGTAAAGCGTGAAATTTAGCGCCTAAAGTATATGATGTTGTCCAATCAAAATCGTGATATAACATAATTGCATTAGAATTTAAACTAGTTTGTTCAAGACTTAAAGAATGTTAAACTGTTGAAAGATTTCTCTCCTTAAGTATCTTGGTTTTGTGCTATTTGATTTCTTAGTTTTTTATTTATTTATATTGTGTAACTTATTATGATGAGATAACTTGCAACCACTGGTTCGCTGCCACTGCTGGTGGAGGTTTATTTCCCCGAGGGTATCACATATGTGTTGACTTGAGTTATCATTGATATGTTCATAATTATAAATTAACTAATAACATGGTAAACATAACTTTGAGTTTTTGAAAAAACTAAGGCTTTTCTGCCTCAGATATAGATTACCTTAGCTGTATTTTGCAAAAAAATTACGAACTTTTGGTCCTCAATGCTTTTTAACATCGTACTCTATTTGGCCTTTTAAACTTTTTTTTTATTCAAGTGTCACTAATGAGTCTTTTGTACACATAACTTATGATAAGTATATTTTTAATTGTTATGTGTAAGTAAGCATGTGTAATTCAACACCATATGTACCTGTAAGTATTCCATCACTTCTTTATACTGTCCCCATTTCCTTGCTGCTGCTAGATCATATGGAGTCTCACCCTGAAATACAGACAAATCTTTTTATTACTTTTCTGTTAATTACGAAGATTTTTGTAACACATATCTTACAATTAATAAGACCAGTAGTAACTGAGTGTTTTCTTTTATTTTCACAGATAATAACCATATCACTTCCGTTCATTAGATATATCTCTTCAGACAACATTCAAATTATTTTTCACAATTTTCTGAAGACTTTAAATGGCTTTTAACTCTTTTTTTAAGGAAATGAATAAATGCTTTGTCTGTCACTATTTGGTCTTCTTAGTTTTCTGTAGAGTTTGAAGAATGATAAATGCATACTTACCTACATAAGGGGTGTGGGATTTGGGGGTATTTCATCCTTATATCTATATTTTAACATTTGCTGGACACATTATCATGCTTATAAACAGTTCTTTATATTCTTTTATAATTCTCTATTCTTTATATTATTGCATCCAATTATTTTCCATTTATTAATTATTTGCCTATATCTCTAGAATCCTCCATACCCTCCTTTATCTCTAGAATCCTCCACACTCTCCGATATCTGTATAACCACACCACACTCTCACATATCTGTATACCCACACCAGACCCTCCTATAGCTGTATATACCCAACCATACCCTCCTATATCTGTATATACCAAACCATACCTTCCTATAGCTGTATATACCAAACCATACCTTCCTATATCTGTATATACCAAACCATACCCTCCTATATCTGTATATACCCAACCATACCTTCCTATAGCTGTATATACCAAACCATACCTTCCTATATCTGTATATACCCAACCATACCCTCCTATATCTGTATATACCAAACCATACCTTCCTATATCTGTATATACCAAACCATAACTTCCTATAGCTGTATATACCAAACCATACCTTCCTATATCTGTATATACCCAACCATACCCTCCTATATCTGTATATACCAAACCATACCTTCCTATATCTGTATATACCAAACCATACCTTACTATAGCTGTATATACCAAACCATACCTTCCTATATCTGTATATACCCAACCATACCTTCCTATATATGTATATACCCAACCATACCCTCCTATATCTGTATATACCAAACCATACCTTCCTATATCTGTATACCTAACCATACCTTCATATATATGTATATACCCAACAAAAGTCATGTGTAAACAAACAATCTCTGTGTAGTGATATTTGACACATTTCTATGATAAACAAATGACTGAGCTAAACCATTAGTGTTAATTTAGAAAATAAGGGAACACAGAATAAATGTGTAAAAACCATGGAGCTATGAAATGTGTTCAAAGTATTAAAATTTCAAAGAACTTATTGTGTTAAAATTGGGATTGTTTACCATGAGGAGCCACATTGCAAAAGGATACTCGGGGTTTGCTAAATTACAGAAAAATGAATCATACTTCGTACCCCGAAAATTTAACCACATATGTAAAAATGTCTCAGCTTCGTAACAAGCCATCATACATATACAAGTTTACGATATGGGCTGAGCAACAGAAAAAAACGTTATCATTAAGGCCTATGGAGAATAAATTGTGCATATTGCCCCAACTGTATACCCACACCACACCCTCCTATATCTGTATACCGGCACCACACCTGTATATATCTGTATACCGACACCATACCTGTATATATCTGTATACCGACACCACACCTGTATATATCTGTATACCGACACCACACCCTCCTATATCTATAAATACCCAACCATACCCTCCTATATCTGTATACCCAAACCACACCCTCCTATATCTGTATATACCCAACCATACTCTCCTATATCTGTATACCCACACCACACCCTCCTATATCTGTATACCCAACCATAGCCTCCTATATTTGTATACCCACACCACATCCTCCTATATCTGTATATACCCAACCATACCCTCCTATATCTGTTTACCCACACCACATCCTCCTATATCTGTATATACCCAATCATACCCTCCTATATCTGTATACCCACACCACACCCTCCTATATCTGTATACCCACACCACACCCTCCTATATCTGTATACCAACACCACACCCTCCTAAATATGTATATACCCAACCATACCCTCCTAAATCTGTATATACCCAACCATACCCTCCCATCTCTGTATACCCACACCACACCCTCATATATCTGTATACCCAACAATATCCTTCTTTATCTGTATACCCACACCACACACTTCTTTATCTGTATCTATTATGAATATAGTTTTTGTCTCCATAAAAGGTGCTTAACTGTCCTTGTCGTTTATTGGTATTTGGCTTGTTTTGACATTTAGTAAACAGGCCTTCAGCGAATTGTTGTTTTGTTCTATCAATTTATGATACTCTCTACTGTTATTCTTGTCATCTTGGTGAAGTAATAATAATACAAGAAGTGCAGAGGAAATGCCAGAGACGTACTCTAATATGCTAATACTAGAAAGGAATAATAATGGTATCGACGAAGACCCAAATTTAATGTAAAAAAAACATGAACTAGAACATGAACAAGGCAACAGTAACAGTTTAAATGTGTTGAAGGCCGTACTTTAACCTATAATGGTTTAATTTTTAAATTGTTATTTGGATGGAGAGTTGTCTCATTGGCACTCACACCACATCTTCCTATATCTATAAACATTGTAAATATAGGTTATCTTAAATATTGTCCGGTTTCGAAGAAGTTATTGTATATTCGTTGAAATTGAAATTACAGGAACAATATCTATGATCTTATTTAAAATAACTAGAGGCTCTCAAGAGCCTGTGTCGCTCACCTGTTACTGTATTTACTGATGTCGGTCATCTTGGTTGGTAGGTGGGGTCATTAGACACTTTTATTAAATAGATACCATAGTAATGATTGTGACCATGTTTAGTTTAATAAGGCCTATAGTTTTAGAAAAGAAGATTTTTGTACAATTACAAAAATGACGAAAAGTTGTTCAAAATTGACTATAAAGGGCAATAACTCATTAAGGGATACTCTTACAATTTTAATCATGTTGACTTATTTGTAGATCCTACTTTGCTGAACAAAATTGCTGTTTACAGTCTATCTCTAACTATAATAGTATTCAAGATAATAACCAAAAACTGCAAAATTTCCTTAAAATTACCAATTTTAGGGCAGCAACCCAACAATGAGTTGTCAGATTCATCTGAAAATTTGCGAGGATATAGATCTTATTTTGATGGACATTTAAATCTTGAAAGATTTGCCCTAAATGTCTTAGTTTTAAAGATATAAATCAAAAACTGCATTTTACCACTATGTTCTAATTTTAGCTATGTCGGCCATTTTGTTTGGTATGCGGTGTCATCGGACACATTTTTTTTTAACTATATATCACAATGATAATTATGGCCAAGTTTGGTTTAATTTGGCCATGAAGTTTCAGAGAAGAAGATTTTTGTACAAGATACAAAAACTGATGAAAATTTGTTAAAAATTTACTATAAAGGGCAATTACTCCTTAAGGGTTTGACTGACAATTTTGGTCATGTTGACTTATTTGTAGGTTTTACTTTGCTAAACATTATTGCTGTTTACAGTTTATCTCTATCTATAATAGTATTCAAGATAATAACCAAAAACTGCAAAATTTCCTTAAAATAACCAATTCAGGGGCAGCAACCTAACAACGGGTTGTCCGATTCATCTGAAAATTTCAGGGCAGATAGATCTTGACCTGATCAACAATTTTACCCTAGTCAGATTTGCTCTAAATGTTTTGGTTTCAAAGATATAAGCCAAAATATACATTTTACCCCTGTAATCTATTTTTAGCCATGGCGGCCATCTTGGTTGGATGGCCAGGTCACCGGACACATTTTTTAAACTAGATACCCCAAGGATGATTGTGGCCAAGTTTGGTTAAATTTGGCTCAGTAGTTTCAGAGGAGAAGATTTTTGTAAAAGTTTACGGACGACGGACGACGGACGACAGACGCAGGACGACGGACGCCAAGTGATGAGAAAAGCTCACTTGACCTTTCAGGTCAGGTGAGCTAAAAATGGTAAGTACCACCACCTCTTTGCTGAAATATACACTTTTTAATTTTTTTTCTGTGTAGTCAATTTAAATGGCCCACTCATTTGACAACATGGCCCATTAATTTTTAAAATGGCCCATTGAAATAATTTTGGGGGGGGCTGTGCCCATTGAGAAAAAGTCCTTCCAGATCACTGTCCCCATCCACATCTTCCTATATCTGTATACCCTATCCAGCCTCTCCTATATCTGTATACCACTTCAACACCCTTCAGTATCTGTATACCCTATCCACCCTCTCCTATATCTGTATAGCCCAATCTACATCCTCCTATATCTGTATACCATATCCACACCCTCCTATATCTGTATAGCCCATCTGCACCCTCCTATATCTGTATACCCCCTCACCACCCTCCTATGTCTGTATACCCCATCCACACCCTCTTACATTTGTATACCCCATCCACACCCTCCTATGTCTGTATACCCTATCTACCTTCTTCTATATCTGTATAGCCCATCCACTGTTGAGATTGTTGCTGGAACATTACTATTTTCCTTGTCCATTTTCAACGTCATACTAACGCAGTGACGTCGCTGTGAGTGAAAATACATTAGTTGTATATAAATGTAATGGCTAAACAGTTGTCTTTACATACATTGCCTTAATTATCATCTATATACACACCCTCTTCTATTTGTATAGCCTCTACACATCCTCCTATATCTGTATATCCATCCACACCCTCCTATATCTGTATACCCCATCCACATCATCTTATATCTATATACCCCATCCTTACCCTCCTATATCTGTATACCCCATCCACATCCTCCTCCATCTGTATACCCTATCAACACCCTCCTATATCTGTAAATACCCAACCATACCCTCCTATATCATGTATATCTGTATACCCTCCTATATATGTATACCCACACCACATCCTCCTATATCTGTATATACTTAACCATACCCTCCTATATCTGTATACCCACAACACACCCTTCTAAATCTGTATATACCCAACCATACCCTCCCATATCTGTATACCCACACCACAACCTCATATATCTGTATACTAAACCATACCCTAATATATCTGTATACCCAACCATACCCTCCTATATTTAAATATACCCAACCATACCCTCCTTTATCTGTATACCCACACCATAACCTTCTATATCTGTATACCCAATCCACACCATACTATATCTGCATACCTCATCCACTCTCCTATATCTGTATAGTTCATATGCATCCTCCTATATATGTATACCCACTCCACACCTTCCTATATCTGTATATATACCCACCCTAACCCTCCTATATTTGTATACCCAATCCACCCTCTCCTATATCTGTATACCCTATCCACACCCTCCTATATATGTATATCCACACCCACCAATATAAGTGTATTTGTATACCCAATCCACACTCTCCTATATCTGTAAACCCCCTCCACAACCTTCTATATCTGTATACCCCATCCACACCATACTATATCTGCATACCTCATCCACTCTCCTATATCTGTATAGCCCATATGGGTGCTATAAACAGTTTCGTATAAAAAACTAGGGGTTATTCCCTGACTAAAAATAACCATGGAGGGAAACCACTGTTTATTAACTCAATTGGTGCAAAAGTATCATGTTTTTTTGTGTTTGATTTTAAAAAATAGTTAATTAGCTTTCAATTAAAACAGGTTGAATGATTGAAATATTTTTAAAAATTAAATTAACTTTAAATGTTTTGAGGGGAGACAACTTTGTAAACATCCTGTTTTTTTGGCAGTGAAAATTGAAAACTTATTTGCAGCTACTGTAGCTCTTTTCGGAGCAGGAAACCGTACCCTGAAACAAGATTTTTTTGAAAGGCCAGGTAAAAACCTACAAATTTCATACAGTTTTGATAATGAAAAATGTGCATGGATCATGTTTTCATGTCTGTGCACATGACCTGGTTTAAGTTTTTTCTGTCAAAATTAGAGCTTTTTTCCCCCATGTTCATTGGATGGAATGTTTTTAATATATTAAAAGTACACATTATTTTTATTTCATTATAAACTAGAGAACATTCTGATTCCAGTGATATCAAGTTTTATACAAGTATCTTTATTAATCAGTCCACCACTAAGGGTCACTTATGGATGGTCCCTAAAAATGTGACGTCATAGAAAACTAGAGGCTCTCAAGAGCCTGTGTCGCTCACCTTGGTCTATGTGAATATTAAACAAAGGAAGCAGATTGAAAATTGACTACAAAGGTCAATAACTCCTACAGGGGTCAATTGACCATTTCGTTCATGTTGACTTATTTGTAGATCTTACTTTGCTGAACATTATTGCTGTTTACAGTTTACCTATATCTATAATAATATTCAATATAAAACAGCAAAATTTCCTTAAAATTACCAATTCAGGGGCCGCAACCCAAAAACAGGTTGTCCAATTCATCTGAAAATTTCAGGGCAGATAGATCTTGACCTGATTAACAATTTTACTTCATGTCAGATTTTCTCTAAATTATTTGGTTTTTGAGTTATAAGCCAAAAACTGCATTTTACCCCTATGTTCTATTTTTAGCCGTGGCGGCCATCTTGGTTTGATGGCCAGGTCACCAGACAATTTTTAAACTAGATACCCCAATGATGATTGTGGCCAAGTTTGGTTAAATTTGGCCCAGTAGTTTCAGAGGAGAAGATTTTTGTAAAAGTTAACGCAGGACGACGACGACGGACGACGACGGACGACGGACGCCGGACGCAAAGTGATGAGAAAAGCTCACTTGGCCCTTCGGGCCAGGTGAGCTAAAAACTGTTGATTGCACACTTAAAGGGACAAATATATATTATAGTGATGTTTTAGCATAGAAAAGTGCATGCGAATGGAGTAAAATAATTCTGAAAAATATTGTACGGCATGTATACTTTAATTTAAAAGCATCAGTTTGGTATATTTAATACAAATATTACAGATTTGTACATAGCAACCAGAAATAAGAAAACCAGACTCTGCGCGAATATTGAAGTTTTTTGCATCTTTTTGCGATGTCATGATATTTTATTTAATCTCTCATATATTTGAAACCATAGGTTGCACATTTAAAGTGTAGATATTTTCTACTTTGACCTTTACTACTGATCAGTGTGACATAAATCTTAATTCATTATATTATATATTTGGTACTTTTTATAGTCATAAAGGTACATGTGCCATTCCTAAGAAAAACACTTTTTCCATATTTTTCTCAACTCAGCTATAAATTAGTTCACATAATACTAGGGACAAAATATATTTCAAGTAACTTTAGTCATGCTTATTTCATAGTTTTTATTCTATTTATTCAAAAGAAACCCTATTTTATGAATTATTTTCTTTGTAAAACTGATGAAAATGAGATACAGGAAATGTTTGGAATTAGCTGGTTTATTTGTTTGCCACTGGCCAATATGTCAGTACTACGCAACATGAGAAAAGAGCTGTATTATCACTATTCGTGGTCACAAACCTTAAAGTAAGACATCATTTTAATCGGTATAGTGTACAGATTCAGAAAAGTTAAGAAATTTTAATATATTGAACATAAAGTTTTGCCTTAAGGGTGCTATAAACAGTTTCGTATAAAAAACTAGGGGTTATTCCCTGACTAAAAATAACCATGGAGGGAAACCCCTGTTTATTAACTCAATTGGTGCAAAAGTATCATGTTTTTTGTGTTTGATTGTAAAAAATAGTTAATTAGCTTTCAATTAAAACAGGTTGAATGATTGAAATATTTTTAAAAATTAAATTAACTTTAAATGTTTTGAGGGGAGACAACTTTGTAAACATCCTGTTTTTTTGGAAGTGAAAATTGAAAACTGATTTGCAGCCACTGTAGCTCTTTTCAGAGCAGGAAACCGTACCCTGAAACAAGATTTTTTTGAAAGGCCAGGTAAAAACCTACAAATTTCATACAGTTTTGATTATGAAAAATGTGCATGGATCATGTTTTCATGTCTGTGCACATGACCTGGTTTAAGTTTTTTCTGTCAAAATTAGAGCTTTTTCCCCCATGTTCATTGGATGGAATGTTTTTAATATATTAAAAGTACACATTATTTTTATTTCATTATAAACTAGAGAACATTCTGATTCCAGTGATATCAAGTTTTATACAAGTATCTTTATTAATCAGTCCACCACTAAGGGTCACTAATGGATGGTCCCTAAAAATGTGACGTCAAAGAAAAAAACTGTTGATTGCACCCTATACACCCTTCTATATCTGTATACCCCCTCCACACCTTCCTATATCTGCATATACCCACCCTAACCCTCCTATATTTGTATACCAAATCCACCCTCTCCTATATCTGTATACCCTATCCACCCACCAATATAAGTGTATTTGTATACCAAATCCACATCCTCCTAGATCTGTTTACCCCATCCACAACTTCCCATATCTGTATACCCCATCTACACCCTCCTATATATGTATACCCCATCAGCACCCTCCTTTATCTGTATATCCCATCCACATCCTCCTATATCTGTATACCCCCTCCACACCTTCCTATATTGTATATACCCACCCTAAGGGTGCTATAAACAGTTTCGTATAAAAAACTAGGGGTTATTCCGGGACTAAAAATAGACTTGGAGGGAAGTCCCTTTTTATCAACATAATTGGTAAAAAAGTAACATGTTTTTTTATATTTGATTGTAAAAATAAGTTAAATAGCTTCAATTAAAACAGGTTGAATGATTAAAATAATTTTTAAAAATTAGATTAAATACACATGTTTTAAGGGGAGACAAACTGTAAACATCCTGTTTTTTTGGCAGTGAAAAGTGCAACACTTATTTGCACCCACTGTAGCTCTTTTCGGAGCAGGCGAACGTAGTCTGAAGCATAAATTTTTAGAAAGACCAGGTAAAAACCTATGAAATTCATACAGTTTTGAATATGAAAAATGTGCATGTATCATGTCTGCATGGGTGTGCACATGGCCTGATTTCATGTTTTTTATGCATAGATTAGGCAATGTTTTTCCCATTTTCTCTGGATAAAACTTTTTGGTACTATTAAAAGTACAATTTATTTTTATCTCATTATAAACTAGAGAAAATTCTGATTCTAATGATATCTAGTTTTATACAAGTATTTTCATTAACATTAACACCACTAAGGGTCTATTAAAGATGGTCCCTCAAAATATGACATCATAGAAAAAAATTGTTGATTGCACAGTAATATTTGTATACCCAATCCACCCTCTCCTATATCTGTATACCCTATCCACACCCACCAATATAAGCGTATGTGTATACCAAATCCACATCCTAGATCTGTTTACCCCATCCATAACTTCCCATATCTCTATACCCCATCTACACCCTCCTATATATGTATACCCATCAGCACCCTCCTTTATCTGTATATCCCATTCACAACCTCCTATATCTGTATATCTAATGATGATCCATCCTCTCTATATCTGTAAAACCAATCCACACCCTCTTATATCTGTATACCCCATCCACACCTTCCCATATCTGTATACCCCCTCCACCCACTCCTATATCTTTATATACCCATCCACATCCTCCTATATCTGTATACCCCATCCACACCCTCCTATATATGTACACCTCCTCCACACCCTCCTATATATGTATACCCTATCCACCCTCTCCTATATCTGTATACCACTTCAACACCCTTCTATATCTGTATACCCTATCCACCCTCTCCTATATCTGTATAGCCCAATTTACATCCTCCCATATCTGTACACCTCATCCACACACCCCTATATCTGTATACCCCATCTATACCCTCCTATATCTATATACCTCATCCACACACCCCTATATCTGTATACCCCATCAATACCCTCCTATATCTGTATACCCCATTCACACCCTCCTATATCTGTATACCCTATCCACACCCTCCTATATCTATATACCCCATCCACACCCTCCTATATATCTGTATACCCCATCCACACCCTCCTATATCTGTATAGTCCATACACACTCTCATATATCTGTATTCCCCATCCACACCCTCCGATATCTGTATACCCCATCCACACCCTCCTATATTTGTATATCCCATACACACCCTCCTATATCTGTATACCCCATCCATACCCTCCTATATCTATATACCCCATCCACATCCTCCTATATTTGTATACCCTATTTCTACCCTCCTATACCTTTATATTGTTATTTTACAGAATTTCATAGTTTTTAGTGTTATCACTGGTATTGTTAAAATTATTTATAATTATATATTAATTATATATAAATATACTAAATAAATAAAACGTTGAAGGTATAAAAAGTCATGAGAATTCTGAATGCAATAAGGTTATATCCGGGCATTCTGGTTCTAAACCTTGGTTCCATCTGTTTTTTTTGGTTCTAAACCTTGCTTCTATTTGGGTTCTTTGGTTTGAAACTATGGTAAATGGTTCAACATCCGGGTTTTTTGGTTATAGCAACCCAACTTCTTGGTTCCATCTGGGTTCTATTCTAGATTATTTTAATGTTCCCGTTGAACTTGGAGAAGATAACCACAAGTATCCGAATAAAAAGATTAAGTCATGAAAGTAGGTCAAAGACGCTAAAACTGTTTTATAACATTAAACATTTCAGGATCGACGGTAAAAGAAGCTGTAAGGTATTTATTTTCTTGTTCTAATAATTTTGATAAGGAAACTAGATAAAAATATAGCATCGCTTAGATTTTAAAAATAAAACGAAATATACATTATATCGAACATCTTTTTGATTTAATTCAGTTGTTCTGTTTTTATTTATTTCCCTTTACTCATTCCTTATTTCCGTTAATATTTCTAGAAGTTTTAAAACAACAAAACTAGGACCTGTCGTTCAATTGGCCAACGATATATGCATCTAGCCACTTGGCCAGTTGACGACTTGCATATAATTATATTTGATTGCATATTTAAAGATCAAATGAATTTTATTTAATAGCTGCTTTGTAATGTCAGATTTGATAGAAATACGTGTGAAGTATAATGAAACAAATCGTTTTGTTCAAAACGGAATGTTACAAGACATATACAAAGAAAGTGGTGATCAATTTAAGTTTGTTAGCGTTATTTAATAAAAAATAAGTTATAAAATATTACAAAAATGTATATGTACAATAAATTTGGCAAATTTGATACTACTTGTGAAAGGCATGCATAAAATCACCATAGGCCCAAAATAATCAAATCGAAATTAAGATTGAATATTTTTATTATAAAATTATGTGTGTGTTAATGACAGTGCTAGTGGGATGAGTAGCACCAGCACAATAGTCAGAACTTCTGTGTTAGTACCATAGTAAAGGGGCATAAAGAGTTACTCTAGTCCGAACGTCCAAAAAAAAAGGGTTCCATTCTCTTAACTTTAGTTGCCTTAACCAAATACTACAAAACTTATACACAAAATAAAAAAGAAGATGTGGCATGAGTGCCAATAAGAACTCTCCATAAAAAGACTAGATGACACAGAAATTAACAGCTATAAGTCACCCTACTTCCTTCAACAATGAGCAAAGTCTGAGTCCATACCACATAGTCAGTCATAAAAGTCACCGAAATGACGATGTAAAACAATTCAAACGAGAAAAGAAACAGACAAATTTATGTACAAAAAATGAACAAAAACAAATATGTAACACATAAACAAATGACAATTCATGAATTACAGTCTCCTGACTTGGGACAGGCACATACAAACAGAATGAGCCGGATTAAACATGCTAGCGGGATCCCCACCCTCCACCTAATGTGGCATGAGTGCCAAAGAAGAACTCTCCACAAGAGACCAGATGACACAGAAATAACCAACTATATGTCCCCATACTGCCTTCAACAATGAGCACATAGATACAGGAAGATGTGGTATGAGTGCCAATGAGACAACTCTCCATCCAAATAACAATTTATAAAAGTAAACCATTATAGGCCAATGTACGGCCTTCAACACAGAGCCTTGGCTCACACCGAACCACAAGCTATAAAGGGCCCCAAAATTTCTAGTGTAAAACCATTCAAACGGGAAAACCAACGGTCTTATCCATATAAGAAACGAGAAACACGTATCAATTACATTAACAAACGACAACTAATGTACATCAGATTCCTTACTTACAGGGTTGGCAAAAACCCGGGATTTACTGGGTTTTAGTGGGTAATACAGGGCAATACTGGGTAATATAAAATACTGGTCTGAATTTTATATAGTATTCAGTGATCAAACACAAATGCTATACATTTAAGATATATATAACCTTTTTTGTTTGTCTGGATTGGTAAAACTCTAAATATAAAGCAATTTTTTTTTTTAAATAAATATAACTCCTTTTAAGAGATAACAATTACACGTAAGAAAAATAACATTTAAATAATCTCTTTGTACTGTCACTAATTAGTAAGTAATTATTCAGATTAAAATGCAGATATTTGTTTATGTAACAATAATCAGCCCTTTCAATTCAATAAGTGTTAATGGCATGACACTTAGGGTGTTTATTTAGCAATATGAATGTATAACATTTGAAATTAACAATTCACTTAAACATTGCAATAAAAAAAAAAATTCAAGTATAAATTAATATTGAAACAATGCTTGGTAATTAACAAGGTTTCCTTAAATGTGCAAATCTTGTATTCTGTCTACATAGAAGGGGATGAAATTGATTTGTTTTTCATTACTTTAGAATTGACTGTCAATGGTTATCTGTATAAAAAGTATATATTTAGCTGTAATACTATGAAACTACACCAAGACTTTACTATTTTGTGTTAAAATAAGCTTAAAAAATCATATTGCCCAGTAATGCCCAGTATTCCCCAGCCCGGGAAAACCCGGGTTTTCCCACCCGGGAATTCCCGGGCGGGTAATACTTTGCCAACCCTGCTTACTTAGGACAGTTGCAAACATTTGCAGCGGGATGAAACAATAGTATAACATCACAAAATAGAAAAACACACGATAAAACGAAATTCAAATGAGAACAGAAACACACAAATGTATAGGCTCCTGACTTCCGACAAGCAGATGCATACTGAATAAGGCGGGGTTGAACATGTTATCAGAGTCTCCACCATCTCCCTAAACTGGGACGATGATTATTTCCACAAAAAAAAAGAATGTTTTGAAATTTGGTTCATGATTTATCATGTTCCTTTAAAAACATAGAAAATGCTGAATTTTTCGTTTTCGTTCTTTTTAATAAGTTTGACTCAATCAAATGTTATAAACCTGATACATAATGCTTATTAGACGGGTTAGATAAATGAATACTTTTGACAAACAACTAACGAGACTCGAGAGACAAGAAACATTTCAGAGGGGTCTTCTCAAAAGATGTACGGTAGTGTTTTTTTTTCTATTGATAACATAATTCATTATAATTCATTACGTTAACCTAATGGTGATCTACTTCCTTTGGATTCTACTTCTATAAGAATTAACGTGCATATTTATTTTAGGATTGCGGTGCAGTTTGATAACAGACAGTAACCAGCATAAACAAGAGTGCACACGCTGAAATGTCTCGCCTTCTTTACTAATCATTGATATTATGTTGATAGTCCTAAGTATAAAGCTTTACTAAAGACTTTTACATAAATTAAACATTAACCAAGATAACTAAACAAAGACCAATGAACCCTGAAAATGAGGTCAAGGTCAGATGAACCATGCCAGGCAGACATGTACAGCTTACAATGCTTCCGTACAACAAATATAGTTGATCTTATTTATAGATTAAGAAAAATAGACCAAATCACAAAAACTTAACACTAAGCAATGAACCATGAAAATGAGGTCGAGGTCAAATAAAACCTGCGCGACTGACATATAGATCATAAAATATTTCCATACACCAAATATAGTTGACCTATGGCATATAGTATTAGATAAAAAGACCAAAACTCAAAAACTTAACTTTGACCACTGAACCATGAAAATGAGGTCAAGGTCAGATGACATCTGCCCGCTAGACATGTACACCTTACAATCATTCCATACAACAGATATAGAAGATCGATTGCATAAAGTATGAGAAAAACAGACCAAAACACAAAAATCTAACTATAACCACTGAGCCATGAAAATGAGGTCAAGGTCAGATGACATCTGCCAGTTGGACATGTACACCTTACAGTCCTTCCATACACCGAATATACTAGCCCTACTGCTTATAGCATCTGAGATATGGACTTGACCACCAAAACTTAACCTTGTTCACTGATCCATGAAATGAGGTCGAGGTCAAGTGAAAACTGTCTGACGGGCATGAGGACCTTGCAAGGTACGCACATACCAAATATAATTCTCCAATTAGTTATAATAAGAGAGAATTAAACATTACAAAAAATATTAACTATTTATTCAAGTGGTCACTGAACCATGAAAATGAGGTCAAGGACATTGGACATGTGACTGACGGAAACTTCGTAACATGAGGCATCTATATACAAAGTATGAAGCATCCAGGTCTTCTACCTTCTAAAATATAAAGCTTTTAAGAAGTGAGCTAACGCCGCCGCCGTAGCCGCCGCTGCCGGATCACTATCCCTATGTCGAGCTTTCTGCAAAAAAGGTTGCAGGCTCGACAAAAAGTGTTTCACTAGATTGAGCTCTATGTCTAAGTGTACTTAAAAAGTTCTTCGCACTGAGTTCAGTTTATTGATATGCGTATACCTTCTGTGTGATTTTTCAAGATGCTTAAACAGATTATCCATATCTACATGTCCATGAAATGAAATCCCAGGCAAAATGATTGAAACATTTTGAATTATCTATCACAACTGGCAGCTACTGAAGCAGTAAATGTTCTTTCTAATTTTTTCACGGCAATTAAACTATTCAGATTTCATTTGATTAAAACATTCTTCACAATTCAAAAATTGAGAATGGAAATGTGAAATGTGTTTAAGAGACAGTAACATGACAAAAGAGCAAAACACAGTCGAAGGTCACCAATGGGTTTTTAACAAAGTGAGAAAATCCCTCGCCCAGTGGCGGACTTCAGATGGCCCCTGAACAAAATGTGTATTAGTTCAAACTCCAATACATAAAACTGAACTTACAATTAACAAGAATGTGTCCATAGTACACGGATGCCCCACTAGCACTATCATTTTCTGTTTAGTGGACCGTGAAATTGGGGTCAAAACTTTAATTTGGAATTAAAATTAGAAATATCATATCATAGGGAACATGTGTACTAAGTTTCAAGTTGATGTAACTTTAACTTCATCAAAAACTACCTTGACCATAAACTTTAACCTGAATTTTGCACTATTATTTTCTATGTTCAGTGAACCATGAAATTGGGATCAAACTATAATTTTGCATTAAAATTAGAAAGATCATATCATGGGGAACATGTGTACTTAGTTTCAAGTTGATTGGACTACAACTTCATCAAAAACTACCTTGACCAAAAACTTTAACCTGAAGCGAACGGATGCACAGACGGACGAACGAACGAACAAACGAACGGAGGCTTAGACCAGAAAACATAATGCCCCTCTACTATCGTAGGTGGGGCATAAAAACATACAAGACTAACAAAAACCAGAGACTCCTGACTTTGTCAAGGTAATCATACCAAGAGGCTCACCCAATATGCATAGGTCAAGAGTCAAAAAGTCATAGACTGGTCGAGTTTCATGACAAAAAAAAAACACAAAGCAGATTTTGAGGAAAGGGTCATCGTGGTACACAAAACTAACAAATTTATCTATATATCTAATATAGATATAAGAAGATGTGGTATGAGTGCAGTAATTCAAACAAAATATACAAGTTGTACAATGAGGGCAAAGGTCAAGCTCATATGAAGTTTCTCGTGCCACAAGACTCACCACCTTATGACAATACATCTTCATGCTACATATCCAGATGCAAGGTCAATTTATAATTATACTTTTAGGTCAGGGTAATATACAAAGGAACACACTGTATCATGATGACACACCCAAAAGTGCATAGGTCAAGAGCCAAAAAGTCATAGTCTGGTCAAGAGTTCCATGTCAAAAATACACAAAGCAGTCCTGCATGAAAGTTCATCACGGTACACGTAACAATGTCTTATGTCATGATGCACTACACATGCCAAATACAGAAAACATCGGTCAGGGACAGAAACAGAAGACATATAACTAACCTCAATGGAACAGTACTTGTATTGCAGGTCACTCTACACAAGTGCCTTCAACATAGGACATAAACTCTTGCAACACTTTAAAGTTAAAACCGTCCTTTACCAAAGTTTGAGCAGGATTCTTTGCAACGATTATCTTACCACTGTTAATTGAGAATCGAGTCTAGCAGTTATGTCAATAAATTAAAACTGTAAGATTAGACATTAAAACACTAAAAAGTAGGGTTTACCATTAATTTCTAACCTAACCATATTATAGTACTAAGTTAAACTGATGGAAACACATGATACAGTCATGAAATTGCTATTTGCAATAGTACAGCGAGAACAATACGATACAGAGTTATAAACAATGAAAGTAATGATACATACGAACTTTAATCCCAATGCACAAATAAGGAACCGTAGTTTTCATTCAATTTATTTATCTAAAATGCACACTTGCGTTAAACAATGGAAATTAACACTGTATATTTATATAAACGATCAATCTTGTAAGGAAATAAATAAATTATGACAAAGATGACATTTATCTCTGCCACTAAACAGCTTGAAGAAATTTGCAGTCTCCATAGGATCATATCTTTCAAATTATCCACATCCTCCCATATGTGTATACCCCATCCGCACCCTCCTATATCTTTATACCCTATCCATACCCTCCTACAGTACTTGCAACCTTAGTCGCAACTGTTTTAGTGATCAATCAGCGGTCATCGATCAGTCACCAATCAGTCAAGTTCGCTTCAAACTCACTTCACCAATCCGTCAGATTTATAGTAAAAGTCCTTGACTGATTGGACGGATCAGTCTGGTAGGACTGATTGACCTTTCTGAAGGATTGAACTCTACTAAGTCACATGATAAACATGATAAACTTATAAAAATTACGGAATCCTAGTTTCGGTTTATTAATTTAAAATGGTGACATGTAAAGTACAAAATGCTCAAGTACAACTGATCAACAACATCTGCTTTATTAAAATATTCAGCAAAGTTTAATTTATTTAAATGAAAAGAAAAATACAGATAAAACATAAATTTGAATATTATCATAACAGAATGGCAATTTTCATTTTTAGTTATGTTGTAACGTGTTTGGCTTATGAACTATATGTTCGTATCCGTTTTCACAGAATCTGAGATACTCCAATATCAATCTTTTAATTAACTCGAAAACCTAACTATACAACTTGGAGGCTTTCCTTAAAAACTACAAGACCAGTTTTTAAACTTCGAAACTTAATAAAGAATTAATAATATTCACACAAATAACTGTATATTAAAAAGTAGCCTGAAAACTATAACCTCAATTTATCCTTGATCCTTTCACTGACTCTGAGGTCCCAACCGATTTGACAAACAATTATATTAAACTTGATTAAGAACAATCTTCAAAAATCATAGGTTTCAGAAACACCTAGTTCTGAGACACCCAGTCTCTAAAACACCTAGTCCTGAAATGACTAGTCTCTGAAGCACCTAGTCCCTGAGACAACTTGTTTTGAAGCACCTAGTCTCCGGAGCACCTAATTCACCAGATTATTACAAGCTATCTGTTCGAGGGACTGCGACCATTCCCAAGGGAAATTACAGTTTCGGAACAACGCGGTAGCTTGAAATAATTGTAATACTTAGTCTCCGAAGCACCAAAGTCACCAGACTATCACAAACCACCTGTTCGAGGGACTGCGACCATTCCCGAGAGAAATTACAGTATCGGAACAACCCGGTAGCTTGAAACAATCGTAAAGACTTCAAAAACCGCTTGCTTCAAAACCACAACGCTTTCAACTCAACTAGGTTTACAAACTTCTCAATTCTAACTTCTTTATTTGCTGGTATTTTCTTCCCGATGTTTAACCATCAACGGCCAAATAACAAATGAGCGAACTTGCACCATGTATCGGTGTCTTTATATACCATGAGCGCGGACCTCGAAGAGAGTACCCTAGCAACAATTAACGCATCTCATAACAACCGAGGATAAAAGGATGATTTGATATGTAGTTTTCGTTAACGTATTGTTCAAATGGGTAATTAATCAGGGATTACAATTCAACGATAAATTACAAATATTGTCTTATGCCTAAACTGCATTTTTGTCACATTACCCACGCCTCCGATTTCATGCGTCCTCGCATGACTTACATACTTTTATTTCCTATTTGTATCAACACAAAGAATAAGTTTAAAATGTCCCTAACAAATTTTGCCTCTGCAGCGGCCCCAAGGAGCCTACTCTTAACGAAATCTGCAGAAGGGCTCTTTTACATGCACAGGGCGTGACATGTCCCTGTACATGGGGCCTCGGATTTAACGTCCCCATCCGACGGACTCTACATAGATATATTTTTTACAACCCAATAGTTTCAATGACAATAATATTTTATATAAAAAAAACATTGCTATTTGCAATCACTGATTAAAGTTCAAACAAAGATTGAAATTCTTTCCGAATTGTTTCTGCGACCTCCTTTCTATTTAACATACTTCTAACAGACTTTATATATTTTCTGTACTTCAAACACTCTTTCTGACTTGGAGTCACAATTTTCTCATGTGTTGTCTTGCTTTCGCTAATTTCTTTCAGACACACTTTATCAGACGTCTTTACTTTTGTGTGAAGCACTTTATCATCATCTTCGTTTTCAGACCTGTCCCTTTCTGAAACGTCTATCATTTTCGTCAACTCTCTGTGATCTGACAACTTTGTCTTTTCACTGTTTAATAAGCATTCACTCTTGTTCACGTCTTCGTCGTTACAGTACGTGTCTTGCTCCCTTAGTAGCGCAACGATTATAGTGTCATCATTTCTGTGAAGCCTTTTCATATGACGTCTGCGATAACTCGACTTTTTAAACATTTTACTACACTGGTAGCAAGTGAATCCGCTTTTCTCTTGACATTTATTTGCATTTACATTACCAACTTCAGTTTTTGGTAGAACAGATTTTCTACTGTTTCTAGACACCAGTTCCCGATTCGTAGGAGATAATTTTACAGTTGTTGCCACATATACCCTGTAGCAGCCGATCTGACCTTCAAAATGTAAACGGGTCGTTCTTCCGTTTACCCATATGTTACCTTTAGTGATATCGATCACACAACTGTGGCTCCTTTGGAAATCTATTCCCAATATGCCATCTATGTTGAGGTCTGCTACTACAGCTATATTCGAATAAACATATCCATTTATATCAATGTCAATAATGGTCTTTCCAAATACATTTAAACGAGAACCGTTGGTCGTCAATATCTCTCTGTCCATTGGTGACAGGAAATGCAAACGCATACTGTCAAACAATTTCTTTGAAATTAGAGATACTGTCGCCCCTGTGTCTATAAGCATCTTTGTTTTACAACCATTGACTTTAGCCTCTATAAACATACCAGCCTCATTTGCTAACTTATTAACTCCTATCACACCGTTCTGTTTTTCGTGTGAAACTTCGGGACCGTTTTGGGAGTTTGAGTGTCCTCTTTTCACACTACTTTCGGGACAATTTATTTTAAAATGACCAAATTTCCCACAATTGAAACATCCCCGATTCTTGAAATGATCCCGGGTCTGCTTTAAAGCTTTAACCTCATCTTGCAAACCAGACAAAGCTGTCTGCATGTTTTTGAGAAGTTCAATTGTCTTGTCTTTAATGTCACCGTTGTCCCCGTCTCTGGTTATAGCCCTTGAATAGCCCTTCCCATTATCTTGCTTGATTTCTGCCTTATTAAAAGCTTCCAGTTCAACAGCGTGTCGAATGGCGTCGTTCAAGTCAGAAGGTCTAGCTTGTTTTATCCTTAGCCTCATGTCTACACTCATGAGTCCGTCAATAAACTGCTCTTTAGCAAGTGTTTCTCTAACGTCAGTCGGGGCCGTGGGGTACGAAAGGTTCGCCAAGCGTCTTATGTCCTGACCTAGTTCAGGAAGACTTTCCGAAGCCTTTTGACGACGCTCCCGTAATTGTGTTCTGTACAATTCCGTTTGATTGGCAGGCGAAAATCTCTCTTCAAGAGACCTGACAAGTTCTTTAAAATTTTGTCTTTTATCTGTGGGTAGATTTCCTAGTACCCCCTGAGCTTGTCCTCTCAACGAAACTGCCAAATACAAACCCTTTTCTGTATCTGTCCACCCATTTATACTTGAACAAGCTTCGAAATGAGATTTGTAATCTATCCATGAGCCCTGCCCATCAAACGTAGCGGGTTTTATAATATTCTTGTTTTTGTTGTCTCTCCTAAATGCATCTAAGTTGTCTTGTGGTTTTTGGAGATCTTTCTTTCGTCTCTCAGTGACAAAATTTGTCTCAAGAACAGAATCTGAAATATCTTTATTATGTATTTCAGGTCGTGGCATAACATTTGTCTTAGCCCCTACCACAACGTGTGTTCTTTGGAGTATGTTGCTGCCCGTACCAAAGTCAGGGTCTGAAATTCTAGCAGAAGCAATTCCATAGTCAGATTGTCTTGGACGTGTTGCTTGACTAATAGGAGTTGACTGAGCAAAGTCAGGGGCATTTTCAAAACTCTTAGATCTTAACCACTCTATTTCCTTGTTTAATTTATCTAACTCCCTGGTCAAATTTCTTGTTTCGACACTGTAAGGGTCATACAACATTTTATCTTCTCTGAATGTTCGGGACATATTTTCAAGAATAAATTAAACAATTTTCCAAATATATTTTATTAAACAAATTGACAATTAATGTATTTAAAACAGTGTGTTGCTTCTTGCAATGACAAATAGAAAATAATGACAATCAAACAATGTGATTATTTACATATAATACTGAAGTTTCTCAGATCCCACCGCTGCTAACCAATTTTGTAACGTGTTTGGCTTATGAACTATATGTTCGTATCCGTTTTCACAGAATCTGAGATACTCCAATATCAATCTTTTAATTAACTCGAAAACCTAACTATACAACTTGGAGGCTTTCCTTAAAAACTACAAGACCAGTTTTTAAACTTCGAAACTTAATAAAGAATTAATAATATTCACACAAATAACTGTATATTAAAAAGTAGCCTGAAAACTATAACCTCAATTTATCCTTGATCCTTTCACTGACTCTGAGGTCCCAACCGATTTGACAAACAATTATATTAAACTTGATTAAGAACAATCTTCAAAAATCATAGGTTTCAGAAACACCTAGTTCTGAGACACCCAGTCTCTAAAACACCTAGTCCTGAAATGACTAGTCTCTGAAGCACCTAGTCCCTGAGACAACTTGTTTTGAAGCACCTAGTCTCCGGAGCACCTAAGTCACCAGATTATTACAAGCTATCTGTTCGAGGGACTGCGACCATTCCCAAGGGAAATTACAGTTTCGGAACAACGCGGTAGCTTGAAATAATTGTAATACTTAGTCTCCGAAGCACCAAAGTCACCAGACTATCACAAACCACCTGTTCGAGGGACTGCGACCATTCCCGAGAGAAATTACAGTATCGGAACAACCCGGTAGCTTGAAACAATCGTAAAGACTTCAAAAACCGCTTGCTTCAAAACCACAACGCTTTCAACTCAACTAGGTTTACAAACTTCTCAATTCTAACTTCTTTATTTGCTGGTATTTTCTTCCCGATGTTTAACCATCAACGGCCAAATAACAAATGAGCGAACTTGCACCATGTATCGGTGTCTTTATATACCATGAGCGCGGACCTCGAAGAGAGTACCCTAGCAACAATTAACGCATCTCATAACAACCGAGGATAAAAGGATGATTTGATATGTAGTTTTCGTTAACGTATTGTTCAAATGGGTAATTAATCAGGGATTACAATTCAACGATAAATTACAAATATTGTCTTATGCCTAAACTGCATTTTTGTCACAATGTTATATATTTTCAAACCCGGACAGATCTAGAAAAGGTGTTTATTTTGCGATTTTGAAGTTTTTTCCGTAAATAGATTGGAAAATGAATAAATGTATAATTTCTTAAAACTGTTGGTGTATTATTTTTTAACATTTCAAAGTTTTGTATCCTTATCAGTCAGTGGCATTACTTAAACAAGTAACATTTAAAATTACCTATATATATATACAAGTAATGTTGAAAACGAGGCTATCTTAAATATTACTTATTTATGTAACTTTTCTAAATATTAATTTTATAGGTGTCCAACTATACAGATTTTATTAGCTTTAACAAATTTTCACGGTCATCTGGTTATTTTTCCCATGAAATATAAAATCTAATCTTTCTGAAACACTAATTGCCTTTCTGACGCACTTATCTTTCATATCGAAGCTTTTGGGTCAAAGATTGGTCTCTTGGGACTATTAAAATATCATTTTCCTCAAAATTCTTGAAGGTAGACAGATATAAATAGATAGAAACTTGTGAATTAATTAAGACTTGAAGTTATTTATAATTTATAACCCAAAACAATTACATATGTTCCTTAAATAAGTGTTATTACTAATTCTTTCAAAGATGTACAAAATAACTTATTCAAGTAATGTTTTTGTCATTATTTTTAAAGTAATCCTTTATATCTCTATTCTCCTCTAAAATTTAATGAATTGTTCATTTTATGATATAAAATGATGTAAAAATTCATGAAAACTACATTTAGTTCATGCTTCTATTGAAATTTAAAATAACTCTATTGAGTAATTTTATAATTTTTTAAAACAAAAATTACCTATATATTTAACCAAAAAAAATTACTTGTTTAAGTAATGCCCCTGACTGCTTATAATCTTGAAATTCTTTAAAAACGAATGCATCTCAACAAAGGCCATTAAAACAACAAATTGTGAATAAAATTGCTGTGCACATCATTTTTCAAACGATAAGAAATATTGGTAATTTTAAACAATGCGAAAAACATAATAACATACTTTTTTCTGATATTTTTTTGCTGTAATGAAAAATAACAAATCTTAAACTATAAAAAGTACAAAGGCGTTCTATAATTTCCATTCAAATAAATAAAAAAAAATGAATTCTTATTAAACAAAAAAACAAAAGTTTATGCATACTTATCCATCAGCTATTCACATTTGATACAAAATAACTTACCAAAAGGTATTTTAATGACTGATTGCAATTGATATTGCATTATGTGAAATATGACAGGAAATATTTGCATTTTAGGCAACATGTACACTTTTTTTTTTATCTTTTCCATAAAATCTAGCATATTTTGTGAATAACAAACAAACATGATGTACAAAAAGTACTGAAATCTGATGGCAGTTTGTGATTTGTATTAAAATAAAGAAAGAATTGCAATCTCATCCCCCCGTCCCCCATCAAAAAAAGTTTATAAGAAAAGACTTCAAACTTATCTTGAGGCTTTTAAAATAAAAGATTAAAAAAACAAGTGAAACTGCGAGCTACAGCTCACTGATGATACCCCCGCCGCAAGTGGATAATATTAATAGTGTAAAAATATGCAAGTGTTCGGTAAACAGGAAGTTGTCCAGTGATGAATCTGAAAACGCATCACACGGTATAGCTGACTTATATAAATCCTGAAACCAAATTTCAGAAATCCTTGTATTGTAGTTCCTGAGAAAAATGTGACGAAAATTTTCAACTTGGCTATCATGTGTAAAATCAGACAAGTGTTCGGTAAACAGGAAGTTGTCAAGTGATGAATCTGAAAACGCATCACACGGTATGGCTGACATATATAAATGTTGATACCAAATTACAGAAAGGGTGGATGTGTAGTTCCTGAGAAAAATGTGACGAAAGTTTCATGGGACGGACTGACTGACGGACGAACGGACTGACGGACAGACAGAGGTAAAACAGTATACCCCCCCTTTTTAAAAGCGGGGGTATAAAAATGCATTAATTTTTATTGAAAGAAGATGAAATTGTTAAATAGAGTACTTATTTTAAACGACAAGATTTTAACTCAGATAAGTGTTGCATTACTACATTAATGTTTCGAGTATATCATTATTCTGAACTTATGTAATTTATTTCGCTAAAATTAGAAAAATTAAATGAATATGAAGTAATACATATGAGTAGAAAAAAGTTATTTATATTTATTTATTTGTTATTCCAACTTAGACGATTATATGGAAAGCCTCAGCTGTCATATATTAGAGATTTACATAACGTTATGCCGAAGCTTCCAATGTAAAGTTAATACAGCCTGATGATGAATTAAATCATCAAAATGAAAACTTTAAATAATAAAGTGCTAAGTTGAATCTGCGTTGTGTTGACTTGCAACTTCAAGTGTTGATGTTGTGAAAGCATCATGGTAAGCCACGGTGTTATGATGATCTGCTTATAACACGTAACGTTGAGTTGAAATTACATACTGTTAGGTTGACATTATACGATGTTAACTTGATACTGGATAATGCTTAGACGTACTCTCAGATTGCTAGGATAACAAATAAAACGAAAAGTTGAACTTCATGATGTTGACTTATTATTGATGAATGTAAATGGCATTTATCCGTTTCAGATCCGTTCATCATTCATTTTCTCCTGCGTTTAACGTAAAAATGGGGAAGCATGTAATTTTTTTCATATTTTTTTTTCTTTCAATTTTCTATTGATTCATATTTCGTATTTGTATATTAAGCAAAAAATACTGATATATCAGGAGATACCCACCGGATATTATGTGTAAATTATTAAATAAAGTATTGTGCAATGGCACGAAATATTTAATTGCATAGTATTGCGCTATAGCATAGTATTGCGCTATAGATATAGGAAGATGTGGTGTGAGTGCCAATGAGACAACTCTCCATCCAAATAACAATTTAAAAATTAAACCATTATAGGTTAAAGTACGGCCTTCAACACGCTATAGCATAGTATTACTCATTAGCAAGAAATATTCAATTGCACCGAATAGCGCAATAGCATTTACAGAGGTGGATCCAACCAATTTTAAAAAGGGGGGTTCCAACCCAGAACAAAGGGGGTTCCAACTATATGTTTCTATTTAAATGCATTGATCGTCCAAAAAAGGGGGTTCCAAACCCCGGAACCATCCCCTGGATCCGCCACAGTCAAGACATCTTCATTTTCAGACTATTTTGCAATAGCACAATATTGGACCAGAAAGAAATCTTCGATTGCACATTATTGCGCAATAGCAAAAATAAAAAACGAAATATATTTAGACCATTTTGAGCCAAAATTCACTTGTCTATGAGTTTGCATTAAAAATTCAGGATTAATGCGCTACATAGTACACTAATTTAAGATTTCCAGAAAACCGGGAGTTATTTTGGTAGTACCTGTCTTTTCAAAGTCAGAAATTTGTTACAAGACTTTAAACATTGGTTGAAAATTGGCATGTAGGAAGGTGATACATGTACAATTCAGGATATACCTGGTTTCCTTGAAGTTAAACTTAAGGTAAAATATTTAGAAAGCTGTGAAAATTGCAAAATTTGGTTGAACAGATAGGGATTTTTAATTGGTGGTCTGACACCTGAAAACATGCGGACATTTACTTTCGTTTTATGATTATGTTATGTTATGATAAGTCCTGAGCAATTCGAAAAAATATGAAAACATGACACACGCTAATTGGATAAACGCCGAGAAGATCGAAATGTTTTCACATTCACGTGTACCTGTTGAGCAACGGAAAATTCCAACAGGGACCAATTTTATCTACTTGATGCAGGGCTCTATTTTTAGAACCAAAGGACATTTCCAATTATAAATATTATAAAATAGATTAACGCTACGACTGTAATCAGATAAAGGTAAATAACGCAAACGATAGCGAGTAAAAGCGTTAAGAACTCATAGTTTTGGCATTTTATTGGGTTTTCCTTTGAATTAAGTGGGTTATTGAACCCTGCAATGGGCAATTGCATTGGATTTTTAATTATTTTTATTGCATGATCACGCAAATACGCAGCTTATCTGGAGCTCTGATAGTAAAGTCAAAAAGCCCCCCCCCCCCCCCCCCCCCCAAAAAAAAAATTGAAATCAAGTACATGTATAGAGCAATTTCATTGAATAAAGTTCAGTTGAAAATATATATACACACTCAACCATACCATACTACTCGGCGTAATAAGAGTTGTCTAGTTTTCACTGTTTTTCCTAAATGATGAGCGAATAGTATTTAGTTATATATCTGAAACCCTAAGCTTATAAGAGATTTTTTTAAACGTAAATAAACTTTTTCGATGCAGGTTCAATAAGCGTACAACTGCCTGCCTTTGGTCTCATTCTAAAAAATAACTTTTAAATAACAGTAATTGTTCATTTCATTTTGTTTCGTTTTGTTCCGCAGTTAACAGGTGCCCCTCTTTGCGGCCCCTTTTTAATTTTGATATCTTCATCAATAACTATAAAAAAAAACTTTCATAAAAGCGAAATAATCAAAACTGCACGTTAAGTTAAAATCTATTAACGATATTAATAATTTTAAAATTTCAATTATTTGTTAAAAAATTAAATTCCAAAATGCTAAAATTGGAAACTTTTCACAATTTTAAAATAATGTACGGACCGTACTGTAACAGTGTAAATAGAAAGTAGAATAATGTATTTTAAATTTATTCTCTTTTTAGATCATATTATTACAATGCATATGCGGCACTATTTGCAAGATACCTCAGGTCCTACATCAGTGGACTTTTTTTCCACCTTCGTGTCGTTTCGCGACAAAATAATGTTTGATAATAACATTGTGCAATCCTAGCTCAACACCACGTACTTTCAACTGTACGTCGTGTAATAACAAATTAACGTGGTATACAACAGGTAGAACAGGTAATAACAGTCTGTTCATGATGCTGATCAGCATATTTATATGCCACTAGAAAATGAGGATATATTAAATAGGGACAGAAATCTTCCCTTGCAACGAGTCACTGCAGGGGTTCTTAACGTGAAGAGTACTTGGCCTCATTTTGACAAGACTTAGCAATGTTCTTTTTCTTAACTGAAATTTGATTGTTGTGCGATAACTTAAAAATGCACAAATTACAAGCACGGAAATATCACTTAATGCAACAATAAATCTGGTTCCCTTTCTTGGCTAAACAGTGACAGTCCGTCGGAAGGGGACCATAAATGGCTGACCTGTGTTAAGAGAGAGACATATATCTTGCACGTAAAAGGCACCCTTGTAGATCTCGAAAAAGAGCATGGCAATGCCGCTACAAGGCAGCACTCGCACCCACAAAGTGGAAAGGGATTAAATATAAACTTTTTAGAATTTCAATTTTCAAAATGCCGACACCTACAAATTAATAGATGGAAGCATAATGTACAGCGGCAACTATTACATAGATTTGCAACTAAAAAATATTATGGTATACTTTTATATGATATGAATGTATTGAGCTTCAAAATGAAAGCAGAACGATGAGTTGGATGGTAACGTTTACTTTATTTGGCCTTTTTGATTATATTTGATTTGGTCTTTTTAACTTTATTTGCTTTGAGCGTGACTGCATGGTTCGTTTTTTGTAGACGAAACGCGAGACTGGTTCAAATACAAAATTTCCAACTGGGTGTCTATCTATGATAAGTTTTTTACATATATTATAACAGTTTCCTTGCTCCAAGCTACTAATTTTTGATCTCTAAGTTTCTCTAGGCGGCTAGCAGTGTTAAACAGATATCAACAACCTCCAACATTCGCGGCTAGCACAACGTTCTTAGCGACACCATAAATTAAAAGTTTCTTCCGTATCAATTCTTTGAACTGAAATCAAGGATAAAAGGCAATATATTATCAATATGCAATCGATAAAAAATGAAAACAAAATGTTGCAAATTGCACGAGACCGAAGCGCTTTTTCTGGATCTACCTTTTCAGGAACGTCCAAAGCCGTATATTTGAAAGCGAACAGTTTAGTAAGATCCAAAATAGTTAATTAAAGTTAATCGTTCTAAATGTACTTGCATTTCGATGATTTCATTTGTCGACATGATTGCATATATAGTCAGAGCTCCAGATAAGAATTCACAAATTGGGGTTTTTACCAACCATTTTGTAACGTAATTGGGTGATAAAGATTTTTAATTGCATTATCAATTTCAGTTCACCCCTCAGGCAAATATCAAATTCGGTTTTTAACCACTAAGCTCCTTTATGTATTGGGTTTTTTCATCAACACAATATTGAATATTCAGGCATGTTATATTCACATTATATCTTCCATCTTGAATATGTGCTAGCTGTTTTATTTAGTTTATTTACTGACGAGCAATTGTACATTTTATTTATGTCCCGTTTTAAACGTTCTTCCAGTTTTTTTTTTATTTTCTCATAGCTGGTGTCACTAGTTGGACAGTAACTAATTACCTTTCTAGATCCCATATGATCACCCTACAGTTTAGTTGGGGTAGGCGTTGGCCGGCTAAGTGTTTAGATTTTTATGAGAAATTTAGGTGATGTGAGAAAGTTTTGCCAGTAATCTCACCTATTTGCCAGAAAAAAATAATAAGGGGTTCCCAGATTTGAGATATACCTTTCACTTTTTCCAACTGATTTCGTTTTTGACTTAACCCCGTATTTATCTTTCTAGCAATGTTATTGTTAAGGTATGCAAACATGCACGTGCGTTTGATGGATGCTTCATAAAAACACGAGCTGAGTTTTGTTATTATCCTAACTTTCCCTAAGCTATCACTAAGAAGATGAAGGTGTCAGACCACCAATTACTCCCTCCAATTTAGAACGTATGTAAAAGTAGTCCTACTTTGACACAAAATAGTGCTTTTGATGTCATTGTTTACTTAAACTAACCAACAAATTTGCAGAAATGAAACTTTTGGTGAAAGGGAAATATATTTAGACCATTTTGAGCCAAAATTCACTTGTCTATGAGTTTGCATTAAAAATTCAGGATTAATGCGCTACATAGTACACTAATTTAAGATTTCCAGAAAACCGGGAGTTATTTTGGTAGTACCTGTCTTTTCAAAATCAGAAATTTGTTACAAGATTTTAAACATTGGTTGAAAATTGGCATGTAGGAAGGTGATACATGTACAATTCAGGATATACCTGGTTTCCTTGAAGTTAAACTTAAGGTAAAATATTTAGAAAGCTGTGAAAATTGCAAAATTTGGTTGAACAGATAGGGATTTTTAATTGGTGGTCTGACACCTGACAACATGCGGACATTTACTTTCGTTTTATGATTATGTTATGTTATGATAAGTCCTGAGCAATTCGAAAAAATATGAAAACATGACACAGGCTAATTGGATAAACGCCGAGAAGATCGAAATGTTTTCACATTCACGTGTACCTGTTGAGCAACGGAAAATTCCAACAGGGACCAATTTTATCTACTTGATGCAGGGCTCTATTTTTAGAACCAAAGGACATTTCCAATTATAAATATTATAAAATAGATTAACGCTACGACTGTAATCAGATAAAGGTAAATAACGCAAACGATAGCGAGTAAAAGCGTTAAGAACTCATAGTTTTGGCATTTTATTGGGTTTTCCTTTGAATTAAGTGGGTTATTGAACCCTGCAATGGGCAATTGCATTGGATTTTTAATTATTTTTATTGCGTGATCACGCAAATACGCAGCTTATCTGGAGCTCTGATAGTAGAAGTCAAAAAGCCCCCCCCCCAAAAAAAAAAATTGAAATCAAGTACATGTATAGAGCAATTTCATTGGTTAAAGTTCAGTTGAAAATATATATACACACTCAACCATACCATACTACTCGGCGTAATGAAAGTTGTCCAGTTTTCACTGTTTTTCCTAAATGATGAGCGAATAGTTCTTAGTTATATATCTGAAACCCTAAGCTTATAAGAGATTTTTTTAAACGTAAATAAACTTTTTCGATGCAGGTTTAATAAGCGTACAACTGCCTGCCTTTGGTCTCATTCTAAAAAATAACTTTTAAATAACAGTAATTGTTCATTTCATTTTTTTTCGTTTTGTTCCGCAGTTAACAGGTGCCCCTCTTTGCGGCCCCTTTTTAATTTTGATATCTTCATCAATAACTATAAAAAAAAACTTTCATAAAAGCGAAATAATCAAAACTGCACGTTAAGTTAAAATCTATTAACGATATTAATAATTTAAAAATTTCAATTATTTGTTAAAAAATTAAATTCCAAAATGCTAAAATTGGTAACTTTTCACAATTTTAAAATAATGTACGGACCGTACTGTAACAGTGTAAATAGAAAGTAGAATAATGTATTTTAAATTTATTCTCTTTTTAGATCATATTATTACAATGCATATGCGGCACTATTTGCAAGATACCTCAGGTCCTACATCAGTGGACCTTTTTTCCACCTTCGTGTCGTTTCGTGACAAAATAATGTTTGATAATAACATTGTGCAATCCTAGCTCAACACCACGTACTTTCAACTGTACGTCGTGTAATTACTAGTGAGCATATTGTATGGTTGGCTTATTATGACATTATAGTGATATAACATTGTGCAATCCTAGCTCAACAACACGTACTTTCAACTGCACGTCGTGTAATTACTAGTGAGCATATTGTATAGTAAGCTTATCGTGACATAATAATGATATTACATTGTGCAATCCTACCTAATAACACGTACTTTTAACTTTAAGTCGTGAAATTTCTAGTGAGCATATTGTATGGTTAGCTTATCGTGACATAATAATGATATATCATTGTGCAATCCTAGCTCAACAACATGTACCTTCTACTTTACGTCGTGTTATATCTAGTGAGCATATTGTATGGTTAGCTTATCATGACATAATAATGACATAACATTGTGCAATCCTAGCTCAACAACACGTACTTTCAACTACACGTCGTGTTATTTCTAGTGAGCATATTGTATGGTTAGCTTATCATGACATTATAGTAATATAACAGTATGCTAGTTTAGCTTTACATCGTGTAGTTTAAAGTCTATATACATTATGATAAACCTATCGTGACATTATAATGATATAACGTTGTGATATCTAAGCTTTACATTTATTAATAATAAGTCAACATAATAAAGTTCAACTTTTCGTTTCATTTGTTATCCTAGCAATCTGAGAGTACGTCTAAGCATTATCCAGTATCAAGTTAACATCGTATAATGTCAACCTAACAGTATGTAGTTTCAACTCAACATTATGTGTTATAAGCAGATCATCATAACGTTGTGGCTTACCATGATGCTTTCACAACATCAACACTTGAAGTTGCAAGTCAACACAACGCAGATTTAACTTAGCATTTTATTATTAAAAGTTTTCATTTTGATGATTTAATTCATCATCAGGCTGTATTAACTTTATATTGTAAGCTTCAGCATAACGTTATGCAAGTCTCTAATATATGACAGCTGAGGCTTTCCATTCGATTACAAATAATCTAATAAAGGTGTCTTCCTAGAGGTCTGCGTTCATCAAATGTAAACATTGTGTAATTCAGTTTGCATCAGAATTTTTAAATATTTACGTTTCCATCCGATCCTTGCATAAAACTTATGTACTGATCGATCGCTGACCATTGTCACGGTTACTCTCACATAGCTTGTTTGACTTATCTGACGGATTCTATGGGTCATCCATCACCAATCACTCATTGATCAATCAAACATCCGTCAACGATCATTCACGGATCAATCATGTTCACGTCAAACAGTAACGCCTAAGGTTGCAAGTACTGCATATCTGTATACCTCATCTATACCCTCCTATGTCTGTATACCCTATCCACACCTTTCTATATCTTTATACCCAATCCACATTCTCTTAGATCTGTATACCCCATCCTTACCCTCCTATATCTGTATACCCCATTCACACCCTCCTATATCTGTATACCCCATTCACACCTTCCTATATATGTATACCCCATCCACATTCTCCTAGATCTGTAAACCCCATCCACACCCTCCTATATCTGTATACCCCATCCACACCCTCCTATATCTGTATACCCCATCCACACCCTCCTATATCTGTATACCCCATTCACACCTTCCTATATCTGTATACCCCATCCACATTCTCCTAGATCTGTATATCCCATCCACACCCTCCTATATCTGTATACCCCATCCACATTCTCCTAGATCTGTATACCTCATCCACACCCTCTTATATATGTATACCCCATTCACACCCTCCTATATCTGTATAACCCATCAACACCCTCCTATATCTGTATACCCCATCCACACCCTCCTATATCTGTATATCCTATCCACACCTTTCTATATCTGTATACCCCATCCACATTCTCCTAGATCTGTATACCCCATCCACACCCTCCTATATATGTATACCCCATCCATACCCTCCTATATCTGTATACCCCATCAACACCCTCCTATATCTTTATACCCTATCCACACCCTCCTATATCTGTATACCCCATCCACACCTTCCTATATCTATATACCCCATTCACACCTTCCTATATCTGTATACCCCATCCACATTCTCCTAGATCTGTATACCCTATCCACACCCTCCTATATCTGTATAACCCATCCACACCCTCCTATATCTGTATACCCATCCACACCCTCCTAGATCTGTATACCCCATCCACATTCTCCTATATCTGTATACCCCATGCACACCCTTCTATATCTGTATACCCCATCCACACCATCCTATAAATGAATACCGCATCAGCACCCTCCTCTATCTGTATACCCCATCCACACCCTCCTATATCTGTATAACCCATCCACACCCTCCTATATATGTATACCCATCCACACCCTCCCATATCTGTATAACCCATCCACACCCTCCTATATCTGTATACCCCATCCACACCCTCCTATATATGAATACCGCATCAGCACCCTCCTATATCTGTATACCCCATCCACACCCTCCTATATCTGTATACCCCATCCACACCCTCCTATATATGAATACTGCATCAGCATCCTCCTATTTGTATACCCAATCCACACCCTCTGTAGATGTGGGTAATAATAAAGTAATGAGACTGTAACCATATCTTATACATCATTTTAGTGATTCATTACTTAATAGTTGATCACTGGTCATATACTATAAAATATTACCTGACGTGTTGTAACTAAGGGACTGGCACGTCCTTGTTCTACCAGACATCTTGTGATCTGTAGATGTCCCCACTCAGCAGCACAATGTAAAGCCGTGTATCCATGGATCTATAATATAACCAAATAACATGTAACTATAATGGACAATACTTTGTTATCAATATCAATAATATACAACATATCCTACAACTGACATTAAAAATTGTCTGATAAACTGGACAATGTTGTGTAATAAATATAAACTAAATATATATCACATGAATCAGTGGCCAAAACTGAATAAAATGACCAGTCACACTTGTATTCATATTGTAAATAAACAATAAATGAACATGTTTTGTTGTGAAATGTCAAAACTTCCATTAAACCTGATATCTTAAAAAAATATTTTTTTCAAGAAATGTGTGAAATAATTATATCAATGGATTCAGTAGAACAAAACAAGCAAAATGAGACCCCACTTTATATGATTCTTACACATATTTGTTCATTAAAACTGTCTAATTAACAACAGGAATTAGTGTAGATTCAGTATAATTGTTCATTTTAATAAAATACTTTTTTTAAGAAACATGAAAAGGAGTAATATTTTCTAATTCAGAACAATAATATGAGTAAAATGAGACCCCACTTGATATAATTATTACAAATATTTGTTCATTAAAACTGTCTAATTAACAACATGATTTTGTGTAGATTAATAGTAACGTGATCAGACTAAGTAGATAACATACCCCTGTGTTGTCGATCTTACATCCTCTATCAATGAGAAGACGACAGATCTCCAGGTGTCCTCCCCTGGCAGCAAACATTAATGCTGTCCATCCACTACCCTGGAATAATACAACTGACATCAAAACTTGTCTGATAAACTGGACAATGTTGTGTAATAAATATAAACAAAATATAAATCAGTGGTCAAAACTGAATACAATGACCAGTCACACTTGTATTTATATTGTATATAAACAAACAATAAACATGTTTTGTTGTGAGATGTCAAAACTTCCATTAAACCTGATATCTTAAAAAAAATATTTTTTTCAAGAAATATGTAAAATAATTATATCAATGGATTCAGTAGAATAAAACAAGTAAAATGAGACCCCACTTTATATGATTCTTACAAATATTTGTTCATTAAAACTGTCTAATTAACAACAGGAATTAATGTAGATTCAGTATAATTGTTCATTATAATAAAATAATTTTGTTTAAGAAACATGAAAAGGAGTAATATTTTCTAATTCAGAACAATAATATGAGTAAAATGAGACCCCACTTTATATAATTATTACAAATATTTGTTCATTAAACCTGTCTGATCAGACTAAGTAGATAACATACATCTGTGGTGTCGATCTTACATCCTATATCAATGAGGAGACGACAGATCTCCAGGTATCCTCCAATGGCAGCAATCATTAATGCTGTCACTACACCATACCCCTGGAATAATACAACTGACATCAAAACTTGTCTGATAAACTGGACAATGTTGTGTAATAAATATAAACAAAATATATATCACATGAATCAGTGGTCAAAACTGAATAAAATGACCAGTCACACTTGTATTTATATTGTATATAAACAATAAATAAACATGTTTTGTTGTGAATTGTCAAAACTTTCATTAAACCTGATATCTTAAAAAAAAAAAAATTTCAAGAAATGTGTAAAATAATTATATCAATGGATTCAGTAGAACAAAACAAACAAAATGAGACCCCACTTTATATGATTATTACAAATATTTGTTCATTAAAACTGTCTAATTAACAACAGGAATTAGTGTAGATTCAGTATAATTATTCATTTTAATAAAATATTTTTTTAAACAAACATGAAAAGGAGTAATATTTTCTGATTCAGAACAATAATATGAGTAAAATGAGACCCCACTTTATATAATTATTACAAATATTTGTTCATTAATCCTGTCTAATTAATAACATGATTTTGTGTAGATTAATAGTAATGTGATCAGACTAAGTAGATAACATACCGTATCTGTGATGTCGATCTTACATCCTGTATCAATGAGGAGTCTACAGATCTCCAGGTGTCCTCCAAAGGCAGCCCTCATTAATGCTGTCTCTCCTCCACCCTGGAATAATACAACTGACATCAAAACTTGTCTGATAAACTGGACAATGTTGTGTAATAAATATAAACTAAATATATATCACATGAATCAGTGGTCAAAACTGAATAAAATGACCAGTCACACTTGTATTAAGATTGTACATAAACAACAAATAAACAACAAGTTTTTTTGTGAGATGTCAAAACTTCCATCAGAACTGTCATGTCGATTTTTTTGATTTTTTTTTTTAAGAAATGAATAAAATATTTACATCAATGGATTCATTACAACTCTTTGAGTAAAATAACATCTCACTTTATATAATCCTAACAAGTATTTGTTGATATAATTATTAAATCTGTCTGATTAACATGATTCAGAATAATGATCATTTTTTTTAAAAGTAACTTTTTCAAAGAAATATGAAAAAAAGTTACATTTCCTGATTTAGCACGAGGAGACAAACAAAATGAGACCCCACTTTATATAATTCTGACAAATATTTGTTGTCCATTAAACCTGTCTAATTTTAAACAACATAATTTTGTGTTGATTAAGGAATGTGGTCAAAGTGAAGCAATAACATACATGTGTGATATTTTTTTTACACCCGCTGTAAAACTTTGGTGTAAAAAATGTTCTTGTAAATATTTAAAGTAAGCGCTAGAACTTTATCAACTATAATTCAAAACAAACAAAAACAATTATTTAAAAAAAATCCCTTTATGCATTTGTTTCTCTCACTAAAACTGTTAAATTAAAAACAGATTTTGATTTAATATCGAATTCAGTATAATGATATAAATATCAGTTTCCATACAGATACATTATTATATTATGTTCTGAAGTAACATGTAGTTGTGTTTTTTATACTGGTAATGTACAATCTGTTATGTTATTGAGTAACTTGTAGTTGTATGTTTTATGCTGCTCATGTACAATCTCTTATGTTCTGGAGTAACTTGAAGCTGTATGTTTATACTGCTTATGTAAAATTTGTTATGTTCTGAAGTAACTTGTAGTTATGGGTCTTATACTGCTTATGTAAAATTTGGTATGTTCTGAAGTATCTTCTTGTTGTGTGTTTTATACTGCTTATGTACAATGTTATTTCTGAAGAAACTTGTAGTTGTGTGTTTTATACTGCTGGTGTACAATCTGTTATGTTCTGAAGAAACTTGTAGTGTGTTTTATACTGCTGGTGTACAATCTGTTATGTTCTGAAGTAACTTGTAGTTGTGTGTTTTATAATGCTGGTGTACAATCTGTTCTGTTCTGAAGTAACTTGCATTTGTGTATTTTATACTGCTAGTGTACAATCTGTTCTGTTATGAGGAAACTTGTAGTTGTGTGATTTATACTATTTATGTACAATCTGTTCTGTTCTGAAGTAACTTGCAGTTGTGTGTTTTATCCAGCTGTTGTACAATCTGTTATGTTCTGAAGTAACTTGCAGTTGTGTATTTCATACTGCTGGTGTACAATCTGTTCTGAAGTAACTTGCAGTTGTGTCTTCTCTACTGCTGGTGTACAATCTGTTCTGTTCTGAAGTAACTTGTAGTTGTGTGTTCTATACTGCTGGTGTACAATCTGTTATGTTCTAAAGTAATTTGTGGTTGTGTGTTCTATACTGCTGGTGTACAATCTGTTATGTTCTGAAGTAACTTGTAGTTGTGTGTTTTGTACTGCTTATGAACAATCTGTTATGTTTTGGAGTAACTTGTAGTTGTGTCTTCTCTACTGCTGGTGTACAATCTGTTCTGTTCTGAAGTAACTTGTAGTTGTGTGTTCTATACTGCTGGTGTACAATCTGTTATGTTCTGAAGTGACTTGTAGTTGTGTGTTTTGTACTGCTTATGAACAATCTGTTATGTGTTGGAGTAACTGGTAGTTGTGTGTTCTATACTGCTGGTGTACAATCTGTTATGTTCTGAAGTAATTTGTATTTGTGTGTTCTATACTGCTGGGGTAAAATATGTTATGTTCTGAAGTAATTTGTAGTTGTGTGTTCTATACTGCTCGTGTAAAATCTGTTATGTTCTGAAGTAATTTGTAGTTGTGTGTTCTATACTGCTGGTGTACAATCTGTTATGTTCTGAAGTAATTTGTAGTTGTGTGTTCTATACTGCTGGGGTAAAATCTGTTATGTTCTGAAGTAATTTGTAGTTGTGTGTTCTATACTGCTGGTGTACAATCTGTTATGTTTTGGAGTAATTTGTAGTTGTGTGTTCTATACTGCTGGTGTACAATCTGTTATGTTCTGAAGTAATTTGTAGTTGTGTGTTCTATACTGCTGGTGTACAATCTGTTATGTTCTGAAGTAATTTGTAGTTGTGTGTTCTATACTGCTGGGGTAAAATCTGTTATGTTCTGAAGTAATTTGTAGTTGTGTGTTCTATACTGCTGGTGTACAATCTGTTATGTTTTGGAGTAACTTGTAGTTGTGTGTTCTATTCTGCTGGTGTACAATCTATTATGTTCTGAAGTAATATGTAGTTGTGTGTTCTATACTGCTGGTGTACAATCTGTTATGTTCTGAAGTAATTTGTAGTTGTGTGTTCTATACTGCTCGTGTAAAATCTGTTATGTTATGAAGTAACTTGTGGTTGTGTGTTCTATACTGCTGGTGTACAATCTGTTATGTTTTGAAGAAACTCGTATTTGTTTGTTATATACTGCTGGTGTACAATTTGTTATGTTCTGAAGTAACTTGTAGTTGTCTGTTTTTTACTGCTAATGTACAGTCTATAATGTTCTGAAGAAACTTAGTATTTTGTGTTTTATACTGCTAATGTACAATCTGTTTAGTTATGAAGTAACTTGTAGTTGTGTGTTTTATACTACTTATGTTCAACCTGTTATGTTATGGTTATGTTCTAAGGTTAATTGTTGTCGTGTGTTTTTGTACAATATTCAATATTTTGAAGTAACTTGTAGTTTTATACTGTTTTACTGTGCTATATTCTAAAGTAACTTGTAGTAATAGTTTGTGTGTTTTATATTGTATATGTACAATATTCTGTATTTTTAAGTAACTTGTAGTTTTACACTGTTTCACTGTACACTATATTTAACTAGTAACATGTAGTTTTACACTGTTTCACTGTACACTATTTTTAAGTAACATGTAGTTTTACACTGTTTTACTGTACACTATTTCTAACTAGTAACTTGTAGTTTTACACTGTTTCACTGTACACTATTTTTAACCAGTAACTTGTAGTTTTACACTGTTTCACTGTACACTATTTTTAACTAGTAACATGTAGTTTTACACTGTCCACTGTACACTATTTTTAACTAGTAACTTGTTGTTTTACACTGTTTCACTGTACACTATTTCTAAGTAACATGTAGTTTTACACTGTTTCACTGTACACAATTTTTAACTAGTAACTTGTAGTTTTACACTGATTCACTGTACACTATTTTTATCTAGTAACTTGTAGTTTTACACTGTTTCACTGTAAACTATTTTTAACTAGTAACTTGTAGTTTTACACTGTTTCACTGTACACTATTTTTAACTAGTAACTTGTAGTTTTACACTTTTTCACTGTACAATATTTTCAACTAGTAACTTGAAGTTTTGCACTGTTTTACTGTACACTATGTTTAACTAGTAACTTGTAGTTTTACACTGTTTCACTGTACACTATTTTTAACTAGTAACTTGTAGTTTTACACTGTTTCACTGTAAACTTTTTTTAGCTAGTTACTTGTAGTTTTACACTGTTTCACTGTACACTATTTATAACTAGTAACATGTAGTTTTACACTGTTTCATTGTACACTTTTTTTAACTAGTAACTTGTAGTTTTACACTGTTTCACTGTATACTATTTTTAACTAGTAACTTGTAGTTTTACACTGTTTCACTGTACACTATTTTTAACTAGTAACTTGTAGTTTTACACTGTTTTACTGTGCTCTATATTTGTAAGTAGCATGTAGTTTTACACTGTTTTACTGTACACTATTTTTAACTAGTAAATTGTAGTTTTACACTGTTTCACTGTACACTATTTTGAACTAGTAACTTGTAGTTTTACACTGTTTCACTGTACACTATTTTTAACTAGTAAATTTTAGTTTTACACTGTTTTACTGTACACTATTTTTAACTAGTAAATTGTAGTTTTACACTGTTTCACTGTACACTATTTTGAACTAGTAACTTGTAGTTTTACACTGTTTCACTGTACACTATTTTTGCCTAGTAACTTGTAGTTTTATACTGTTTCATTGTACACTTTTTTTAACTAGTAACTTGTAGTTTTACACTGTTTCACTGTACACTATTTTCAACTAGTAACTTGTAGTTTTATACTGTTTTACTGTACACTATTTTTAAGTAACTTGTAGTTTTACACTGTTTCACTGTTCTCTATTTTTAAGTAACTTGTAGTTGTACACTGTTTCACTGTACACTATTTTTAACTAGTAACTTGTAGTTTTACACTGTTTTACTGTACTTTATTTTTAAGTAATTTGTAGTTTTACACTGTTTTACTGTGCTCTATTTTTAAGTAACTTGTAGTTTTACACTGTTTTACTGTACTTTATTTTTAAGTCACTTGTAGTTTTACACTGTTTTACTGTGCTCTATTTTTAAGTAACTTGTAGTTTTACACTGTTTTACTGTACTTTATTTTTAAGTAACATGTAGTTTTACACTGTTTCACTGTACACTATTTTTAAGTAACTTGTAGTTTTACACTGTTTCACTGTAACTTTATTTTTAAGTAACTTGTAGTTTTACACTGTTTCACTGTACACTATTTTTAACTAGTAACTTGTAGTTTTACACTGTTTCACTGTACACTATTTTGAACTAGTAACTTGTAGTTTTACACTGTTTTACTGTGCTCTATATTTTTAACTAGTAACTTGTAGTTTTACACTGTTTCACTGTACACTATTTTGAACTAGTAACTTGTAGTTTTACACTGTTTCACTGTACACTATTTTTAAGTAACATGTAGTTTTACACTGTTTCACTGTACACTAGTTTTAAGTCACTTGTAGTTTTACACTGTTTTACTGTACTCTATTTTTAAGTAATTTGTAGTTTTACACTGTTTCACTGTGCTTTATTTTTAAGTAACTTGTAGTTTTACACTGTTTTACTGTACACTATTTTTAAGTAATTTGTAGTTTTACACTGTTTCACTGTGCTTTATTTTTAAGTAACTTGTAGTTTTACACTGTTTTACTGTACACTATTTTTAAGTAATTTGTAGTTTTACACTGTTTCACTGTGCTTTATTTTTAAGTAACTTGTAGTTTTACACTGTTTCACTGTACACTATTTTTGACTAGTAACTTGTAGTTTTACACTGTTTCACTGTACATTATCTTAAGAAACTTGTAGTTTTACACTGTTTCACTGTACACTATTTTTAACTAGTAACTTGTAGTTTTACACTGTTTTACTGTACACTATTTTGAACTAGTAACTTGTAGTTTTACACTGTTTTACTGTACACTATTTTGAACTAGTTACTTGTAGTTTTACACTGTTTCACTGTACACTATTTTTAAGTAGTAACATGTAGTTTTACACTGTTTTACTGTACACTATATTTAAGTAACTTGTAGTTTTACACTGTTTTACTGTACACTATTTTGAACTAGTAACTTGTAGTTTTACACTGTTTTACTGTACACTATTTTTAAGTAGTAACATGTAGTTTTACACTGTTTTACTGTACACTATATTTAAGTAACTTGTAGTTTTACACTGTTTTACTGTACACTATTTTTAAGTAGTAACATGTAGTTTTACACTGTTTCACTGTACACTATTTTTAAGTAGTAACATGTAGTTTTACACTGTTTTACTGTACACTATTTTTAAGTAATTTGTAGTTTTACACTGTTTCACTGTGCTTTATTTTTAAGTAACTTGTAGTTTTACACTGTTTCACTGTACACTATTTTTGACTAGTAACTTGTAGTTTTACACTGTTTCACTGTACATTATCTTAAGAAACTTGTAGTTTTACACTGTTTCACTGTACACTATTTTTAACTAGTAACTTGTAGTTTTACACTGTTTTACTGTACACTATTTTGAACTAGTAACTTGTAGTTTTACACTGTTTTACTGTACACTATTTTGAACTAGTTACTTGTAGTTTTACACTGTTTCACTGTACACTATTTTTAAGTAGTAACATGTAGTTTTACACTGTTTTACTGTACACTATATTTAAGTAACTTGTAGTTTTACACTGTTTTACTGTACACTATTTTGAACTAGTAACTTGTAGTTTTACACTGTTTTACTGTACACTATTTTGAACTAGTTACTTGTAGTTTTACACTGTTTCACTGTACACTATTTTTAAGTAGTAACATGTAGTTTTACACTGTTTTACTGTACACTATATTTAAGTAACTTGTAGTTTTACACTGTTTTACTGTACACTATTTTAAAGTAACTTGTAGTTTTACACTGTTTCACCGTACACTATTTTGAACTAGTAACATGTAGTTTTACACTGTTTTACTGTACACTATTTTTAAGTAACATGTAGTTTTACACTGTTTTACTGTACACTATTTTTAACTAGTTACTTGTAGTTTTACACTGTTTCACTGAACACTATTTTGAACTAGTAACTTGTAGTTTTACACTGTTTTACTGTACACTATTTTGAACTAGTAACTTGTAGTTTTACACTGTTTTACTGTACACTATTTTGAACTAGTTACTTGTAGTTTTACACTGTTTCACTGTACACTATTTTTAAGTAGTAACATGTAGTTTTACACTGTTTTACTGTACACTATATTTAAGTAACTTGTAGTTTTACACTGTTTTACTGTACACTATTTTTAACTAGTAACTTGTAGTTTTACACTGTTTCACTGTACACTATTTTGAACTAGTAACATGTAGTTTTACACTGTTTTACTGTACACTATATTTAAGTAACTTGTAGTTTTACACTGTTTTACTGTACACTATTTTAAAGTAACTTGTAGTTTTACACTGTTTCACCGTACACTATTTTGAACTAGTAACATGTAGTTTTACACTGTTTTACTGTACACTATTTTTAAGTAACATGTAGTTTTACACTGTTTTACTGTACACTATTTTTAACTAGTTACTTGTAGTTTTACACTGTTTCACTGAACACTATTTTGAACTAGTAACTTGTAGTTTTACACTGTTTTACTGTACACTATTTTGAACTAGTAACTTGTAGTTTTACACTGTTTTACTGTACACTATTTTGAACTAGTTACTTGTAGTTTTACACTGTTTCACTGTACACTATTTTTAAGTAGTAACATGTAGTTTTACACTGTTTTACTGTACACTATATTTAAGTAACTTGTAGTTTTACACTGTTTTACTGTACACTATTTTTAACTAGTAACTTGTAGTTTTACACTGTTTCACTGTACACTATTTTGAACTAGTAACATGTAGTTTTACACTCTTTTACTGTACACTATATTTAAGTAACTTGTAGTTTTACACTGTTTTACTGTACACTATATTTAAGTAACTTGTTGTTTTACACTGTTTCACTGTACACTATTTCTAAGTAACATGTAGTTTTACACTGTTTCACTGTACACAATTTTTAACTAGTAACTTGTAGTTTTACACTGATTCACTGTACACTATTTTTATCTAGTAACTTGTAGTTTTACACTGTTTCACTGTAAACTATTTTTAACTAGTAACTTGTAGTTTTACACTGTTTCACTGTACACTATTTTTAACTAGTAACTTGTAGTTTTACACTTTTTCACTGTACAATATTTTCAACTAGTAACTTGAAGTTTTGCACTGTTTTACTGTACACTATGTTTAACTAGTAACTTGTAGTTTTACACTGTTTCACTGTACACTATTTTTAACTAGTAACTTGTAGTTTTACACTGTTTCACTGTAAACTTTTTTTAGCTAGTTACTTGTAGTTTTACACTGTTTCACTGTACACTATTTATAACTAGTAACATGTAGTTTTACACTGTTTCATTGTACACTTTTTTTAACTAGTAACTTGTAGTTTTACACTGTTTCACTGTATACTATTTTTAACTAGTAACTTGTAGTTTTACACTGTTTCACTGTACACTATTTTTAACTAGTAACTTGTAGTTTTACACTGTTTTACTGTGCTCTATATTTGTAAGTAGCATGTAGTTTTACACTGTTTTACTGTACACTATTTTTAACTAGTAAATTGTAGTTTTACACTGTTTCACTGTACACTATTTTGAACTAGTAACTTGTAGTTTTACACTGTTTCACTGTACACTATTTTTAACTAGTAAATTTTAGTTTTACACTGTTTTACTGTACACTATTTTTAACTAGTAAATTGTAGTTTTACACTGTTTCACTGTACACTATTTTGAACTAGTAACTTGTAGTTTTACACTGTTTCACTGTACACTATTTTTGCCTAGTAACTTGTAGTTTTATACTGTTTCATTGTACACTTTTTTTAACTAGTAACTTGTAGTTTTACACTGTTTCACTGTACACTATTTTCAACTAGTAACTTGTAGTTTTATACTGTTTTACTGTACACTATTTTTAAGTAACTTGTAGTTTTACACTGTTTCACTGTTCTCTATTTTTAAGTAACTTGTAGTTGTACACTGTTTCACTGTACACTATTTTTAACTAGTAACTTGTAGTTTTACACTGTTTTACTGTACTTTATTTTTAAGTAATTTGTAGTTTTACACTGTTTTACTGTGCTCTATTTTTAAGTAACTTGTAGTTTTACACTGTTTTACTGTACTTTATTTTTAAGTCACTTGTAGTTTTACACTGTTTTACTGTGCTCTATTTTTAAGTAACTTGTAGTTTTACACTGTTTTACTGTACTTTATTTTTAAGTAACATGTAGTTTTACACTGTTTCACTGTACACTATTTTTAAGTAACTTGTAGTTTTACACTGTTTCACTGTAACTTTATTTTTAAGTAACTTGTAGTTTTACACTGTTTCACTGTACACTATTTTTAACTAGTAACTTGTAGTTTTACACTGTTTCACTGTACACTATTTTGAACTAGTAACTTGTAGTTTTACACTGTTTTACTGTGCTCTATATTTTTAACTAGTAACTTGTAGTTTTACACTGTTTCACTGTACACTATTTTGAACTAGTAACTTGTAGTTTTACACTGTTTCACTGTACACTATTTTTAAGTAACATGTAGTTTTACACTGTTTCACTGTACACTAGTTTTAAGTCACTTGTAGTTTTACACTGTTTTACTGTACTCTATTTTTAAGTAATTTGTAGTTTTACACTGTTTCACTGTGCTTTATTTTTAAGTAACTTGTAGTTTTACACTGTTTTACTGTACACTATTTTTAAGTAATTTGTAGTTTTACACTGTTTCACTGTGCTTTATTTTTAAGTAACTTGTAGTTTTACACTGTTTTACTGTACACTATTTTTAAGTAATTTGTAGTTTTACACTGTTTCACTGTGCTTTATTTTTAAGTAACTTGTAGTTTAACACTGTTTCACTGTACACTATTTTTGACTAGTAACTTGTAGTTTTACACTGTTTCACTGTACATTATCTTAAGAAACTTGTAGTTTTACACTGTTTCACTGTACACTATTTTTAACTAGTAACTTGTAGTTTTACACTGTTTTACTGTACACTATTTTGAACTAGTAACTTGTAGTTTTACACTGTTTTACTGTACACTATTTTGAACTAGTTACTTGTAGTTTTACACTGTTTCACTGTACACTATTTTTAAGTAGTAACATGTAGTTTTACACTGTTTTACTGTACACTATATTTAAGTAACTTGTAGTTTTACACTGTTTTACTGTACACTATTTTGAACTAGTAACTTGTAGTTTTACACTGTTTTACTGTACACTATTTTTAAGTAGTAACATGTAGTTTTACACTGTTTTACTGTACACTATATTTAAGTAACTTGTAGTTTTACACTGTTTTACTGTACACTATTTTTAAGTAGTAACATGTAGTTTTACACTGTTTCACTGTACACTATTTTTAAGTAGTAACATGTAGTTTTACACTGTTTTACTGTACACTATTTTTAAGTAATTTGTAGTTTTACACTGTTTCACTGTGCTTTATTTTTAAGTAACTTGTAGTTTTACACTGTTTCACTGTACACTATTTTTGACTAGTAACTTGTAGTTTTACACTGTTTCACTGTACATTATCTTAAGAAACTTGTAGTTTTACACTGTTTCACTGTACACTATTTTTAACTAGTAACTTGTAGTTTTACACTGTTTTACTGTACACTATTTTGAACTAGTAACTTGTAGTTTTACACTGTTTTACTGTACACTATTTTGAACTAGTTACTTGTAGTTTTACACTGTTTCACTGTACACTATTTTTAAGTAGTAACATGTAGTTTTACACTGTTTTACTGTACACTATATTTAAGTAACTTGTAGTTTTACACTGTTTTACTGTACACTATTTTGAACTAGTAACTTGTAGTTTTACACTGTTTTACTGTACACTATTTTGAACTAGTTACTTGTAGTTTTACACTGTTTCACTGTACACTATTTTTAAGTAGTAACATGTAGTTTTACACTGTTTTACTGTACACTATATTTAAGTAACTTGTAGTTTTACACTGTTTTACTGTACACTATTTTAAAGTAACTTGTAGTTTTACACTGTTTCACCGTACACTATTTTGAACTAGTAACATGTAGTTTTACACTGTTTTACTGTACACTATTTTTAAGTAACATGTAGTTTTACACTGTTTTACTGTACACTATTTTTAACTAGTTACTTGTAGTTTTACACTGTTTCACTGAACACTATTTTGAACTAGTAACTTGTAGTTTTACACTGTTTTACTGTACACTATTTTGAACTAGTAACTTGTAGTTTTACACTGTTTTACTGTACACTATTTTGAACTAGTTACTTGTAGTTTTACACTGTTTCACTGTACACTATTTTTAAGTAGTAACATGTAGTTTTACACTGTTTTACTGTACACTATATTTAAGTAACTTGTAGTTTTACACTGTTTTACTGTACACTATTTTTAACTAGTAACTTGTAGTTTTACACTGTTTCACTGTACACTATTTTGAACTAGTAACATGTAGTTTTACACTGTTTTACTGTACACTATATTTAAGTAACTTGTAGTTTTACACTGTTTTACTGTACACTATTTTAAAGTAACTTGTAGTTTTACACTGTTTCACCGTACACTATTTTGAACTAGTAACATGTAGTTTTACACTGTTTTACTGTACACTATTTTTAAGTAACATGTAGTTTTACACTGTTTTACTGTACACTATTTTAACTAGTTACTTGTAGTTTTACACTGTTTCACTGAACACTATTTTGAACTAGTAACTTGTAGTTTTACACTGTTTTACTGTACACTATTTTGAACTAGTAACTTGTAGTTTTACACTGTTTTACTGTACACTATTTTGAACTAGTTACTTGTAGTTTTACACTGTTTCACTGTACACTATTTTTAAGTAGTAACATGTAGTTTTACACTGTTTTACTGTACACTATATTTTAGTAACTTGTAGTTTTACACTGTTTTACTGTACACTATTTTTAACTAGTAACTTGTAGTTTTACACTGTTTCACTGTACACTATTTTGAACTAGTAACATGTAGTTTTACACTGTTTTACTGTACACTATATTTAAGTAACTTGTAGTTTTACACTGTTTTACTGTACACTATTTTAAAGTAACTTGTAGTTTTACACTGTTTCACCGTACACTATTTTGAACTAGTAACATGTAGTTTTACACTGTTTTACTGTACACTATTTTTAAGTAACATGTAGTTTTACACTGTTTTACTGTACACTATTTTTAAGTAACTTGTAGTTTTACACTGTTTCACCGTACACTATTTTGAACTAGTAACATGCAGTTTTACACTGTTTTACTGTACACTATATTTAAGTAACTTGTAGTTTTACACTGTTTCACTGTACACTATTTTTGCCTAGTAACTTGTAGTTTTATACTGTTTTACTGTACACTATTTTGAACTAGTAACTTGTAGTTTTACACTGTTTCACTGTGCTCTATATTTTAAAGTAGCATGTAGTTTTACACTGTTTCACTGTACACTATTTTTAACTAGTAACTTGCAGTTTTACACTGTTTCACTGTACACTATTTTGAACTAGTAACATGTAGTTTTACACTGTTTTACTGTGCTCTATATTTTTAAGTAGCATGTAGTTTTACACTGTTTCACTGTACACTATTTTTAACTAGTAACTTGTAGTTTTACACTTTTTCACTGTACACTATTTTGAACTAGTAACATGTAGTTTTACACTGTTTTACTGTGCTCTATATTTTTAAGTAGCATGTAGTTTTACACTGTTTCACTGTACACTATTTTTAACTAGTTACTTGTAGTTTTACACTGTTTCACTGTACACTATTTTGAACTAGTAACATGTAGTTTTACACTGTTTTACTGTACACTATTTTTAAGTAACATGTAGTTTTACACTGTTTTACTGTACACTATTTTTAAGTAACTTGTAGTTTTACACTGTTTCACCGTACACTATTTTGAACTAGTAACATGTAGTTTTACACGGTTTTACTGTACACTATATTTAAGTAACTTGTAGTTTTACACTGTTTCACTGTACACTATTTTTGCCTAGTAACTTGTAGTTTTATACTGTTTTACTGTACACTATTTTGAACTAGTAACTTGTAGTTTTACACTGTTTTACTGCACACTATTTGTAAGTAACTTGTAGTTTTACACTGTTTCACCGTACACTATTTTGAACTAGTAACTTGTAGTTTTACACTGTTTTACTGTACACTATTTTTAAGTAACATGTAGTTTTACACTGTATCCCTGTACACTATTTTTAAGTAACTTGTAGTTTTACACTGTTTCACCGTACACTATTTTGAACTAGTAACTTGTATTTTACACTGTTTTACTGTACACTATATTTAAGTAACTTGTAGTTTTACACTGTTTCACTGTACACTATTTTTAAGTAACTTGTAGTTTTACACTGTTTCACTGTTCTCTATTTTTAAGTAACATGTAGTTTTACACTGTTTCCCTGTTCTCTATTTTTAAGTAACTTGTAGTTTTACACTGTTTCACTGTTCTCTATTTTTAAGTAACTTGTAGTTTTACACTGTTTTACTGTGCTCTATTTTTAAGTAACATGTAGTTTTACACTGTTTCACTGTTCTCTATTTTTAAGTAACTTGTAGTTTTACACTGTTTTACTGTGCTCTATTTTTAAGTAACTTGTAGTTTTACACTGTTTCACTGTTCTCTATTTTTAAGTAACTTGTAGTTTTACACTGTTTCACTGTACACTATTTTTAAGTAACATGTAGTTTTACACTGTTTTACTGTACTTTATTTTTAAGTAACTTATAGTTTTACACTGTTTCACTGTAACTTTATTTTTAAGTAACTTATAGTTTTACACTGTTTCACTGTTACTTTATTTTTAAGTAACTTGTAGTTTTACACTGTTTTACTGTACACTATATTTAAGTAACTTGTAGTTTTACACTGTTTCACTGTACACTATTTTTAAGTAACTTGTAGTTTTACACTGTTTCACTGTTCTCTATTTTTAAGTAACATGTAGTTTTACACTGTTTCACTGTTCTCTATTTTTAAGTAACTTGTAGTTTTACACTGTTTCGCTGTTCTCTATTTTTAAGTAACTTGTAGTTTTACACTGTTTTACTGTGCTCTATTTTTAAGTAACATGTAGTTTTACACTGTTTCACTGTTCTCTATTTTTAAGTAACTTGTAGTTTTACACTGTTTTACTGTGCTCTATTTTTAAGTAACTTGTAGTTTTACACTGTTTCACTGTTCTCTATTTTTAAGTAACTTGTAGTTTTACACTGTTTCACTGTACACTATTTTTAAGTAACATGTAGTTTTACACTGTTTTACTGTACTTTATTTTTAAGTAACTTATAGTTTTACACTGTTTCACTGTAACTTTATTTTTAAGTAACTTATAGTTTTACACTGTTTCACTGTTACTTTATTTTTAAGTAACTTGTAGTTTTACACTGTTTTACTGTGCTCTATATTTTTAAGTAACTTGTAGTTTTACACTGTTTTACTGTACACTATTTTTAAGTAACATGTAGTTTTACACAGTTTCACTGTACTTTATTTTTAAGTAACGTGTAGTTTTACACTGTTTCACTGTAACTTTATTTTTAAGTAACATGTAGTTTTACACAGTTTCACTGTAACTTTATTTTTAAGTAACTTGTAGTTTTACACAGTTTCACTGTACTTTATTTTTAAGTAACTTGTAGTTTTACACTGTTTTACTGTGCACTTTATTTTTAAGTAACTTGTAGTTTTACACTGTTTTACTGTGCTCTATATTTTTAAGTAACTTGTAGTTGTGTGTCTTTTATTGTACATGTACCAGAAGACGACATATCTTAAAATGATTTTTCTATGAAGTATTAAATTAAGGTAGTTATGAATGTGACTATTTTACTTACATATTGATAATCAATGTCTGCACCATTCTGTAGACATAATTTTAAGGCTTCTATATCTCCATCTAGAGCAGCTGTAGTAAGTTTCTGTAAGTAAAACATAGAAATTACATTAAATCTTGTTAATAAATGTCTGCACCATTCTGTAGGCTGAATGTTAAGGCTTCTATATCTCCATCTAGAGCAGCTGTAATAAGTTTCTGTAAGTAAAACATAGAAATTACATTAAATCTTGTTAATCAATGTCTGCACCATTCTGTAGACATAATTTTAAGGCTTCTATACCTCCAGTACTAGCAGCTGTAATAAGTTTCTTTAAGTAAAACATGAATTTTAAATTTAATAAATTGTATTAAATAATTGCTGTTAAATTAGGTAATAACTATATATTCTTCTGTTTAGCAATGACTACATAAATCAGTAGTATCCTTCCTTAATAAATCATTCAGACAGAGAGGAAATCTTTAAATAGCATGAAATTGTTGGAATTTATGCATTTTATAATATTAAGATCAACAAAAATTGTTAACCTTTGAGAAATATTTTTTAAAAGAATCCTGGACTAGATTTTGCATATCCTTGATTTTTCTTTTTTGTAGTGTTTTTTCTAAACTTTGACTTTTTAAGACATTGATTATTTTTTTCATTCACTTAGTCCTTTATTGCCCCTAGGTACTTTCTCATCCTTTTTTATATCAGATAGTAGAAATCTCTATTGACTTACTTAAAGAGAAAATTACATAAATGTATGAAGACTGAATAAATGTAGATGTTGGTTATAATAAAGTAATGAGACTGTAACCTCACAAGAAAAAAAAACCTTTATACTATAAAAAGATATGTCTTATTTAACTTACATGTACTAAATAAAGGCAAGACAAAGGGGAGAGAACTTCTGTATTGTTTATTTTTTATTTTGAAAAATTGTCCAATATTTTTACTTATAACTCTATAGACTTAAGGGTTACATATTTGACATTGTAATCAAGGATTCTAAAGATACTACATAAATAATACACTGTCTACTACTGGAAAGAAGTTTACAGAGTATACACTCATACTTAAAAAAATATTCGATAAATTTCTTACTGAAAAAATGTCAACTGCGTTTTTGTTTGTCATCAGTTACTCAATACAGATTCAAATTTTTTATGTCACTAAACTGCCACTCAGTATTGTATGATAATAAGTATAGCACTCCCATGTAAGTTATTGACACACTAACCTCAGAGAATATATATTAAAGATACTAGGAAATCTACATGTGTGCAAGTGTCAACCGTGTAAAGTGTACAAGATAAGACAATTAATTTAGTGTCACCCGTGTAATGAGTAGAATATAAGACAAGTAAGTGTCACCCATGGAATGAGTAGAAGATAAGAGGATTAAGTGTTACCCGCGATATGAGTAGAAGATAAGACAATTAATTGATAAGTCGATTAAATGTTACCCGTGATATGAGTAGAAGATAGGTCGATCAAGTGTCACTCTCATAATGAGTAGAAAATAAGACCATCATGTGTCACCCGTGTAATGAGTAGAAGATAAGTCGATTAGGTGTCACCCTTTTTATGAGTAGAAGATAAGAAAAATAATTGTCACTCATGTTATGAGTAGAAGATAAGACAATTAAGTGTCACCCGTGTAATGAGTAGAAGATAGGTCGATCAAGTGTCACTCTCATAATGAGTAGAAAATAAGACCATCATGTGTCACCCGTGTAATGAGTAGAAGATAAGTCGATTAGGTGTCACCCTTTTTATGAGTAGAAGATAAGAAAAATTAGTGTCACCCGTGTTTATATGAGTAGAAGATAAGATGATCAAGTGTCACCCATGTAATGAGTAGAAGATAAGATGATTAAGTGTTACCCATGTAATGAGTAGAAGATATGACAATCAAGTGTCACCCGTGTAATGAGTAGAAGATAAGACGATTAAGTGTCACTTATGTAATGAGTTAAAGATAAGACAATCAAGTGTGACCCGTGTAATGAGTAGAAGATAAGACGATTAAGTGTCACTTATGTAATGAGTAGAAGATAAGACAATCAAGTGTGACCCGTGTAATGAGTAGAAGATATGACAATCAAGTGTGACCCGTGTAATGAGTAGAAGATATGACAATCAAGTGTGACTCGTGTAATGAGTAGAAGATAAGACAATCAAGTGTGACCCGTGTAATGAGTAGAAGATAAGACAATCAAGTGTGACTCGTGTAATGAGTAGAAGATAAGATGATTAAGTGACACCCATGTAATGAGTAGAAGATATGACAATCAAGTGTGACCCGTGTAATGAGTAGAAGATAAGATGATTAAGTGTTACCCATGTAATGAGTAGAAGATATGACAATCAAGTGTCACCCATGTAATGAGTAGAAGATAAGATGATTAAGTGTGACCCGTGTAATGAGTAGAAGATATGACAATCAAGTGTGACCCGTGTAATGAGTAGAAGATATGACAATCAAGTGTGACTCGTGTAATGAGTAGAAGATAAGACAATCAAGTGTGACCCGTGTAATGAGTAGAAGATAAGACAATCAAGTGTGACTCGTGTAATGAGTAGAAGATAAGATGATTAAGTGACACCCATGTAATGAGTAGAAGATATGACAATCAAGTGTGACCCGTGTAATGAGTAGAAGATAAGATGATTAAGTGTTACCCATGTAATGAGTAGAAGATATGACAATCAAGTGTGACCCGTGTAATGAGTAGAAGATAAGATGATTAAGTGTTACCCATGTAATGAGTAGAAGATATGACAATCAAGTGTGACCCGTGTAATGAGTAGAAGATAAGATGATTAAGTGTCACCCTCGTAATGAGTAGAAGATAAGACAATCAAGTGTGACCCGTGTAATGAGTAGAAGATAAGATGATTAAGTGTCACCCTCGTAATGAGTAGAAGATATGACAATCAAGTGTCACCCGTGTAATGAGTAGAAGATAAGACAATTAAGACGATATCTGCTATAGTTATTAACAACACCTTAGTTGGTCAAATGTTGTGAGTCACCATGCTATATCCCGGTTTTGTTCTTGTTTGTTTGATCTGTTTTCTTCGAAATAGTAGTTTTGTTACATTCGCCTAGAATTCTACTAGTTTTTATGTCAAATTACCACTTACTTGTATCTAATTGTACAATAATGGGGAACAAAACCACACAAGGAGACTATTAGGTAAATCTTACCTCATTCCAATCCTCCATTATATCCTAAAAATAGAAAAGAAAAATTATATTCAATATATACTGTTGAGTTATCATTGAGGTACATGTATTATAGTTACTGCCAATTAAAAATACATGATCATTATTGGATGTAATATATACTGACCTAATATTTTTATATATGAATGTGACCTACCGAATTAGACTATTTACCGGATTTGTAATCACATAAGCAACACGACGGGTGCCACATGTGGAGCAGGATCTGCTTACCCTTCGGGAGCACCTGGGATTACCCCTAGTTTTTGTTGGGGTTCCTGTTGTTTATTCTTTAGTTTTCTATGTTGTGTCATGTGTACTACTGTTTTTCTGTTGTTTTTTTTTCATTTTTAGCCATGACGTTGTCAGTTTGTTTTAGAGTTATGAGTTTGACTGTCCCTTTGGTATCTTTCGTCCCTCTTTTAGATACTAATTTTAATTGATTAATAATAGCATTGAAACAGTGATTTATCTCAACTTTTCTGCACTATTAGAAGTTAATGAACTGAACTCAAAACCTTGACGATCTAATCACATACCTAAATGAGGTTCAGATGTATTCTACAAGCAGGGTGTGACCTTTTCCATTGAACATCAGAACATCTATTGCACTTTCCCAGACCTGAAAATGTCAAAAGTTTTATTTAACAGCATTATAACACATATAAAGAACAATATCAAATATCATATTGCAGCTTCTCGAAACACTGTCTATAATCAACTAGACCAGTCACATTAATTTCAATCATTTTTTTTATTCCGTATGTGCCTGTCGAAAGATAGGACCTATAACGTAGTGGATTTAGTTAATAGTTGTGCACCATATTTGTTTTTCCTTTATTGTTGTAGTAGGCTGTTGATTTTTTTTCTTTTGAAATGTTTCACATTTTATCATAGCAAGGCTATTTATAGATGATTATATGGTATGGGTTTTGCTCATTGTTGAAGGCTGTTGGACAGCCTGTAATTGTTTATATCTTTGTCCTACGGTCTAGGAATATTTGCTTCATTGTTAATCATACCACACCTCCTAATTATCATATGGTATGGGTTTTGCTCCTTGTTGAAGACTGTTGGACAGCCTTTTATTGTTTAAATATTTGTCCTATGGTCTAGGAATAATTGCTTCATTGTTAATCATACCACACCTCCTAATTATCATATGGTATGGGTTTTGCTCATTATGAAAGGCTGTTGGACAATCTGTAATTGTTTTTATATTTGTCCTATGGTCCAGGAATAATTGTATCATTTTTATGTTAAACCCCATCTCCTTATTTTTTTTATATACAAGAAAATGATCTAATGATCAGAGATACCTTCTCCCTCTTAACATACTTAATGTACTCACAGGATTGAAGCTTGAATTTTTTTTCTATTAGTAAGTTTTACAATTTGCCTAAAAGTATGTTAAGTCCTGTACCATTTCAATTTTCAAGTGAAAGATCCTCCTCAAGAAATTCCATGGTCCTGAAATAAGTACTTACGTAACAGATTGTAGGAAATGGACCTTTGTTTTCCAAAATTCAAATGTTCTCTCACAGAAATGGGAGGTCCCTGACAATTGGTAACACACTAATTTAAAACTATGAAAAGTAAAGTAAGAATAATGTAATGGTGTCTTATATTGCCATATTTAATGTTGTTGCTTAGTCCTATATATTGACCTGATTGACCTGTACACATCTCCTATATATTGACCTTTACACATCTCCTATACCTTGACCTTTACACATCTCCATTGTTGCTTTGTTGGGTTGCTGTCTCATTGACATTTATCTCACTTTATTTTTCTTTAGCACAAGTTCAATGCTTAAGTTCAACCAATCTATTTTTGAAGGCAAATAACACTGTAATGATGTCATGTGTCTTGTTTACTATAAAAACATTGGTGTTATGGTATTTTGAATGTAAAAACTATATGTTGATTATCTCCCCTTATAGAGTTTGAACATTTAACATTGGAAACAAATTTCAATAGTAAATGATCTTATATAGTTAACTATACTGTACACTTACCTATAATAACAACTTGGCTGGACAAGGATCACATGGACTATAATAACAACTTGACTGGACAAGGATTACATTGACTGGACATGGATCTAATAAATATAAATAATAGAAGTTCAAACTAAAAACATGGCTAAATAAGAAAAAGACAAACAACAGTACACAAAACACAAAATTAACAAGAATGTGTCCATAGTACACAGATGCCCCACTCACACTATCTTTTTCTGTGTTTAGTGGACCTAAAAATTGGGATAAAAACTATAATTTGGCATTTAAATTAGAAAGATCATATATATCACATGGAACATGTATACTAAGTTTCAAGTTGATTGGACTTCAACTTCATCAAAAAATACCTTAACCAAAAACTTTAACCTGAAATTTGCACTATCATTTTCTATTTCCAGTGAATCATGAAATTGGGGTCAAAACTCTAATTTGGCATTAAAATTAGAAAGATCATATCATGGAGCACATGTGAACTAAGTTTCAAGTTGATTGGACTTCAACTTCATTAAAAACTACCTTGACCAAAAACTTTAACCTGAACGGATGGACGGACAGACGCACAGACCAGAAAACATAATGCCCCTCTACTATCGTAGGTAGGGCATAACAATTAAAGACTGAGCAACAGGAAACCCATCAAAAGTTGAGGGCTATCTCAGGTGCTCCACATGTGGCACTTGTGTTGCTCAATAATAAGTCAGGGATGATTACAGGTGTTTTCAAATGGGTCCCTTGAACATCAAATTGGGAATTTTTATCCCAATTGGGAATTTTTTATGCATACAATCTAAGACGAAATAATATAATTTTCCTGTAAAAACGGAAAATGTTTATTAAATTTCGCCTGTACACTGATTGAAGAAGTTATTGGATTGAGAGCAGGGAAGTTGTAATACATGAATAAACTTTATGAGATATCTTATATACTTTATGAGATATCTTATATACTTTATAAATTATATAATCGTGTGGTCTAGTGGGACGGCTACCGTGCAGGCAATTTGGTGTCATGATATCTCAGAAGCATGGGTTAGAATCACGGCGAGGAAAGAAAAAAAAATTTGCAAAAGCAAATTTTCAGACCTAACATTGTTGGGTTGATGTTTAGACGAGTTGTATATACATAATGTACACAGCAGAGTTGGGGTAATTGTAATTGTAATCGTTAATCAGCTGTAATTGATTACAATTTTTCAAGTAATCATTGTAATCATTAATCAGCCAAAAATCTGATTACATGTAATTTAATTTAATCAATTGCTTTTCAAAATACCCTGTAATCCTGATTACTTTATGATTACATTCTGATTACAATGAAAAAAAATCTTAAACTGTGTTTATAGCCAATAAAGGAAACTTTTTGTTATTGTTATTCAATTTATATTGAAGATGTTAAGATAGTTTGGTTTACTTTTTTACTTTTTAGCAGGAAGACTGTTAAGTAAAGTTAGATTTACAAACACATCACCATCACCAAAACACAATTTTGTCATGAATCCTTCTGCTTCCTTTGTTTAATATTCACATATACCAAGGTGAGTGACACAGGCTCTTTAGAGCCTCTAGTTTATATAAAACATGACCATTGGTTTGTATACTTCAGTAAAAAATAAACTGTTACAGTATTGAAAAGTTATCAATAGCCTAAGAAGAGACATAATATACAATTATATGTTTCTGGCCTTAGTAAGAGATATTCACAATTAAAAGATGTACATATATATATTTGATAATAACTGTTATATTCAAGTAATACTTTTCTTTAACCCTTATTTATAAGCTTTTGTTAATGTTGTGGTTTTTGACAACTTTGAATTGACAGGTAGGAAACCAATTAAATAAATATAAGGTTTGTCTTAAAGGGAAACTTCGCAAAAAAATCAAAAATTGATATTATGTTCATTCTGTATAGAAATGCTCAAATTCATAGATATTAAAGTTTTATTCCGCTAGATAAGCGATCACCATCGATTTTAAATTTATAGTATCAATTCTCTTCGTTCCGCCATTTTGTCTTCTTTCCCGATTAATAAAAAAGATATGTCTATAAACCACAAAGAAACAAAACTAGAGTAACCGATGTAGTCGTAATTGCTTGTCGATATCTTGTCAATCGTACGGTTGTCTTATCCGACTAACTAACTTGAAAATATTCTTATTTTTTTTAAATTACCATGGTCTGTTGTTTTTAAACTGTTGATATTGTAATTAGGTGAAAAGTCAAAGTTGAAATCATAAATAAGTGTTCCGTGAAAATTATTTTCGAAAATCTAATTTGTTCATAATTCTTTAAAGTAATAAACTTTTTTCAAATAAATTTTAATCTTTCCTCATCTGATCACCAGCATGGCTAAAGGTATTACTTCCAAAGGTATTGTGAGGGGTGTGAAGTGACACATCCAGGTATTCAAGCGATTTCCTGTCGGGCTTGCAAGTTCATGCATCGTTTCACTTCTGCAGGTATTGATCAGTGTACACGGGTGAAAAGTTATAACTTATAACTTTCCATTTTTAACTATCAGATGTATAATATACAACTCTGTCTTACTTGTCATTACTAAACTCATACGCTTGTTTATAAATAACATTTCTGGTGTAAAGAATATTATTCATAAAAATATAAATAATACCCAAAAAATAAGATTTGATGAAATTAAAATCTATTTACATATTTTTTCCAAGGGTGAATTTGGGAAAATGTTATATATACTCATTGTCAATAGTGAAGGACAGATTGGAACATACCAGAAATATTGATTTAAAAAAATGTACGCACTTGCCGAAGATTCGTTTATACGACTGGATAGAGAGTTACGGAACTATAGCGCAATTTAAAATATATACATGTATACATTGAACAAAAGAAAAAAACATATATTTTGAATAAATAGGGGTAAAAGTGTTGTAAATAGACTAGTCCACGTATGTCAACAGTATGTAATCATGGAATATCGATAGACTATTGTATACCAGAAGAAGAAGAGAACCAATTTGATTTAAATACAGGTCGATGTATAACTTTTGCTTTGGTTCATTGAAGTTGTGGACATAGTAAAATCACAGATTTATATTTCAATAAGATTGTTTTCGAACAAAGGAAGGAATTTGTCATCACAATTGTTATATATGCCACTGGACGAACACTAATTATCCCCAAGGGATGTGAATATTTTGCTGGGAAACTTTTGAGTGTCAAAGTTTCAAATTAATTTCGGGATTTATTTTCTTTCTTGGTATTCAATAACAGAAAAAAGAATAAATTACTTGTCCGCTTAATAGGGATATTCTTGTCAGATAAAAGACTTTTAGTTATATATAAATAAAGGGCTGCGCGTTAGCGCATGATACGCCCGTTGCTCTTTCAACTTGTCTTTTATGCTTTAAATGCATTGTCCCAAAATTGGAAAATCCCCCCTTTTTTAAGCATAAAACTTCATAACACAGAAATGTAAAATCTGAAATTTATAAAAATTGAAAGGGAGCTTACATCAATAGATATAAACAATTCACCAAAGTTTCATTGACATTGGTGAAAGCCTTTTTGAGTTATTGTCCGAAGTGTTAAAAATCCCCCTTTTTTAATGAATTAAGCCCCATAAATCCAAAACTGAAAATCTGAAATTTAAAAAAATTGAAAGGGAGCTTACATCAATAGATATAAACAATTCCCCAAAGTTGCATGGACATTGGTGAAAGCCTTTTTGAGTTATTGTCCAAAGTGTTAAAAATCCCCCTTTTTTTATGAATAAAGCCCCATAAATCCAAAACCGAAAATCTGAAATTTATAAAAATTGAAAGGGAGCTTACATCAATAGATATAAACAATTCACCAAAGTTTCATGGACATTGGTGAAAACCTTTTTGAGTCATTGTCTGAAGTGTTAAAAATCCCCCCTTTTTATGAATAAAGCCCCATAAATCCAAAACTGAAAATCTGAAATTTAAAAAAATTGAAAGGGAGCTTACATCAATAGATATAAACAATTCACCAAAGTTTCATGGACATTGGTGAAAGCCTTTTTGAGTTATTGTCCGAAGTGTTGAAAATCCCCCCTTTTTTTAGGAATAAAGCCCCATAAATCCAAAACTGAAAATCTGAAATTTATAAAAATTGAAAGGGAGCTTACATCAATAGATATAAACAATTCACCAAAGTTTCATGGACATTGGTGAAAGCCTTTTTGAGTTATTGTCCAAAGTGTTAAAAATCCCCCTTTTTTTATGAATAAAGCCCCATAAATCCAAAACCGAAAATCTAGATTTATAAAAATTGAAAGGGAGCTTACATCAATAGATATTAACAATTCACCAAAGTTTCATGGACATTGGTGAAAGCCTTTTTGAGTCATTGTCTGAAGTGTTAAAAATCCCCCATTTTTATGAATAAAGCCCCATAAATCCAAAACTGAAAATCTGAAATTTAAAAAAATTGAAAGGGAGCTTACATCAATAGATATAAACAATTCACCAAAGTTTCATGGACATTGGTGAAAGCCTTTTTGAGTTATTGTCCGAAGTGTTGAAAATCCCCCCTTTTTTTATGAATAAAGCCCCATAAATTCAAAACTTAAAATCTGAAATTAAAAAAAAACGAAAGGGAGCTTACGTCAATAGATATAAACAATTCACCAAAGTTTCATGGAAATTGGTGAAAGTGTTTTTGAGTTATTGTCTGAAGTGTGGACGACGGACGGACGGACAACGGTATACCATAATACGTCCCGTCGACGACGGGCGTATAAAAATAGGGAAATATGACATTAAATTGGTTCTGTCTTTTTTTTAAACATCGTTAAAAAGATGTGTGTCTAAGGTAAACGCCACAGAACAGAACAGAACAGAACAGAACATATTTTATTTCCAATTAAGGGCCCACAAGGCCACAAGGGGCATACAGAGCATACATGAATAAGAAATAAGAATATTGATTTGCATAGATACATAGATACAAACATTTTTTACATACAGTAACAATACAATTACTAACTCATATTCAAGAACCACAAGAACCACAAGAACCCTGTAATACTAGTAGGAGAGTACAGCATGTAAACATTCCTTCTCAATAATATGGTTGTATTGGAAATCTTTTCATACAGATTGACAACTCATTGTCCGATATGCATGTAATATTTGCCACATGACGCCCATAGTTCTTTCTACCATCATCATCTTATTCTTTGATATTGCTGTAAACATCGATGGTTCACACCCAAACAAAATGGGAGTAATGGACCGTCAGAGCTTCTCCGTGTTATACACTTGTGAAATATATAGACGAAATATCTGTATTGAAATGAATTTACATCTCACAAACAGGATTTTCAAATAACGATTTTGAGTAATCACCTTACAAACCAATATAAACGTATGGCAAGATATAACCATGAAGGAATTTAGTTTTCGTAAGACACAAGAACTCATCACTATCATAAACATATACGTATATATATGCATACAGTTTCAAATATCAAGAACTAGCGGTCGATGTCGATAGTCCGTTTTCTATATGTTCAGAGTTAGACATGTCACTTGTTCATTCTTGGAAGCCTTCATATTCCCCGTCTAACGATGGGAACTTTTTCTGATTGTGTGGACTATAAATGCTTGTATGGTAATTCTGTCGTTTATCTGTACAAGCGGTTGCATTTCCTCTCCTTTCCCAACAAACAAACGAAAAAGCACTACTAGTCTGCTTTCTCTGGAGCTCATCCTCAATGGCTCTTATACGTCAGGAAACTTACATGTACATGTATACTAATAATGATTGTTTCAAGAACAACGATGTATGGACGAACTATTCTAAATTCGTCAATATCAGTTATGCATGACTAAAATATAACTTTTATTACAACTACTGTATTACTTATTTGGATTAATGACGGCTATCATGTTCAACATTGTACAAAAATTATCATAGAATTTTTTTAAAATCCTCAAAAATCCACAAAAAAATAATGCCTTAGCTTAGATAATTGGTATTCTAATCACAAAAAGTTTGTGTAAATGATTGTCAAATGAATTTAATTATGTAAGAATAAAATGTTAAAAAGAAACTAAAAAAAAATCATGCATGTTGTATGTTGTATTTTTTTGTTAATTAAAAACTCTAAAATTGCAATAGTTTTATTAGCATTTAAACACAGCCAGATTTGAATACAAGTTAAGAAATTCAGGTAAAGTCAATGATATCAAACAGATGTACAATGGTATATCAAATTGGGTAATATTGCATTTAGTTTTTATTAAAGATTAAAACTATTATTTTTTACTTCATGTTTGAATCTTTACGCCAATTGCCACTAAGAAAGTATTCAAAAATTGTTTCCTTTTATTTTTTTTACACTTTCGGAATTACGAATCTGAATTTTATTTTCAATTAATTTACACAATTTAATTAGTGTATCTTTATTCTCATCGTGTATTAAATCTTAGTGTATTAACATCGTGACAGCATACTCTTTCTAATCCTGTAATTTCTCTTTATCCTTTCCAAATCACAACATTTATACCTGTGTACGCTTGAACTCACACCTGCGGCTAAATAGCTACAAGGTAAACGAATTGACCTTAAGCCGAGAAATATACAGTGACCTTTACAAAATAATATACAAACTCTGCTCACACATTAGTTGCATTGAAATGATTATCAAAACAATAACGGTTAATAGAACTGAAATATTTTCAGTTCAATATCAGTAAAAATGTTCAATAAATATTTTAAGAAAAAAATCTCAACAATAATTGATTAAATTTATACAAAAACATTTACTAGAGATAATTTTATAGGAGTTTAATTCAATCATTACAAAACGGTATATGCATATTCATTTTCGTTCATTCTTATATTGTGGTTAATAACTACGACCATTCGTCAGCTGTGCGCTTTTAATTACGTATATTGTGGATAAGCTATAAGAGTTAAACAGATTTTATTTTTTCCCAGAATTCAATAAATCGGGCTAAAACGTCACGACCCACTCGAGAATTCAACCAAAAAAGTTACAAATACTTGATTTTCTCCATTATAAGAAGGAATATAAATTTAAAACTTTGCAAATGTGTTTTTTATGTTAAGATGAACATAATTAGATGATCAGTAAAAAATCGCGGAATTTCCCTTTAATTGCAATTACCAACTGAGTAGAGCTGTAGGACAATATATATGGTAAAAGATAAATCAGACATGTGATCATTTATCTAATAAGCACAAAATTAATTAAAAGTTGGACAAATATCTTGTTTAAAATAAGCAAATTTGTGTATCATTTGTACTGTACTGGACATGAAAATTGCAATGATTTTTAGCACTTGTATTATGTTTACAATTGATTAAACTGGTAACTTTATTTCATCCATATTTCAACTCCCATTAACTGCAAACGTAACCGGTGAATCAAAATGTGTAAATTTTTTCTCGAAAAACTCAATTGTTCCATTAATACTATTCTAACATCAACACAACCCACATAATAAATGTTAAAGTTTTAGAACTTATAAAAAAGGATACAAAAAGAAACCAAAGGCCGAATACCAAATTATGGTTCATATAGAACAACAATAAGAGCACTGTTCCTTTGCTTTTCGTGTGTGATTTTTTTGGTGTGCATGTACTGACTTTGTGTCATAAATGGATACCACATACTTTATTTTTCCTTCATATTATTCATTGTTTTTCAATGGCAGCTTCAGCACATCCTGTATACATGTGCTTTTTGATGCACAGTCAGGGGACTTACTGAAATAAGTGATTTTTAAATCACTTATTTGAGTAGCAAATTCGAGGTTTTGTCACAAATTGGGATTTTGTAGCTTTTTCAAAATTTTAAACACATAGGTTTAAATATTATCTTTTAATTAGTAAAATTAACAAATATGAACTTTTTGCTTCTTTTAAGTAGCAAGGTTTATGCCTTTGATGCTATCATTTAGCTGAACATTCTATTTTAGTCGAAAAAATGCTATAATAATGGCTTTACATAATGAACTGATACTTTCTTAAAAGATTTTTCACAGCAGTGGGAGTATTTTTCCTATGAAGTTCAAGGTTTCATCTTTTAGATTATGTAATAAAATTCTACTGTTCGCGATAAAAATTTCACTGTTCAGGGGTGTTGAAATTAGTGGGGGTTATTAACAGAATGATACTTAAAGAAGTGATTTTTGGGAAGGAAATTGAGGTCTGATACTTAAACAAGTGATTTGTATGTCATTATCCTAGATTCAGTACAAGGTCATCACCTGAAATGACCTGGTCATCCTAGACAACACAGATGTTGGTTCTGATAAGTTTAGAAACATAATTAGTCCCTGGATCCTTTGTATTCTATATTAAAAGCTACAATAAAATTAAATCACTTCTTCTAGTGATTAATTTGTACTACTTAAATAGGTGATTATTAAAGAAAGACAACTCTAACTTCCAACCTTTATGGAAATAATGTTACTTGAATCAGTGATTTAGAAAATCACTTGTTTAAGTAAGTCCCCTGACTGGTGCATGTTTTACAAATTTTTAGTCAGGTGGAACAATTAAAGACAGCCATCACAAATAAGTGATGCTGCAATGTGCAGTTAAACTCATAGAAGTGAATACTTTTCTTCTAAACATGGAACCATTGAACTTTATTCTTCACCTTTGGCAATTTACTTTAAAACTGTAGTATTATCTTGAAGAACATATATTAAAATAATAAATACTTTAAAAAAACTATTTGATCAATATTATAATATTATTTGTTGAATAAAAATAATTATAATACTAATAGAAACAATAACAATAATAATAATAACTATTATCATTTTTATCGAGCATATATCGGAGAATTCGGCAAAAACATAAAAATCAGGATAACGTTGGTTTAAATTTTAATAAATTTAACATAACAATAACACAACTTAACGGAAACACAAATAGTATTGTTACATTTGTAATTAATCTCTTACTAACCCAGCCTAGCATTACGAACATTAAAGTCCAACATAACAATAACTATACAGTATTATATGTCACTTGGTTTCAGGGTAATAGTAGCCAGTGCCATTGATACTCTGTACAATTTGTGAACTGTCTCTGTACAGACCACACGTGAAAGACCCTATTGGGTAGTCAATGATATACGAGTTAGAGAAGGATTTTTTTTTGGGGGGGGGGGGGGGGATGGGGTCCACCCTCTCCCCTTTTTGTGGAAAAAACTTGATTATTTAGGGAATCACTGGAGCATGACTGAAAGCCGGTCCCCTCTTTGGCAGTCAGTGGATTCGCCACTGCTTCTAAAGTAAAACTATGACTATTTAGTATTACATGTGTATATTTTACTGTTGTGTATGTATGTATGTACTGGTAAATGCCTCCGATATCTGAAGAACCCCTCGAAAGCTGCGAGGGTACAGTGGCATCCATGTTCACTCCATAACGGGATTAATGGAGATGTGTCACTAACGTATATTTATACGACAATTCTTTTTACAAGGACAATCAATCCCCACCCAACACAAAGGGAGTGCTAGGACACCAGAAGTCTGTTATTTTGGTGGAGGAAGCCGAAGTACTCGGAGAGAACCACCGGGCCACTCGGTGGAAACAGATAAATCAGAGAGATATCAGAAGATTGATCTCCAGGTCAAAGTAGGGACACTTTGATCAACCGAGGCCCCCAACGTACCCATTCTATAAATATAGTTTAAACTCCGGTCTGGGTACCAGAAATGTGTGTGAGAGGGTTAAAATTACCCTTCTAATGTACTGATATTTTTAGCACCCCGAGTGAGAATCGAACTCGGGACCGTCAGCACTGTAGCCTTCGGTCTTAACCACTAGACCACGAACTCACACTTGTTGTTTGGAACTAGGACCACCACTGCACCAGCTGGACCATCATTTCAACTTGCACGTCTTATTTTAATAATCTTCTTTGTGTATTCACAACATATTTGATATTTCTTTGAGTATGTTTGACAAAAACCGTTTATTCTTATCATTTCTTTCACAATCGTTACAGGAAACATACTTTGACAGGCGGCGGGAAGATCTACATGCACAATACTATACAACTCGTTTCAGGACTTGTTTCCGGAAATTTTACTGATAGGATTTTTTTTCTCAAGTTTTGCTGTCTAGAGAACAAGTCAACACTAGGGAATTTCTACAGCTAATAGGTTTAATTTCAACAGACGTCATAAGAATATAGTCTTGATTTTTTTTCTTTCTTCAATTGATCTTTTAAAGGGTTCAGGATCACTGTGTATCACTTCAGCGCCACCGGAAATTGGGTACTAACTTGACGAAGCGGAGAGAAAGGAAAAAATAAATAATTAATTTCGAGGCCAATCGCCCTCCGTCCCACCATTGGCAAAATACTCAACTGATTTTCATTCTTTTTTCCTGGCAAATCTTTTCATTATGATAGTATGAATTCATATATACTGTAATTCGCTCTCAAAAAGACGATTTCTAAAGAATATCAGTAAAATGAATCCAGCCTAGGGTACGGCAACTTGCTACTGTAGTGTTCACATATTTACACTGTGGATAGTAAACTATCAACTTATTATAGTAATTGGCTAAAAATATCCTGTCCCCAAGTATTTCTAATTAAAAGTTGATGAGAATGTCAATTTACATAGTTGTTACATTTTTGAGACAAATATAATGTCACTTACAGTCTTTACGGGATTTTTTTTTACTCGTATTTATTCAATTAGAAGTAGATTCTAAAGCTATCGCATATATTGATTGGGTTAGAGAAAAAGTTTAAGTTTCAACTTTTGTCTCGCTTTGGAGGCATATATATATAAAAGTGACAACTATGCGACAGATCCAATGACAGGATCACCAGTGAAGGTGTTACACGACTGAGAAAGAAAAAAAACATTTTAGATTCACTATATACAATGTACTTGTATATGGGATTGACTGATATCAGGCTAGCCTCGAATACAAATGCAATTATTTTGTTGGACCCCCTGATCGAATGACTTTAAGACTGCTTCTCCACCAAGCATGATGCATTCACGAGCAAGAGCAGGTATTGGTTTACTCGTGGAAAGACAAGTGTTTTTTTATAGTGGTTACGCTCTCTTGTTAGCTAGCATATGAAAATGCGACTCTTAATTGTTGGGCATGCTTTAAAAGGTATATGTATTTATTAGTGTTGTCAAATCGAACACTTTTGCCTAACCGGTTACTCGGATAATCATTCGACCGATTAACCGGTTAACCGGTAATTTAAGTTGGTATTTGAAAGCCTTATCAATAAAACCTACACATAGATATAAAATGTGATATATGAGTGTCAATTTGACAACCTTTCATCTAAGTCATAATGTCTAAACCGATTATTCTTTTCTTTTCTCTTGTTGTCTCCGAAAACAATTGGGTGTGTATCAATTTGAAATGATTAGTTATAAAAAAAAAGAAGATTTGGTATGATTGCCAATGAGACAATTCTTCACAGGAGATCAAAAATGACACAGAAATTAACAACTATAGGTCATTGTACATGATGTACGACCTGTTTCTTCACTGTGATTGCTTTTTTCTTTAAGCATGTTACTCGTACTTTCACGTATGCATTCACTATTTATCATTATAATTAATTTTCATCATCCTCAATATGTATGTAATATTTGTTGCTGGATATAAGACAAACATCAGTATCATCATTATCATAAGTGCTTTAGCTTGAGGCATAATCTTCGTCGTAAGTACATGTATTATATAGAGCTTGAGGCTTCTTTGTCGTAAGTATAACGTGAGGTTTAATTCTTATTTTATATGTAAGCCAGTTTATGTCGAGAACTTATTTTACGCATGCATATCTATGATACATAGTTTTTATAAATATCCAAGTTATAGCCAATGGAGATCATAGAAGTATGTTTATCAAATGATCATAATCACAATTAAAACAGAAAGAAAGGGATTGACTCGTGAGACTGAAACGAAGCATAAAAACAGCTAGCCATTTCTAGTATTTCCAAATGAGCTCCATGTACCGAAATGATAGTATCCACAGCTGCTGAACACTATCTTTAAAACAACTACAACTAATAAATAAAGAATAATTATCCCGTTTATAATATTGATTTTGTACTGTTATACCATTGTCCTAGTACGGATGTGACTGTCCGAAGTTAGAAGCTTTTAGTTCAGTGCATATCGTTTGTTGTTGTGTTTTCGTTGATTTTAATTTGACATTAATTTGGCTGTTAGTTTTTGTTGTTTTAAATTTGTCATTTTGGAGCCTCTTATAGCCGAATATGCTGTATGGGCTTTGCTCATTGTTGAAACCTCTTCGTTGGACTATAGTTGTTAAAATTTCTGTGTCATTTGTTCTCTTGTGAAGATTTGTCTCATTGAAAATCATACTACAGCTTGATTTTTGTATATATCACAAATTAAGAATAAAAAAATCATAGACAGTCTACAAAAGCTAGAACTTTTGTCATGTCAAAAGTACAGAGTATCTGTAGGACCATTAGTGGTCATAATTGAATAACAGATTTTATGTAGTGCCCATGTGTCCATTAGTTTACACGTCAGTATCACATTTCTGTATTCAGTGAGCTACTTAATCACGGGAAAAAATCTAATTCAGTTTTTAGTCTTAAACTTTTAAATCACATGCGAGATGCCTAATGTTCAGACATTGTTGTTTTTAAAAAGTATTTATCAAAGTCAAACGACAATCATTTAAATTTTTTTTCCCGTGCAATACAGTTCGTGATTATGGCCGGATCCAAGATATTTGAAAGAGAGTGTAGTTTTCGATAATTGAATTTATACTGACGAGCGAATCGATGCAAAAAACAATTCGGACAATTATACGCTAAAAATGATATTGTGGAAAACATGAGATTTTTAAACGAAAAGGGGGAGTACGCCCTCTACCCCTGTATCCTCGGATCAAGTTAAGGTATACTTAAACAAAAACCTCGCCCCATAATTTGGTATAGGTAAAGACAAGAAAGTACTTTTGAAAAATATATCATTGATATGAATTTCTGCCCACATCAAATTATCTTCAATTAAATTATAGAAAAATATTATTTCGTTTTAAAAGTCGAGTACATCTTTTACATTCGGGTGTGTTGAAATTTACTTTAAACGTTAAATCTTTTTAAAACAATATAAAGGCACCCTTCTCGCTTAGGAATTCGTTATTTTAATATTTGTATGCTAAATGTCGTCTTGGTAGTTTTTAAAATTCATAATGTGAGATGAACTAAAATATTAGTCAAGTGAAATGACAAGAAATGATGGGTGTGTTTGATTACAAGTTGCTAATTACTTGTTCCATTATAGTATTTATGTCCATAACATCATTCAAAGTTTAATGACAAAATATTTAAAGAGTAAAAAAAAATAGTGGGGGTTGATTTTTACTGAAGGCATATTCCAGCAACAATGCGTGTTCAAAGATCAAAACATGCATACAGTGTATGCTGCCCTCCGTCATGCTTCAATGCAGTAGGACGAAATACGTTGCGTTAGGTCGGTTATGTCGAGTAAAGTCATTTTATTGGAAATCTCTATCAGCCGACTAAATTTATTATACATAACATTGCATCGACTATACGGTATATGTTTTTTTCATTGTTGAGTTCCGTACGGTTGCCTATAATTCCTGTCAACCACTTCATTCAATTGCCCTCAATAGCCGACTATACCTTATATGTTTTTTTTCATTGCTGAAGTCTGTACGGTTGCCTATAATTCCTTACAACCACTTCATTTGAACTTTGGTGGATAGTTGTCCCAATTGCAATCATACCACATCTCCTACTTTTTAACTGGATATTCAGAAGGATTTTATCAGGGTTGAAAAAAGATAAGGAAAAAAATAGAATCCACAGACAGGCTTAAAAATATAATAACCCATCGGATTGGTCAAAAATTAAGAAAATACAAAATGAAGTTACCAGTTTAATAAGAAAATCAAAGGGTTAATATAACAACAATTTAATTAAAAAAAATCATGAACAGTAACCCGTCCACTACAAATTGTTGGAAAACGGTTAAACAAATATCCGGATTAAAAACAAGCGAAAGCAAGGGTTAATAACAACTTAATATTGGATGAAATCGAAAAGGCAAATGAATTTAATCGATTTTTTTCTTCCCAGTCAAATATTGATGATTCAAGTGCTATGTTACCTGAAGAACTTCATACTCACGGTAGGTATAGTGTCCGACTAGGATCGTGGTTTTTCGAGTGATTTGATCGGGCTTTTTCGAGTGTGACCACTTTTTTTTCGAGTGAATATGATCAAAATTGTAAACAAACAGACTTCTTTTCTAACAAGACGTGATATAGAAGCTTGAGTTTGATATACAAGGTTATATATGAAATGTTAGTATTTGAGATATAAAGATAGTATCATTCTGACATTGCTTTTCGTTTAAAAAGTTAGATTTAGCCTTAAAATGCTTTTATTCCAAAATACCGAATAAAGCCATTTTCTTATGTTTTTTTGTCTGCCAAAAAGTTAACTTGGAAACAGGTCCGCTATTGATATAAGTTAACTTCGAACCAGTCCTGTCATAAAGTTAACATAAGTTAACTTCGGAACCAGTCCTGTCATAAAGTTAACATAAGTTAACTTGGAAACCGGTCCTGCCACAAAGTTAACTTCTGCTTGGACAAATCCGATCAAAACCAGACCGGTTCCCAAGTTAACTTTTGACTGGTCTGCTCAACACTAAGTTAACTTGTAACCAGGACCGCTCTTCGTTGATTTAAAAACAAATATTTTTAATATCTTTGTTTCGTAGTATAAACATCGAAAATAAAGTAATTTGAAAATTAATACTTCCGTTTTATGAACAGGATTAAATACAAATATATGAAAATAAGTACGCACAGAACGTAACACAAATTTATCTGTGATCTGACAATCTATCTATTATAAAAACGATATCGGTTACAATGATAACAGGCCTTGAATATATATATATATTCCGATATCAAATTCAATCATATTATGTATATTTTTGAAAAGAAGTATATTTGATGTTAGGTGTATACGTCCTTGTTAGTTATACATCCTTGAACTATGCAGCCACAATCAGCAATAGTTTAATTCATTTAAATAATGACTACAAATTTTTGTTCGCCTAAATTAAGTGTGCAAGCATGTCCTCTTTTTACTCAAAATACTGATACATAACAAAATTTCAGTAGTTTTGATGCCTCCAGTTGACTTGCATAACAAAATTATTTGACCGCATCCACCACAACTGACCATATATGCACTTTAATTTGTAAATCTATATACCCGCAAAGTAAATCAGCCATATTTTTTATGTCAGGATTCAATGTATAATACAATCATGACAATGGACAGCAATATTGCAATATAATAACAACAAGTTTTTGTTCACATCAATTTAGGATAACAGCATGTCCTCATTTTATTCAAAATATTGATACGTAACAAAATTTCAGTACTGTTGATACCTCCAGTTGACTTGTACAACAAAATTATTCGACCGCATCCACCAAAACTGACCATATGTGCACTTTAATTTGTAAATCTATATACCCACATAGTTAATCAGCCATATTTTTTATGCCAGAATCAATGTTTAATACAATCATGACAATGGACAGCAATATTGAAATATAATAACAACAATTTTTTGTTCACATCAATTAAGGATACCAGCATGTCCTAATTTTATTCAAAATATTGATACGTAACAAAATTTCAGTAGTTTTGATACCTCCAGTTGACTTGTACAACTAAATTGTTTGACTGCATCCACCAAAACTGACCATATGTGAACTTTAATTTGTAAATCTATATACCTGCATAGTAAATCAGCCATATTTTTTATGTCAGGATTAAATGTATAATACAATCATGACAACAGACAGCAAAATTGCAATATAATAACAAAAAATTTTGGTTCGCATAAATTTAGGATACCAGCATGTCCTCATTTTATTCAAAATATTGATACGTAACAAAATTTCAGTAGTTTTGATACCTCCAGCTGACTTGTACAACAAAATTATTTGACCACATTACCAAAACTGACCATATGTGAACTTTAAATTGTAAATCTATATACCAGCATAATAAATCAGCCTTATTTTTAATGTCAGGATTCAATGTATAATACAATCATGACAATGGATAGCAATATTGCAATATAATAACAACAAATTTTTGTTCGCCTAAATTAAGGGTGCCAGCATGTCCTCTTTTTACTTAAAATACTGATACGTTACAAAATTTCAGTAGTTTTGATGCCTCCAGTTGACTTGTACAACAAAATTATTTGACCGCATCCACCAAAACTGACCATATATGCACTTTAATTTGTAAATCTATATACCCACATAGTTAATCAGCCATATGTTTTATGCCAGAATCAATTTATAATACAATCATGACAATGGACAGCAATATTGCAATATAATAACAACAATTTTTTGTTCACATAAATTTAGGATACCAGCATGTCCTCATTTTATTCAAAAAATTGATAAGTAACAAAACTTCAGTAGTTTTGATACCTCCAGCTGACTTGTACAACAAAATTGTTTGACCACATCCACCAAAACTGACCATATGTGCACTTTAATTTGTAAATCTATATATACCCGCATAGTAAATCAGCCATATTTTTTATGTCAGGATTCAATGTATAATACAATCATGACAATGGACAGCAAAATTGCAATATAATAACAAAAAGTTTTGGTTCGCATAAATTTAGGATACCAGCATGTCCTTATTTTATTCAAAATATTGATACGTAACAAAATTTCAGTAGTTTTGATACCTCCAGTTGACTTGTACAACAAAATTATTTGACCACATTACCAAAACTGACCATATGTGAACTTTAAATTGTAAATCTATATACCAGCATAGTAAATCAGCCTTATTTTTAATGTCAGGATTCAATGTATAATACGTAACAATCATGACAACAGACAGCAATATTGCAATATAATAACAACAATTTTTTGTTCGCATAAATTTAGGATACCAGCATGTCCTCATTTTATTCAAAATATTGATACGTAACAAAATTTCAGTAGTTTTGATACCTCCAGCTGACTTGTACAACAAAATTATTTGACCGCATTACCAAAACTGACCATATGTGAACTTTAAATTGTAAATCTATATACCCGGACAGTTAATCAGTCATTTTTTTAATGTCCGGATTTAATGTATAATACAATCATGACAATGGACAGCAATATTGCAATATAATAACAACAAATTTTGGTTCGCATAAATTTAGGATACCAGCATGTCCTCATTTTATTCAAAATATTGATACGTAACAAAATTTCAGTAGTTTTGATACCTCCAGCTGACTTGTACGACAAAATTATTTGACCGCATTACCAAAACTGACCATATGTGTATTTAATTTGTAAATCTATATACACCATGACGTACCCGCATAGTATAAATCAGCCATATTTTTTATGTCAGGAATTAATGTATAATATAATCATGACAATGGACAGCAATATTGCAATTTAATAGCAACAAATTTTTGTTCGCATAAATTTAGGATACCAGCGTGTTCTCCTTTTATTCAAAATATTGATACGTAACAAAATTTCAGTAGTTTTAATACCTCATGCTGACTTGGAAAACAAAACTAGTTGACCAAAACTGATCATATGTGCACTTTTATTTGCAAATCTTTATACCCGCATAACAGTCAGATCATATATAGGAGTTCATGATGGTGTACGTGTAAAACAAAACTATTATGCCACATCATCAAAGTACCAACACTGACATGTCTGAATTCATTTGTACTATTTACAATGATTTAATAAAAAAAAAGTATACGAGGTTCTCTTCTTGGAATCTATTATGTCGGTTGATTGATTTTGTTTATAGTTAAACGTCAAGTGGCAACTATTTCATTAGAGTGCGCATTGAGTATAATTTTAGGATGTCCCATATAAATATCGGCAATGACAAATCTCTCGATAAATCTGACGAATTTGACGAGATTGTTGATAGTTTTACCACACCGTATGCTTTCGGACACTGTACAATTTCTGTTAGAATATTCTGCGGGAAATAGAATAGTAAATCCAATGCAAACAAGTTGAATATCAATGAAATATCCATGCAAGTATAAATTTATGCATACAGTAAAATTTAGGAAGGGACAGGTAAACAACGGGGAACGAAGTAACGTAGACAATGTTGCCAATATCCCGTGATATAAGAATATTGATCCGATGCCTTGGATAACCTTTCTATCCGCCTTCTAATAAAAAAAACTCTGTGTGATCGTATAGCCACTTTTTATTTATATAAGAATACAAGTATATCAAATAAAAGAGAGCATTTATATAATATCTAGTAGAGTCTAGCGAGTAAATAATAAATGATATCTGTGGAAAAACAATGCGAATGTTGTTTACATATTTTAATCATGCGGAAAGCTCAAGGCTGATATGAAAACTCTTATAACGATAATCTGTCATAAGCAGACCTGTCCTCAGGACTGGTCAAAAGCAGACTTGTCCACAGGTCTGGTCAAAAGCAGACCTGTCCTCAGGTCTGGTCAGGAGCAGACCTGTCCACAGGTCTGGTCTGAGGCAGACCTGTCCTCCGGACTGGTCAAAAGCAGACTTGTCCACAGGTCTGGTCTGGGGCAGACCTGTCCTCAGGACTGGTCAAAAGCAGACTTGTCCACAGGTCTGGTCTGGAGCAGACTTGTCGATAGGTCTGCAGCAGTCCTAAAAAAGCAGACCGTAGGTCTGGTCCACCAACGACGAAGTTAACTTGCTTGACTGCTTAAAAATTCTCAAGTTAACTTAGAAAGCAGTCAACAAGTTAACTCTAAGTTAACTTTTGTCAAGGTTAGGACCGCACCCATCTGTACCAATGCTAATGTCGACGAAAATGCATACATGAAATCTATATATCTTTAGATATACAGACACTTTACAAAAACTATTGGTATTGCATTGAAAACGTCATTTTGAGACTAAATTCAGTTTCTCATGTCCGGGCTTTTTCGAGAGCAGTCCGGGCTTTTTCGAGTGTGTCCTTTTTTATCGAGTGATTGTACACATTTCTTCTAGCTAAGATGTTATGTGTTGACGTTTAAAATCTATAAAATAAAGGCTCAAATTAAGTACTTTCAAGGCACATGGTATATCAACACTTGCATTTTATCATGAAACACGTATTGTTCATTTGTAGATATTCTTTTTCTCACATCTAATAAAATGCCTGTACAGTATATATCCGTGATGTCAACAATCTGATGTGAGTGTTCCGGACCATATAAGTATTTGGACCTCATGGGGTAACTATTACTGAACAGCAAAATGTCGACTTGGAAGATAACTTCCAAAAATGTCTTAATGAACTGTTAAACAAGAGTTCAACTGTTTTACTAACTGACAAAAAAGTCAATATGATAAAGATCTAATAATTGATACTAGAGACGGACAGAAAACAGATACACCCAGATTAAGACAATTAATTGAAAGACAATGAGTTGCAACTTGTAACTTGTGCTGTTTTGGGTAGCGTTTGAACTATAAAATTAATACATTTCATGTAACCGTCATTGTTACAGATAAGTTTATTGTTTTATTGAATCGTTTCTATATAATGTATACCTATATGGTCCCAAATTGGGTTTCCCCTTGGGCAATTATTTTTTTCGCCAAAACAATATATTTTTCGCCACTTTATTAATTTTTTCGCCAAATAACATAAATATATCTTTCGTTTAGAATTTTCTTTTTTTTTCTACCCAACCTCGTCCCTAAACCGTTAGTTTTTCCGTTTGAATTGTCTTGAACTAGTTATTTTGGTTGTTCTTTATAGCTTGTTGTTCGGTGTGAGCCAAGGACCCGTGTTGAAGGCCGTACCTTAAACCTATAATGGTTTACTTTTATAAATTGTTATTTAGATGGAGAGTTGTCTCACTGGCACTCATACCACATCTTCCTATATCTACTATATGGTCCAAACATACGCGTACAGTTTGACCAAATGAGTATACGCCATGGTCGTTACCATACGCGTATGGTCCGAATACTAATAAGGTCCGGAACATAAGCATAGACAATTTGAATTGAGACGTTCATACGTATATTGTATAAGATAAGAGGTATGTTTGTTCTTATAAGAGTATACATCTTAGATATTTCATTATCTATTTGTCTTGTATCTTACATTATTTATTTTATTTTATTGTTTAAGAAAAAAAACGAAAATGACTAAATGGTACAACTGTGAGGAGAAGTCTGATTATGCAAATATAATAATTGGTCATACAGCAACTAAACACCATGATAACTTCCTTTCAATGTCTAAAAAGTGAAAAATATGAATATTAATCAAGACATTACAATGTTGATTCTGGTGTCGTTCTAAGCACTGGACAGTCTAGCTGGTGATAGCATATAATATACACATTTTGTATTTGTCTATCATTGCTAAAGGATCATATTTAGGCTAATGAACTATTCATTTCATTGTTGATTTTATCTGAAATTTTATTAAAATTTTGTGTGCAATGGCAATAAAAATGGGGTGGATTAAGTGTGTGTGGTTTTTTATGTTTTTTTATTAATAGGTTTCTTTTATTAATCTCCGAGTTAATCACAAAATTTTTTTTTAACTGTAAAATCAAAAGTAGCATGAAATGAAGTTAAAATGAATATAAATTTCCTGCATAATGTTCTAGACACCGTTTTGTTAAGGATCACGTTATTTCTCTCCGAACAGAATATTTGCATAAAATTGAAAAAAAAAAATAATATTTTTTATATGTTTTAATGACTTATTGGGAATATATGATATTGTCCCTTACTTAATTACAGTTGTTAAGTAGAAAAAAAGTCATCTTTAAAAGTCTAGAATACCTTCAAAATTTCTGTAAAAAAACCGAGACCATTTGTCTAAAAACCCGGACAATTCACAGTTGCTCTAAAAAAAACCCGGACAATAACAAACACTTATTTGTTTATATTAAATACAAGGAAATGGTGCTTCTTTGTTGATCAAAACTTATATAGTATTCAATTTAAGATGGGTAGTAATGTTAAAAACTGTTATAATTACAAAATATTCGTTAATTGAACTTATCGCATGTTGAATCACTCGAAAAAGCCTGCACTTCACTCGAAAAAAATGGACCAAATCACTCGAAAAACCACGATCCTAGCCGGACACTATACCTACCGTGATACTATTAGTGATGACATTAGTTATATAGAACTTACTGTTACTGAAGTTGAAGATATATTGAAAATTGTTAATCCCACGAAAGCTTCTGGCCAAGACCTCATAAGTTTCCGAATTGTTAAAAGAAGCATCTTCTGTTTTGAAGTATCCACTATGTGAGCTATTTAACTTATCGTTAAGTACGTCTACTTTTCCAGATTAATGGATTAAAAGAGCAAATGTTACCCCAGTTTAAAATAGTAAACCGAATGACGTTAAAAACTATAGACCTATTTCCTTGTTGAGTGTAATTTCAAAGTGTATGGAACGATGTGTATATCAACATGTTTACAATCACTTTATGCGCAATAATATACTGAGTGTCAATGAAAACGCTACACTAAGTTGTTTAGAAATAACATTTTTATAACAAATAATATTTTGTTTACAGTAATTGTTAAAGACAGTTAAAGGTAATATCCAAAGATAAAACTCAACCAAAAATGTTTAATTATCAGGATTTGAATGCAATACATTAATGCAACACAACGCTACAATTCACTAACTCACAGTCTCAATAACGAATGTGTCCACCGCGTGCTGCAACGCAAGCTCTACAACGACGTGGCATTGACCAGACGTCGGATACAATGTTGTGGAATGATTGTCCATTCTTCTCGCAATGCAATTTCGAGTTGGCGAAGCGTAACTGGTGGTGGCTGTCGTCGTCTTACGGCTTGTCCAATTTGATTCCATAAGTGTTCTACTGGACTCAAATCCGGCGCGAAAAGGCTGGCCATGGTTATGTCTGAACATGGTTGTTGTTGATAAACGCAGTTGGGAGTCGTGTGGAGTGTGCACGAGCGTTATCTTGCTGAAAAAGATTAACATCTTGATGTCCAGCCATGAACGGTTTAACGGTCGGTCGAAAAACTTCATCAATGTAGCGTTGAGCGTTTAAATTGCCATTGATAGTGATGAGAGGAGTTCTATGGTTGAATGATATTCCTCCCCATACCATGACACTACCACCACCCCAACGATCTGTCTCTTGGATACACGAATCTGCATACCGTTCTCCTCTTCGTCTCCACACACGAGTTCGTCCATCACTACGGCGAAGATGGAATCTTGATTCGTCCGTCCTTAGGACAGTTGTTCATTGCCTGTGTGACCATCTCTGACGCTGTTGTGTCCATCTTAAGCGATTTTTGCGTCGTACTGCTGTCAGCATGTTACCACGGAATGGCCTCCGTGCCCTCAATCCACTGCTGCGCAAACGGCGTCTTACCGTGTTTGCTCCACTTTGTCTCCTATGGACGCCGACAGTCTCCCGTGCTGTTTGGACAGCCGTACGGAACCGATCTCGCAGATGCTGAAGACGAATGTATCGGTCCTGTTGGGCAGTAGTTGCTCTCTGTCTTCCGGGACGTGGTCTATCATTCAAAGACCCAGTTTGGTTGAATCTGGATACGTCTGGTAATTGTTGAGGCTGAACAATGCATTCTGCGTGCAATTTCACGACTTGAAATGCCTCCTTGCACCATGCCCAAAACTGCATGTCTCTGGTTGTCTAAAAGTCTTGGCATCTACGGCTTAGTTTATTGCAGTGGCTAACTAAAAAGGATGGGAAAGTTCAATTCTTAAGCGAGGCTTTCCAAAACACACAATGAGAAAATCACTCGTGCGTTAAATAGCGGTGCACTCGACTCATCCCCCTTTTTTTGTAACCAAGCACGTAACTTTTTTTCTAAAATCATTCAAGCGTAAAGATTTCAAAAGAAGTCTGACGATTCATTTTCTATCCGATATAGGTAATCATTTAAAAAAAAAATATATATTTTAAAATATTTGAAATTTACAAGTGTTGTGTTTTCATTGGCACTCAGTATATTTTAACAAAAAATCAATCAGGCTTTACACGGGATGATTCATCGGTTAATCAATTAATTAACATTTCAAATGATTTTGGGAAGGCTTTGGATAGCGGTAAAGACATAAGGGAAGTATTCTAGGATATACGTAAAGCGTTTGATCGAGTTTGTCATAAGGGACTACTATTTAAACTCCAACAAGCAGGCATATCGGGTTCTTTACTATAAGGTGGTTTTGAAAATTGTCTTTCAAATAGAGTCCAGTGGGTGGTTATTAACGGTTCAAGTGCCGAATGTTTAATACCTGTAAATGCAGGCGTCCCTCAAGGGTCCATTCTATGCCCTCTATTTTTTTTTGGTATTAATAAACGATATTGTAGAAGACATTCAAGCTCAAATTAAGCTATTCTTAGATGACACTTCATTATATATTATGGTTGACAATCCAACAGAAACAGCTACAATTTTAAATTACGATCTAGATAAGATTTATCATTGGTAAAAAAAAATGACTAGTGAATTTTAATGCCCAAAAAACTGAAAGTATGATAATTTCAAAAAAAAAAAATAGACCCTTTCATCCTCCATTAAATGTGAATATCCGAGAGCTACAAACAGTTAGTAGACACAAACATCTATAGTAGGTGTCTTTTTTCTAACATCGGATCCTGGAACGACCATATTGAATATATAGTTTCTAAATCTTACAAAAGAATAAATATAATGAGAAAAATAAAAAATGTTCTTGATAGATTTTCACATGAAAAAATTTACATATGTTCGCCCAATTCTTGAATATGTCGATGTCGTTATTATATCATATATTAATTTTCCTCCTTTACTACTCATTATTTTTTCACGCGTTTTTTGTTTTTTTTGTTTTCTGCATTTCGTGTTGAAGAATTTTTATTTTCATGGTCTTATGTCATGATTTACCCAAAAGATCACACTGAACAATGCAAACACCAAGACTACCACGGGGCACATCGAGATATATGCTAGACAACTTGGGAGGAAATGTCGTACGTGTATGGCAAATAATTCGAAAAGATGTTAAACGTCCTACAAACGAACTAAACCATCTTAGCCGGTTCCTTTGCGGATTTATTTTCAGAATTATATTTTAAACACTAACTGTTTTGAGGGAGCATGATTTTTCTTTAATGAGAAACTTTTTTGAAAGGGGTAAGCTACCTTTTGATTTTGGGTTGTTGTCTCTTTTGCACATTCCCCATTTCCATTCTCAATTTCATTTGTAAGATGTAACACCAACTCGAACCCGGTCAAAATATTTAAAACAGAATTTTTCCTACCGACAATATAAAATTTCATTTCAAACTATGTAGAATATAAAACTGCACTCGCACCAGCAAATCAAAGTTGAACGGGTTAAATGTAAGTTGTAATAACTTGTTTCCCAATCTACTATAAATAGATAATGCAAACTAATATAATATATTATAGCACAAATACGAGTAGTTATCTCAAGAATAAATACTACACAACTAAAAAACTTAAAACATACACCTCAAGTACCCAAGCTATGATTATTTGTCTTTAGATACCATACATTTAGTCTGCCGTAATAATAATTTGGATGTTAAATGTCCTACAAACGAACTAAACCATCTTAGCCGGTTCCTTTGCGGATATTTTCAGAATTATATTTCAAACACTAACTGTTTTGAGGGAGCATGATTTTTCATTTTTCTTTAATGAGAAACTTTTTTCGAAGGAGTGAGCTACCATTTGACTTTGATGGGGGGTCGCTTTGATGAAATTTGTAAAAAAAAAAAAAAAAAAAAAAAAAGCAGGACAGGAGCTTTGAGTAAAAAAAAGAGGCAGGATGAGACAAAAAAACAAACCAGGATGACAATTTCGATAACAAAAATATTTTGTTCACTTTCCTTCTAAACAATGAATTGTTTATAATTTATTTATTCAAGAAATTTTAAAATCAAAACAATGTATTTAAGGGGGAAACATGAAAGGTTGGTAGGTGTTGTATTTTCATTTATTCCCTTACAACAAAAGTAAACAAACGTTACGGTTGTTAGTAATAAAATACGTACGAATATATTTAGGATAATAAAATTGAAGAAAGCATTGATGTCTTCCAAAACACCACTTCAAGGTACGCAATGATGATATCCGAATCAGATTAATGGCAATTGTGAGATTTTTTTAACATCTTTAGCTATGTAATTTATTTCGTATATTTATAAGCTGGTAACGCATTGATATGTACACCAAATCACCCCTTGTTATTATCTATAAAGTGATTTATATCATCTTAACATTACAGTTTATTATAGGACGCCGTACAGAACACAAGTTGTTATTTTGCAAATCGCCGAACTACGTGATACAAGTTACCGTACAATAAGCAAACACTAATTTGGTCATATTCGTTTGAAGACGTCTTTTTGATAGCGAATTTCAGGAAATATGAAGCCAAATAATCATACTCTAATTATGTGTCTGTAAACAAATATTAAAAACAGTTAAGTATCATGCAAACGGGGCGACGAAGGACGATTGACATCGACATTTTCTGGTACAAAGTGGACTGTTTTGGAGTATAACACAAAATTTTGTATTTGTTTGCTACTTGTTGGTATAAAAAAAATTAAAGCTTTATATATCAATAAATCGTGTTAGAAGCGATGTCATGACCAAACCGCTAGAAATGATCTAAATTAAAGGAATTATAAACTTGTTAATTTTTTTTCCCTTTCTCTCCGCTTCGTAGTACCAAATTTCCGGTTGCGATGATACACAGTGAGGTTAGTAAATACTGTGTTGCTGTCCAAAGAGAACCGAAATCAAGGTAACACTAAAAGAAGCTTGATTGCATAGAGGCAGGGGGTCTGGCCTCCCCCCCCAAAAGCTATACAGGTTTTACCATGTATTTACAAATTTACAATATGTCGATCTCCGATGTTACTTTTTTCCCTTTCTCTTTGTTTGTAAGAGATATTGAATAATACTAGTGTTTGAAAATACCATAAGCATGTATGCCTTAGATTTATTTATGAAAGTTAAATTCTGTAATATGTTTTAAATTTGGACTAACGGACGCTCGGGATGACTTAGACTTTTATAGATGACTATGCAGTATGGGCTTTTCTCATTGTTGAAGGACGTACCTATAGTTGTTAGTTTCTGTGTCATTTTGGTCTCCTGTGGAGAGTTTTAAACCGCTAGTTTTCGGCAAAACCTTAAAAGTCTTGAAACGATTGACGAGTGGATAACGATTAAATGGTTTACGCTATGAATGATATAAATTGAATGTATACTCAAATAAACATGCAGTGAGTAAAAGTAGATATGGGACACTGTATACATCAATGAGACAGCAACCACATTGAAACGACGCAAATTAATATACAACATATTCAGGTCATCATACTGGCTTTACCAAAACGCAGCTGACTATATCGTAGTATTATGTCTGGTGCAAAATTTCTCGACTCTCGAAAGTTGTGTATGATTCAAACCAATACTATCTTAGCTACGGTCAACTCAAAGTTATAAAAAAATAACAAAACACGTGAAGATATGATCACCTCACAGAATCTGCCAATTAATTTCCAAGTCGTTGTACACTCTCTAAAATCGGTGTCTGTACCTTACTGTGACATAAGATTTAACGTCATGCCAGAAGGGAAACAGGACCGTGTTTGATGATTAGAAGACGCATGTACAGAATTTTCAATGCAGAAATAAACAAACGAAGCTAGAACTAATGAGTCTTTTAAATATGTAAATGGTACTCATGCCTAACTATAAATTTAAAATAGCGAGAAAAAAAGTAAAAAAAAACAATATAGAAAATTTAAATTGTGCAAGTCTGCATGTTGATTGATATCTATAAATTTGTATATTTTTTTTTTATTGGTATCAAAGTCAATGAAACTCTGTAATTAAGGTTGAAGACAAAGGGAGAGGGTTAACACACAACGATGTGTCAGTTATATATATTAGTACTACATACTGCCGGTTATATGAGGGGTTGAACATTTATTTATAATTCTTTTTGCCCATAATTTTATTTTCCTTTTCTATTTTGGCACCATTCTAAATTTCTATTGTTTTAAGTCTATTCACCTCATCCAGACCCTCATTTACAAACATTTTCAATATTTTCGGACTAATAATAATTTTTATATGTTTTACCTGAATGGGCAGGTGATTCGATCGGAGAAATTGAAGTCTCGTGAGTTGGATCTTCATCATGATCTATTCTACTGACTTTACTTGCAGTAGGGTTAAATAAATCGGTTAGCTTCAATTGTGTCGATTTCTTTGACTCGGACATATTTAGAATACTGAAAACCACTGCAAAGGGGATTTCCAATAAGGGGAGGGAAATGTTTCAAAAAGTCTTGAATTCACAAAGGATACCGTCTATCCGTCTACGAATCAATACCGACACCAAAACGTCAGATAGTATTTATACAAGTCGGTTTATAAGCGTTTAGTTTGCTAGTCTGCTGCTTCAGGTTGAAATTGTGTAAACGAATTAGATTATAAAAGGTTTTTTTGGGTTTTTTTTCACCGAGGCAACTTCAACGTAAACTACGCCATTGCATTCGCAATATCATAACTTTGACAAGTATATTCAAAATATTTTTATTTTATTTTGATATAATACTCAATTATACAAGTCAAGAATACAGGATAGTAAAAACAGTTTTGCTGTCCAAGGAGGATTTAAAGAATCTATATTTATAAGCTATACCTTTATCAGTTATAAAGTAAAAAAAAAATAAGTCACATACTATCATGACTATCTTCAAACTAGAAAAACATACTTATAAACCAGGAAATAAGATAGTAAAAACTGTTTTGCTGTCTACTCTCCTAAAACCTGTCTCTGCACATGATATTAGTATATCATCTGCTCACCATAGTTCTCCATATCAGTCAAATGTCAAACCGAAACCCGCCACCTATGATAGTAAAAACTGTTTTGCTGTCTACAACCTAAAACCTTATATAGAACTTAAATAGAATCATTAGCATAGGATAACAACAAACTAACATTTAATATTTTATAGATAGTTACGACTGTTTTTCTGTCCCTAGAAAAAAAATATAATGGTCTCACAAAAGAGGTCGCATAGAGACAAGATAACACTATACATATATACATCCAGTCTAGCCGTTTCAAAACACAAGGCACAACTAAAGAGCAATGAACCCACACAACCCTCTATTAACGTCACACCAAATAGAACACAACAAGGGAATACAACTTTTACCAAGTACACTCTCAATACAACTAAATCTGCCAAAAACTGGTTGATGGTACTGAGAAAATGAATGTTCAAGCTGAATTAAAAAGAGGGACACTGGTAATGAAATTCACTCCTGCAGCTTTTTATTATGTTTCATAAGCACACTCTGTCATTTTATGAAAATTCTACAAAACTTACAGCTTTTTCTCATTAAAAGAGACAAAAACAATCTTCTTGTTGAAGAATCTCTCAGTATAAAACCAATCACTACCACAATAATTGGAAGGCCACAAGTCTATAGAATCAACATGTAAAAAACCAATCACTAACACAGGAATTGGAAGGCCACAAGTCTATAGAATCAACATTTTTAAAACCAATCACTACCACAGGAATTGGAAGGCCACACGTCTATAGAATCAACATGTATAAAACCAATCACTACCACAGGAATTGGAAGGCCACAAGTATATAGAATCAACATGTATAAAACCAATCACTACCACAGGAATTGGAAGGCCACAAGTCTATAGAATCAACATGTATAAAACCAATCACTAACACAGGAATTGGAAGGCCACAAGTCTATAGAATCAACATGTATAAAACCAATCACTACCACAGGAATTGGAAGGCGACAGAACTATAGAATCAACATGTATAAAACCGCTTTGTCAGTAGAAGCCAATGGTAGAGACATAGGAGATTTTATCAGAAAAGATCTACACGAAATATTACAGACTCTTCCTTCTACAAGCCTCCTGAACAAAATGAATTCAATTAAACAAGAATCTTGTAGCTCATTTTTAGCAGATAAACTTGTACACAATTCTATACAATCGGATTTGATCTCAACTCATGATTCACCAACAATACAGCTGCCAAACAGAGACGATAATGTTGCACTCAGCACAATATCAAACATCGCTTCATATGACGCTACAGTAACAACAATAACCCCTCTCAAAACTATCCAACTTGTCCTTCATGCTCTGGAAACATATTCGACTATGATTTCATCATCTGTGTTGTATGTGACGAAAAATTTCATTTTCAATGCCAAAACATTACATCAGACTTTTTCAAATCAATGAGCTTCGAAACATTATAACGTTTTCGTTGTATACAGTGTACCGTCTCGTTAAAAGACCTATCAATTTGTGAACAAGAAACAGACGATCAAATCACTGAACAAAGTGCTAACTCCCTGAACTCACCTGAACAATCAAATTGTTAAATTATCATCAGAAACTGGTACATCTGATCACATCTCTAGACCACTTGCGTTTAAATATGTATAGTATTCAACAACTTAAAAATGCAAGAGCTCCTGAAAACATAACATCAAGCTCTCAGATCCAAATAGATCAATCAGACACCACCAAATAGGAAGCTTATCAAACGGTACCAAAGAAACAGAAGAACGTAAAGCAAGAAGATCTAAAGTCTAAGCTTGCCATTGCAGAAGCTCACAGTACAGCTCTAGAAAACACCGTTTTAGATAACAATAACACAATAAGGAACTTGAAACTTGCTCAGTTAGATCTTAATGATATCAGCCAAAATAGAGTAGACTATCTCAGCTTGAACCATAATGTGTTGACCACAAATGCTACTTATCAAAACTGCCATTGTGCAAAACTGAATAACAGGATTAAAGAACTAGAACGAGAAATGACCAATCTCGGATTAATAAACTTCGAAACCCAAATTCTAACGCTCAGGAATCAAAATGAAAATAACTTCAACTCACAAGTTTCTGTACATATGGTGCGACCACAACATGTTTTTCATGTTACCACGACAACAGCACCAAATCAATGGATGCAACAAGCACAACCTCAGCCATTATTCCATCATGGTGTACCGGCTCCTCCACCGTATATGTATAGACAATCAGATAGAATACCAGAAGCTTCAAGACTAACTCGGAGACCGTATATTAATCAGCAAGTTCAAAAAGCTCTAATGTTCAATCCTATACCAAGAGAACTTGTAACTCAGTTACCGACCTCTGATAGTAATAACTGTATTGCTGTCAACCAAACATCGTCTCAACAATTTTTTTTAACCAATCATACAGAACTCAAAGAAAAGGCAATGTTGAATCCAACATGCAATCTAAAGATACTGGATATGTAAGTAACACTCTGAGCATTGACAGTAAAAACAGTTTTGCTGTCATAGAAGACTTGAAATTTAAAGTTCCTAAAGATAAATATAACACATTGAGTCAAAGATTATAGTAAAAATAGAATTGCTGTCCGCATAGAAAATGCTATAGAGAAAGTGCCAAATAGTTCTATACAGTATCGTCATTCTACAGTTTCAAACTTACCACACGATTCTCATCAAAACATAAAATTCATCCCATCAAAAGACTCATCTGCTATTAATAGTTAAAACTGTTTTGCTGTTAAACATTTGAAGGAAACAAAGAATTCAGACAATTATCCCAAAGCTGTTCAACCACATCCAAATCATCCTGATCACAGTGGGCTAAAAAATGGAACTTCTTTTTTAGACAAAGGACAAACCATTCTCCTAGATCCATATATAGCGACCCCCCTGTGAATCGAATGATGTAACCTTGGAAAAAGCAAGTTCACTACGTATTGTCTCCTTCAATATTAAAGGCTTCATATCTAACAACAAGAGTGCACACGCTGAAATGTCTCGCCTTCTTTACTTATCATTGATATTATGCTGATAGTCCTAAATATAAAGCTTTATTACAACTGTCACATCAACTCAACATTTACCAAATAAAATAAACATTGATCAAAGGTCAGAGGAACCATGCAAGGCATACATGTACAGCTATCAATTCTTTCATACAACAAATACAGTTGACCTATTGCTTATAAATTAAGAAAAACAGACAAAAACACAAATACATAAAACTCAGTAATAAACCGTAAAAATGAGGTCAAGGTAATATAAAACCTGCACGACTGACATATAGATTATACACTATTTCTTTACACCAAATATAGTTGACCTATTGCTTATAGTATTAGAAAAATAGACCAAAACTCAAAAACTTAACTTTGACCACTGAACCATGAAAATGATGTCAAGGTCAGATTACACCTGTCAGCTAGACATTTACACCTTACAATCATTCCATACAGCAAATATAGTAGACCTATTGCATATAGTATAAGAAAAACAGACCAAAACACAAAAACTTAACTGTAACCACTGAATCATGAAAATGAGGTCAAGGTCAGATAACACATGCCAGGTGAACATGTACACCGTACAGTCAAGTGAACATGTCTGACGGGCACGAGGACCTTGTAAGGTACGTACATACCAAATATAGTTATCCTATTACTTATAATAAGAGAGAATTTAACATTACAAAAAAATCTTTTTTTCTAGTAGTCACTGAACCATGAAAATGAGGTCAAGGACATTGGACATGTGACTGACGGAAAGTTCGTTACATGAGGCATCTATAAACAAAGTATGAAGCATCCAGGTCTTCCACCTTCTAAAATATAAAGCTTTTAAGAAGTTAGATAATGCCGCCGCCGTATCGGTCGCCGGATCACTATCCCTATGTCGAGCTTTCTGCAACTAAAGATGCAGGCTAGACGAAAATTATTTGAATGAACTGCTAGATAAACACGACATCTTGCTTTTAAGGAAAAATGGCTTTCTATTTATGAAACAGAACAAAACCATTCAGACTTTCTCACCTTCTGAAGACATATTGATGATGATGAACCAATGTCCCCAAAAGATCGACCGAGAGGACATGGTGGTATCGCAATCTTATACAGAAAATCTATGTCTTCAATGTTTTATCAACTTCCAGACGGAAACAACAGAGTTCAAGCTATTGAAAAATCTACAACCAGAAATCCTACTTGCCTTATTAATGTATATCTTCCTCTTAGAGGTTTCGATAGTGGACACGATGCTAATAAATTATCCTCAAGTATCAAGAAAACCACTCAATTATTATAGCAGAGGACTTCAAAGGCTCATGTATTAAACATTAAAAGGCCTCCCAAGATGAACTGTTCAAACATTTTTGTAAAGAGAGTCGAATGGAACTTCCAGTTAAATACCCAGCTGATCACACATATTTTCAAAGAACATCTAGATCACAAATTGACTACATATTGGTCAAATTTGTTGAGAACAATATAAGATTAAAAGAACTTATTCAAGTTAAAATCCTACGTGAAGGTCACAACACTTCTGACAATTATCCTGTGTCTGCCGATCTCTGTATAGAACTAAGGGCTAGTCAGAAACAGTATAGAGGATATATCTGTACCAAAATTAACTGGAAAAAGTTAATAAGCAAAACTATGAACTCAATGACTGTGACCAATAGTAGACAAGATAATATGACACATGACTGACTGATTAATGAACCAGAAAAATAGAGTAGAACTGTACTAAAAAGATATAAGAGAATAGAAGAATTGATGAACTCTAAATAAACATATAATAAAACTACTAATTAGTATTAATTATTCTGCAAGAAAATAAATATTAATGCTAAACACTCTACCACATTGAGAACAATATAAGATTAAAAGAACTTATTCAGGTTTAAATCCTACGTGAAGGTCACAACACCTCTGACAATTATCCTGTGTCCGCCAATCTCTGTATAGAACTAAGGGCTAGTCAGAAACAGAATAGAGGACATATCTGTACCAAAATTAACTGGGAAAAAGTCAATAAGAATAACTATAATATTCTCTAAAAGTACAGGAAGTACTGTAGTATAGAAACTACCTTAACATTAGAACACCATATGGAATTGATCAAGCTACAAATTAAATACTTATTGGTTTAAATAACGCATTGGATACATGCTATCCTCGAAGAAAATCTAAATTTATTAGAAAGAACAAGATAAGCTGGTCACCAAAACTAGCCAATACCGTCAGTAAATCAAAAATGGCATTCTTCCTCTAGAAAAAAAGCAGGATCTCCTCCTTCTAAAGATAACATATATAACACACTTAGGCTTGATGCTAAACGTATAGTAAGATCAAAACAAATACAACAAAGGGCTGACAAAAGAAATCTGATAGGGACAAAGAACTATTCTTTAGATTAAAAAAAAAATTCTCCCAATTCACTCATACTCTGCACTCCAGATAATGAATATATGATATGAATGAACTCTTTAAAGAACATTTTGCAAACTTAGCGAAAACAAATGCGAATCACTTTTTCGATAAAGAACATGACAATTTGGTCAAATTAGATGCAGAAAAAATAGTGAAATTATGTAAAAATAAAGACATAACTGTTCAACCTGTTACCTCCTCTGAAATTTCAAAACTTATTTCACAATAAAAAAACCGGAAATCTGGAGATGTAGACGGTTTAACATCTGGACATCTTATATACGGAGGTATAGCTCTATTTGACTACCTGACAACTCTGCTCAATAACTTATTCTATACAAAACATGTACCTGCTGCTATAAAAAAGGGACTACTAACTCCACTCCATAAAAAAGTCAAGGTGCCAACAATTCCATCAAATTATAGAGGAATAACTGTTATCTCTATCCTATGCAAAGTCTTAGAACTATATTTACGAGCTAGAATTGAAGGTACCTTGAATAAGCAACAAAATAGACTACAGAACGGTTTCTCAAAAGGTGCTTCCTCAAAAAACATTGTTCTTTTAATCACCGAAGCAATGAACGAAGCGAAAGATAATAATGAAAAATTATCTAAATCACCCTAAATGCAGAAAAAAACATTCGATGTCAAAGATCACATGCATCAATTTTGGAAACTATATCACCAAGGAATTATAGGCCCAACCTGGTTACTGATCAGAAAACTATATAAAAATACTCTCAAGTAAAAATCTCAAGGATGTATCTCGCAAGCTTTCACAAACGAACAAGGAGTAAAGCAGGGTGGGTATTGTATCTGCCAACTTCTACAAAGCATACAATGAGAATATCCTAGATACACTTGCAGCAACAAATATTGGATTTAAGATCGGAACCAATTACTTAGGTTGTTAAACGTGTGCAGATGATATTATGCTATGAGCAACTTCTGAACAGGGTACTCAGGGGCGGATCCAGCAATTTTAAAATGGGGGGTTCCCAACCCAGGACAAAAGGGGGGGGGGGTCAAATTATATGTCCCCATTCAAATGCATTGAGCGGCTAAAAAAAGGGAGATTCCAACCCCCGGACCCCCCCCCTGGATCCGCCATTGATACATCAACTCAACTCCGTATCATTGAAAGCTGTACAAGAAATGATAGAGTGAAAATCAATAGTAAAAAAAAAAGAAATATTATTGATCAATAAAAAAAACAAAGAATCAAACCTTGAACTCTTTTCACCGAGAAGATAAGCGAAAAACAGACCATAACGCATCTGGGTATTGAAATACAAGACATAAATACCCTAAATGAAGTCAATATAATCTCTACTGCTAGAGCTACCATGTATTGTCTCATGGGAGCAGGTTTACATGGAATAAACGGAGTAAATCCATTGATTTCATATAAACTGTGGAGAACATTTGTCATACCAAGAATGCTATACGGCTTTGAAATTCTGAATTTTATCAAGACAGACATTTATAAATTGAAAAATTCCCAGAAAAAGACATGTAAACATCTGCTATCTCTACCACAACGATCTACAGACGCTGCAATATATATATTTTGCTCGGGGCAGAATCCATTGAACAACTCATCTAAAAGGCAATGATTTCTCTATTCCTTAGAATTTCAAAACATACAAATTCAATTGAGCATAAAATAGGAATCAGACAATTAGCAACAAAAGATAAGAACTCCAACAGCTGGTATATAAAAGTGGAACGTATGTTCAAGTCATATGGATTGCCCTCTGCGCATCAGATAGTTTTAAATCAAACGAAAAACTGGAAAAGATTGATCCATGATATAATAGATTCAACTTGGAAACCAAATTGGTCTGAGATAGCTGAAACAAAATCAACATTAAATCATATGGAAATAAGCAAATGGAATTTCCGTAATTCCAAATAATTGTTGGAGCACTGTCAGAGACAACAAGAGAGATGTTGCTAAAGGCATAATTAAATCCAGAATACTGACTGGGACGTATAAAACTCAAAGGATAAACAACCGCTTTGATTCAACAAAATCTGCAGACTGCAAACTATGTATGGAAGAAACAGAAAACTATAAACATGTTCTTATTAACTGCAAAAGCCTTAACTCTGTCAGAAAAAAATACCATGTCAGACTCAAACATTTTATGATTGAAAATCAGATCAACTACAACTGCATCTGATTCATTGAATCTCTAATTGCTCTACTCCAATTATTAGTTGACTGTTCCATCAACCGTTGCATACCAAAATCTCAACTAGTAGCTATAGAAAGAATTTTTAAAGACTGGGTATATGCATTACATACCAAGAGTGCAGAAATTTAGTGAAAGATAATAAACATTTGTACTTGACTCTTTGCTGGTAAACATCACATCATATAAAAATCTAGCTAGTGTCGGTCATGAGAATGGATATAAATAAGAACATATTATTAATGATAGTTTTGTTTGTTATTCCACCCTTAAATACTCCATTGAAATAGAGAGTTAAACCTGTTGCTGAATGATAAATAATATCTAAACTTTGACCCTCAATGTTCTATTTTTAACATAAATAATAATACATGTTAAAAGCAATAAATAACATGGGTTAGCTTCAACTTTGTATTTGTTTGGCTTTTTAACTATTTTGATCTGAGCGTCACTGATGAGTCTTATGTAGACGAAACGCGCGTCTGGCGTATAAAATTATAATCCTGGTACTTTTGATTACTATTAATGAGTTTGTAGATTTTAATGAAACATATAATGAGGAACCTCGCTTGAATGTTAAATTTTTATCATCACTGACATAAATAAATCTTATCACATAGATATCTTTTAACAAGTGGACATTTTTAAACTTATTGCTTTTAAGTTTTATCCATTTTTGAATTTTAAAATCTAATGTTTTAAGCTCATGGCAGTAAAATCTGTACAGTATAAATACAAGTTTTACTTTTTATCCTTATTATTTTTGCTTTACTAAAACAAAGTTACATATTCAAACTTAATAGAATTTTAATATTTTATGAAGTACGCATTTTAAAAAATAATCCGACCTAGTATATTTTTAATGCGGTGACCCTACAACTAGGATGTACTTCCGAAGAAGAAGACAGGTGGCAGTCATACTGGTTGATCCTGGGGTACGTAGAGGGCGTACGCTACACTTTGATCGCCAAAACAGTTTCTCATTGTTCTCACAACTTATATGATTATAAAAACGTTAACAAACATTCCGCTCTAAATACACCTTATAAAATGAGCCTCCTCATGGGGTTTGTGATTATGCAAATTTTGGAATATAAACCTTTGTTAAATTAAATTTGAACAAAACTGAACGATCTTTTAACAACTGACATTTGGAGTTCTTCCTTTGAGGCCATATACTTGAAGATATAACGGCGAGCATCCAAATGAACGCTTTTGACGTTTTGTAACATCAAATCAACAGAGGATGAGTGTCTGCTCCTTATACAATGACTTGAGAGAAAGTACTTTTTATTATATCTTTTCTGACAATGAATCACGAAATATGACCAACGATGAAAAGATTTCCTTTTTGACGACAAACTATCCTAGAAAGCTAGCTAAGAATACAGTGAAAGCGTTCCGGCATAGACTTTTAGTGTTATATACATGCAAAACTTGATAACAGAATATTGTAATTTCTAATTTAATAATGTAGTTGACAGTAATGAGAGTATTTGACTGTAATATTAAAGTTTAAAAAGTTTCATTCATCATGTTCATGGTCAATTTAAATATTTTCCGTTTCTGTATTAAAAATATTATATGTATTAGTTATTCAACTGGAAATTTACTATGTCGATATTTAAATTTTCTTATTTTTATTCAAATCTCAATTCGTCATCATGAATTAATTTGAAATAAATTGTTCTATTTTTTTCATTATTTTGTTTGAAATCCGTGATCAAAGAAATACGTTTTAACGATTTGAACGTGACTTATAGACCCAATAGGTCGGGTGTTTTTCATTGTTTATATAATATATTTGTATTTTGTTAAACTGTTATTACACATGTCACTACAATAAAAATGAAATTTTTGTGATAGGATTTTTTTAAGATAGGTTGCAGTCGTATTGGTTGATCCAGGGGAACGTAGAGGGCGTACGCTACACTTTGATCGTCAAAACAATTTCTCATTGTTCTCACGATTTATATGATTATAAAAAAGTTAAAAAAAAATGCTGCTCTAAATACCCCTTTTAAGATATTAAATTACTCTGAAATGTCTTATGTACTAGTACTAAATGTGATCATGTGAACAGTTTTTCTTGAAAGAAAACAACAAATGTTGCATTCCAAAACATTATTCGATTTGCAGTATGAAGATCACATAGAAAAAAATTAACAAAAAACCTGACATTTGGTTGTCAATCGCCAATACTTATACAAATAAAGTATAAGTTACCACTGTCGACAACAAACTAGCAATAGATAGTAATATAAATCGTAAACAAATAAAATTGAGAATGGAAATTGGGAATGTGTCAAAGAGACAACAACCCGACCACAGGGCAGACAACAACAGAAGGTCACCAACAACGTTGTTTGTAGTAAATTTATGGAAGTATATTAACACAGAAAAACACAAAAAAATTATTACAGTAAAAAGAAAACAAAAAGATACCAGAGTGACCTTCAAACTAATAGGCCGAAAACATACTGACAACGCTATGGCTTAAAAAGAAAAGACCAACAGATAAATAATGGTACATAAAACAAGATAGAAAACTAAAGACTGAGCAACACGAACCCCATCAAAACTCAGGTTGATCTCATGTGCTCTGAAAGGATTAAGAGATCCTGCTCCACATTCGGCACCCGTCGTATAGCTCATTTTAGTACAAATCCTTAATAACTACGGACTAATTCGGTAGGTCACATTCAGGAAAGGGAATGGGATTGCTCATGTTCCCATTTTATTTTCTTCTCACAATGACCGTTTAATATAACACACAATTAGGTAACATTACGATACCTAAAGCACTGTCTGAATAAGGAAAAGTAAAATAAAAAAATGCCAAAATCAACAAAGATATCAATTCGGAAAGTCCCTTATCAAAAAGCAAAATCAAAACCTAAAATACATCAAACAAATAGAAACCAACTTTCATAGTATATGTATATTTGAAATATGTATTCAACAGAGCTAAATAAAATTACCTTTAAAAGTAGTCTTCTTGGATAAAAAGAATATCCATTCTCGTTTCCTTTATAAACATTGCCGATTGCCGACAAGTCATTTCTACATACAGGTATATAGTATGTAATGCAAGCCTCATCAATGCAATACAACAACTATGTTTATTGAACCGAAAAGATCAACTTTAAAATAATTTTGTACATAATGTAAACTTGTTTTTGCTTTTAATAATAGCGTTTACTTATAATGCGAATCTTTCTGAAATAATGCAAAAATTTGAGTCATCTTTTTCTTATCTAAATTCCAAGGGAAACAGTTGTAAAAGAGGGACGAAAGATACCAAAAGGACAGTCAAACTCATAAATCGAAAATAAACTGACAACGCCATGGCTAAAAATGAAAAAGGCAAACAGACAAACAATAGTACACATGACACAACATAGAAAACTAAAGAATTAACAACACGAACCCCACCAAAAACTAGGGGTGGTCTCAGGTGCTCCGGAAGGGTAAGCAACTCCTGCTCCACACGTGGCACCTGTCGTGTTGCATATGTGATAACAAATCCGGTAAATAGTCTAATTTGGTAGGTCACATTCATGATAGGGAAGGTGATTGTAGTTACGACGTAAGGAACATATCCATTATCATTTGTGAAACAGTTATTCCATAACGGTCAACCAACTTTTTCACTTACATCTTGATATTCAATGTCTGCACCATTCTGTAGACATAATTTTAAGGCGTCTATGTCTCTATCCTGGGCAGCTGTAATAATTTCCTGTAATTTAAACATAGAAATAGATTGTAATGAATGTCCTTACTGTTAACTCAGGTAATAATTATGTATTCTTTTGTATAGCAATGACTACATAAATCAGTAGTATCCTTCCTTAATAAAACATACAGACAGAGAGAAATTCTATAATTGGCATGTTATTGTTGTAATTTATGCATTTTATATTATCAAAAAAAACAAAAATTGTTAACCTTCGAAAAAATATTTTTTATAGAATCATTGACTAGATTTGGCATGTCCTTGATTTTTCTTTCTTGTAGTGTTTTCTGGACTTTGACCTTTGTCCTTTAAAAGACATGTGATACACTTAGTCCTTTAGTTGCCCCAACTTTTGTCTTTATTAAGACATGTAGTTGTGTTTTTCATTCACTTAGTCCTTTAATTGCCCCTAAGGAACTTTCTCATCTTTTTTATATCAAAACAGTAGAAATATCTCTTCACTTCCTTACAGAGAAAACTTTATAAATGTATGTAGACTGAATAAATGTAGATGTGAGTTATAATAAAGCAATGAAACTGTAAAAAAGGGACGAAAGATACCAAAGGGACAGTCAAACTCATAAATTTAAAACAAACTGACAACACCATGGCTAAAAATGAAAAAGACAAACAGACAAACAATAGTACACATGACACAACATAGAAAACTAAAGAATAAACAACACGAACCCCACCTAAAAATAGGGGTGATCCCAGGTGCTTCGGAAGGGTAAGCAGATCCGGCTCCACATATCTCTTCACTTCCTTACAGAGAAAACTTTATAAATGTATGTAGACTGAATAAATGTAGATGTGGGTTATAATAAAGCAATGAAACTGTAAAAAAGGGACGAAAGATACCAAAGGGACAGTCAAACTCATAAATCTAAAACAAACTGACAACACCATGGCTAAAAATGAAAAAGACAAACAGACAAACAATAGTACACATGACACAACATAGAAAACTAAAGAATAAACAACACGAACCCCACCTAAAAATAGGGGTGATCCCAGGTGCTTCGGAAGGGTAAGCAGATCCGGCTCCACATGTGGCACCCGTCGTGTTGCTTATGTGATATAAAATCCGGTAAATAGTCTAATTCGGTAGCTCACATTCATGAAAGGGAATGGGATTGTAGTTACGACGTAAGGAACATATCCGATATCATTTGTGGAACGATTATTCCATAACGGTCAACCAACTCGTGATGGCGTCCGTAAAATTTACGAAGAGATGATTTCAACTTTACCATTCGGAACTCTTGGTTTCATAGCTTTCTGTAAAATGGTGACAGTTGCATACATTTAATTTTATCTCTCTATTCATTTATTTCCAAGTGAAAGACTGGAGTGTTGATAACATATATATACATGACATTATAATGACCAGAACAATAGAATAAAACAATAAAAAATAAACTGTTAATGAGCGTCTGGATGGGGGTTCTTCATTTATGCATTCTCTGATGTTTTAAATTTTCCTCTATTCCATATATGTTGTTTTTGCAATTCTTCTCTATTCTATTTAATCGCAACCACTCTTGTGTACGTGTTGATGGTTTTAATTCTCATTACATCACCAATGAAGTGGGATTGATGCAGGGCGATGTGTTATATCCCATACTTGCTTCATTATATGTCAACGATTGTGAAAGAGCTTTCATTAATGGTAATACCATACCATATGAGATGAAAGGGTTGCATTTATTTCTACTTATGTATGCTGATGATATCTTCATTTTCTCGGAATATTTTTTAGGGTTACAAAATATGCTTGCTACATTATACCTTTGTACCGGAAGCTAATGTATCACTAGCCAATCAAATGATGTTACAGACGGTAAACAAAGACGATTGAAAAACCTGTATGACTAGTTTATAGATAAGTTTATGAATACGAGCATATATGCACATCTTACAAAAACAAATTGCATTAAAGGAGACGTGACACGATTCTTATATTAAATCAATAAGACAATAACAATCAAAACCAAGGAGTAAATAAATATTAGTCTTAAAACATGTTTGATAGTATAATGCCTGGTCAATAGACATTAATCTGGTCAAACAATTCAGCGCTTGTCATTATGATTATTTAGATAACTTTCACGTGATCGTGTCTACGTTAATGGTTACAAGCTGAAAATGACTTCTAACTGAATGATAACGATACAGTTTAGACAGTATTGGCAGCAGTCTTTCCGATTACCGACACATTACAAAGGCAATCGACCTCTTCAATTTGAGTAAAGGTAACTTAGAAAAGGATACTAATTATTCATGACAAGAGCCCAATAATGACGAATTAACAGACAATACCAATTGGATTGTAACCATACATATGGATTTGTCACATAAAGAGATTTAATAAACAAATTATGCATTTTTTTAAACTTAATAAAACTACTATAAATCATGATTAAGAATATGAATTTCTAATTATTGATAATCAATTTGTTGGTTTTTTTTTGTTACGTAGAGACTTTTAATATGTATCAATTATCCAAAATCTGAGTTTTTCCTTGTCTTTTTTTTAACAGTATTAACATGAACTTTTGCCAGAGAGACAGTCCCTAATTTAAGGGATTTTCTCTTTTGGGGATTGTTCTGAACCTGTTTATCTTCGCGATTGCTTGCGCATGTCTTTTCCGTTGTTTATGTACTTTTTTTCAATTTCAACCATTTCAATACAACAATTGACTTAATTGGCCTAGAATGTGACAAATCGCCCCACTGGTATATCGCCTTAAAAATCGACCCACTCGTATTTACCAACTCGCCCCACTTATGAAAGAAAAGGATAAAATCCCATTGAAATAGGGTCTGCCAACTCGAAAACTAAAGAATGATTTATAAAAATTAAGTCTGTGACTTATTCAAATTTAAATCAAATATAATTAATTTAAAAATTAGTATCAAGTAACTGATCTAATTTTTTGTCGCATGTGCCATTATACCACATTACTTTGTGTTTCATTAACAATTAAGCACATTGCTTTTTATATCATTGAAAATTATACCACATTTTTTTTGTCTCTTTGCTTTATATGTATATGAAAGTTTTCAATGATTATGATATATTGCATTATAATACAATTAACTGGGTTCTTTTCAATAGTTATGCAAATAACTAGGCTTACAATAATAAAATTATTCTCCAATAATACGAAAATTATATTTAAGTTTATAATTTCCGAAAGTCAAACACCATTTAATCTCCGTTATAATAATAAAAGATTTTTTTTTGTATGCTGTGTAGATAATTTTTCATTTCAGTGGGGCGATTTGGCAGGAGTAAAACAAAACGGATTTAACCCTTTTTACACGTGGAACGATTATATATATATATATATTGGTGCGAGTTGGGAAACCAGCATTGGTCGATTTTTGGGGCGAGTTGGTAAAAAAGTGGGGCGATTAGGTGTGGGGCAATCTGCCAATGGGGCTTCCGAATTTTCCTTATCACTATCGTCATGTGCATTTCTCCTCGTCCGATTTATAAACGAAATATTGAAATTTGACGGTCCACCTTGTTTGTCAATGAAAACATTTCAACGAGGCGCGATTTTATAGTGCGGAACCGTAAAAAATCTGGAATTTGAAAAAAAGCCGACCACCTCCGAAAAGGAAAAGATGGTCGGCTTTCAAAAGAAGATGGTCCGCACACCCGGCTTAAATGCGGAATAGACAAAATATATTTTACAACAGCAGATTCCTAATATAAACGAAAGATTGCAAGCGTTAATCAGCACCCGACTACTTATCTTTAAAAAAAAAAGCAATAACTGCAAAACTTAAAAACTGTTTTCAAACCTTTGGTCTTTCTGACACATTATCTTTCTATGTCCTTTCTTTGATACAAAAAATTGTTACCTCAACAGTTGATTGTTTGCAGCGGTTGTTGGCGAAGGAAATGATGATTTGTTTGTGGTTGTATAGTCATGATTTAAAAAGGCGGTTAATATTTGTTTTCACGAATAATAGACAGCCGGATACATAAGCATCATATTATTGTTCAATCACATGAAAGAGAGTGCGCACAGTTTCGTTGTGTTGTTTCACCAAACTGCATAGAGAATAGACGATTCGAAAGACTTCCCGTACAATAACTAGCGTGAAGAACTTGCAAATACATTTTTGAATTTGAAGAACATGTATCTTCAGAGTATACATCGCCGATGGCCTTAAAACTGAACTCTTTAAAATAGTTTTGTCAGAACATCAAAACTTTAAGAAATTCTAAATTTTGAAAACTTGCCTTTTGTTATAGAAAGTGACTGTAATTGTGCTATAGCATTACACATTGCCAAAATCTGCTGTGAAAATTAAGCTTCTCAATGTTTTATTTCTAATATTGGCTTTAGAACACTATCGTTTTTAATCCAGCTTTTGTAAGTCTGTTTAGCAAGGCATTAATATTCTATTTTCTTTAATGTTTTGATGCGTCATTTATGTTTTGTAATATTGATGGTGAGACATAAATGAACTATGTACAAATGTACATGGTATTGTCTTATAAGAGGTCTATTTTTATTGTTTTTATTCCATGTTTAAAAGATTTTTTTTACATGTGAAATACTTTCTCTCAACATGATTTAATATATATTAACAAAAACATTTAGATTTTTCTACATATTAGTGGTTTGTAGGTATAAAATTAACAGGACCTTAACTACGATAATATTTCGCTCTGAAAATTTGAAAAGTGAACTTATAGAGTGGTTTATTTCCTTCAAACAAGAATAAGAAAGCAACCCACTTGCCAAATCAAAAATATCAATAAATACCAAAGCGTAGCAAAAATGAAATAAATGTTGTGCATTACATATACACTTAAAACAAAAGATGAAGAACTGGATCTTCCATCGCTGTATTGGTTACCTAAGCTTTATAAATGTCATTACACACAACGGTATATTGCTGGGTCTTCCAAGTGCTCCACGGAACATCTTTTTAAATTATCAACATCTATTGTATCAGCAATCAAAGCCGGGCTCTAAAGTTATTGTGAAACTGCCTATTCTAGAGGTGGCGTGAATCAGATTTGAATACTAAAAAAATCCAACGATCTTTTAGAGTACATACGATTTACGACTCTCTCACCTTGCAATACTATTAAAACATTTGACTTTTCTACACTTTACACAAGTATTCCATTCCAAACTAAAAGACAAATTGAAATAGTTTGTATTACTTTGTTTCATTAAAAAGAAAGGCGAACGTAGATACAAGTATGTATCTTGTCTTTGGGAGGGATAAATCCTACTTTGTAAAGACTCACTCTGATTCAAACATAAAATTCTCTGAAAACTGACATTATCAAGATGACAACATATTTGTTACGTTTGGAGGACAGACTGTTGGAATTCCAATGTTTTTATTTTAGCTATAGCGTTGTCAGTTTTTTTTTCAATCTATGAGATTGACTCTCCCTCTAGTATCTTTCATCCCTCTTTCTTTTAAACACTAACCATTGCAACGATTCGGATATAAACAATAAAAGACAAATAAGACATTAGTTTATCGATTAGATGTAATTGAAACTGTCAATATATCATGACAATAAGAAAAAATAATACTCCTGTCTTAACATGTTTAATTCATAATCATGTTTATGAAAACATATTTGCAACTGTGTATTTCTTAAAGTTATATATCTATGTGTTCATTAATAAAAAAAATAGGTAGTTATATGATATTTTGTTTTCGTATTTGATCAAACCAACAGTCTCTGTAAATACCTATGGTAAGATATTTTAAGTATAGGTATGCATGACCCAGCTGATAAAAGTCGGTGACTAGAACGTTCTCCAAGGTTACATACCGTCTTTATAAAATGAAAAATCCTATGTAACATAATTAATAGAATTATATTGAATATCATATTGAATTTAATAGATTACGTTGACAAAAGCTTACTACTGTTTTTGATGACACACTAAGTAGACGATTTGCAGACGATTCTCAAACTTGTCGTTTGTTTAACATATCAACATCAACAATACTAGATATTGGTGACATTTGACATTTGATTCTGTTGGTATAACATGTTAAATGTATCACTTTTTTTGTCTTTTGTACTTACAAAATAAAAAAAATTGTACATATGCATTTACTGAGTAATGTGATATTCTGTTTACTTTAATGATCACTTCTTCCAACAAGCTGTGGTAAATATTTACTAAATAGAAAAAGAAAGTCTTGTTATATATCAAATATATATGTAAAGTATGGTCTAGAGAAACGATGATAGTCTTTCGAAAGGGGGTGATACATAGCTTTACCGTTTAAAAAGAGATCAACGTAAAATGCACCAATGGAAATTTTGAAAAAATATCAGACTAAATGCCACTGCAAAGTCGCACTAGCAAACACAAAGTGGAAAGGGTTTGATATAAGTTGCAATAACTTGTTTCCCAATCGACTATAAATGCACATGTTCAAACTATCAATTTTTGTTTTTTGGTAAATAAAATGGCGATCTAAAATAAATAGACCTGGTTATTTTTTTATAATAACTATTATATACTCTATGGTGAATTTGGATTAACAAACAAAACTAAACTATACATTTATAGGTATGTTTTCGCCTTTGAACTATGCAGACTAATAATAGCTTTCAGTTTTAATTTTCAATTGTCCAATTATGAGAAATTACATTTTAGAATGTAGTTTATAACACAAGTCAGAAAACTGTTTAGACTGAAGCTTCTTCATTTTCTTGAAACTGATATTATTAAAATTTTACTTAAATAAAGTTACCCCGAGTAACAGGGTATAAATCAGAAGACTTACTAAATTGCAAATAATTTCTACTCCCAAAACATATTAGAAATAAAAAAAATATTAGGAGACGAATAAGTGAAGATCCCAAAATATAAAAAAAAATGCTATTAATGTATGCGCAACACATTTAGTATAGTTTGCAATAAAACAGTTTATCATCGAGGAGCTCTAATTTTAAGACGATAGATACTGTTTACGCTGTAATGTTATATTTTGAAATTATAATTAAACGTATTAATGTTTGATATATTTGTCGTTTCTTGTTTTACACATATATTTAAACTGGTTTTATAATACGATGCAATTAACCTGATGATTGATCACGACAAATACATTCAAAGTGTTAATCGAACATTCAGTGTTGGTCTGTCCGTCCATCTGTTACTTCGAATTAAATATTTGATTACTCCATTGGAAGATTTCTTTTTAACAGAAGAATAAAACCACTTTGATAATAGGGAATATGACACTGTTTGAAATAAAAATGTACAGTTGTTGTCGTTTGTTTATGTAATTTATACGTGTTTCTCGTTTCGTAATTTTTCATATAGATTAGACCGTTGGTTTTCCCGTTTGAATGGTTTTGCACGGCTAGTAATTTAGGGGCCCTTAATAGCTTGTTGTTCGGTGTGAGCCAAGGCTCCGTGTTGAAGGCCGTACATTGACCTATAATGGTTTACTTTTTTAAACTGTTATTTGGATGGAGGGTTGTCTCATTGGCACTCACACCACATCTTCTTATATCTATTGGCATCACCTGAGGAGAATCAGAAACAAAGGCTAGAGACAGAACTGGATGGCGAAGTCTTGTGGCGATCTTATGCTCCGTCAGGTTCGAAGAGGATAGGTAAAGGGACATTTAGCTTCAGGCCCTGTCGACGATACTTGATATAGATGGACAAAGCCCCATGGACATGGACAATCCGTCAACCATCCGGAACCTGATGAGGGGATGAAGGGGTGTTTTTTTTCAAAACGTTTACCATCTAATGCATAACATTGGACTTATTATAGTTCACGTGCATTGATTTTAACAACAAATGCATAGTTAAATACATGGTGAAATATACAGAAGAGTGTGACATACAATTTATTTTGGAATGTATAAAATCGATATAACATCCTTTGTTGACCTTGTACTTAAACTTATTTAACCTTAGTAACCAAAAATAACTTGTTTACCACATTAAATATCGTATGTTAAGGTATGTATATGACCGATTTAAAGTGCAGATGTTTGACGAATCCTATTACAAAGTTAGTTGGTTTTCCTTTCAGTTCATTTACATATAAAGTACTTTTTACCCTATTAATTTATTTTAAACTTCGAGAATTATTTTTAAATTTTTGTTGTGATTTTGACCAATTAAATATTGCATTGTTGAATCTTCAGACATCAGTTCTTTTTATATAATATTTTTACTCTATAATACTCCTCCTGTTTTATAAAATAATGTAAATGTTGTTTTTCATTATACACGAACAAATTTGTCCTTTTTGTGTTTTTTTCAGTTTTAACATATATTGATCTAGGTTCGTCTTGTACGGACACTTAATTTTTGTTTTCTAAGGGGAAACAAATGCTTTATAGACAGCTGTATGTGTTCCCCCTTCAAAAGTCCGTATTCGTTTTAAAACAACTTTGATCCGATTAGAATTTATCTAATTTTGAGTTTGTTTTGATTATAAAAGTAAAAATTGTATCGTTTCAGATTTGCATTTTGGCAATTATATCTTAATATTAAAAATCTGTAACCTGATACAAACGTTAAAGATTTCTTAATAAAAAAAAAAAGAAACAAACAAAATTATTGCAAACCGTACATAGTACCAATATCAAAGGGACACATTACTAACAGCAGAACAAGTAGGTTTCGATATGAATGTTAAATACAAAACAGTAAAATAATACAAAAAAGTATTCCGGTATTTTGTTTAACGAATTATAGTTGCACTCACCTCACTTAAAGACCAAACAGCCAATTGTTTATGCGCATCAACTAACGCAACTTGGTAGTGACATCAAAGCTCTGTGACGTTGTTTCTAGCAATAAAAAAACGTCAAATTATAACGTCCAATTTCGCCTTTTTCACGGATTCCAATATGGTGTAAGCTTAAAAATACGTCTCCCAAGAAAAGAGGAATTGATATATCTTATGGAAATTTAACACAAATGGACACAAAAGATACTAAACTATTATATTTAACCATCGTTCTAATAAAAATAATGAAATATAAATTTTGATCTTGACTTTTTGCATTTGCGTCGATATGCATTTCTCTTTCATATGCGTAGATTTTGTCTTTTATTTGCACCGATCTACATTTCATTTTTTTTTATTCTTTCACTTGCGTAGATTTTGTCTCTCGTTTACAAGTTAATTAGATAGGTAAAAGTTATTTGTATGCATAGTTTATGGGCATTATGTTTTCTGGTCTGTGCGTCCGTTCGTCCGTCCGTCCGTCTTTCCCGCTTCAGGTTGAAGTTTTTGGCTAAAATTTTTGGTCAAGGTAGTTTTTGATGAAGTTAAAGTCCTATCAACTAAAAACTTAGTACACATGTTCCTTATGATATGACCTTTTTAATTTTAATGTCATTTTTTTTTTAATTTAAAAAATTGAGTATTCAGAAGGTAAGGCCGATAAACAATTATTCCTAGAAGTTTTGACATACTGGCAACGTAATTCATTTATTTAATAATGTATGCATGTAACTGATGTTTCTCGTGAAATAATGCCCGATCTTGCAATGAAGTTAAAATTTATTCATACTGCTTATTTGACAAAATCTTATAATAAAAATAAAATAATGACAAAGGGTCGTTGTCGTTTCAACTTCGCTACCCAAGGGTAACGATCCACTCCCGCTCTCTCCACCCTTGGCGGATTGAGATAAAATTTCGGAGACACAAGATAAGGATTTTCACTGGTTGCAACCAAAACTCGCTGCATCCAATCAAAAAGCGTCTATAACATGATCATGTGTAAATGAAGAAGGTGTTTGTAAACAATTGCCACGTGTTTATTGTGCAACAAGTCATTACATCCCTCAACATACGACTATATTTAGTGACAACAGGATTTTTAAAAATCTACAAATAGAAGTTCCTGTGTATGTTTCATGCACAAATGCATGTCTGTTGACGTATCTTTTCGTTTCCAGCTTTACCAAGTGTGTAGAATCTAGACGCTACCGTGTTTTTACCTCGAAATTGAAGAGTTCACGTGCTACCATTGGTCAAGAATAATGTATTCGGAACAGGAGTGACATTAATCTTCCGATAGATGGCGAAACATTGTTTTCACAAATGTTGGCTTAATCTTCCAAGGATGAAGAGAGCGGGAGTGGATCGTAACCCTTGGCTAGCGACGATGTTGTCGTTTGTCATTTTTTTTTTATTTCAAATTGTCTTAAGGAGAAATGATAAACATTTCGCCTGTTATCACTGAAACTTACAGCTAATTTCCTAAAGATCAACACTTTGGGTAGCTTGCTTGCTTTGTTTGTATATTTTGATAACGTCCAATTGAATTTAAATATCATACACACAAGTACATATATCTAAATATATATGTAGATGTCAATCTTAATTCCAAAGCTTGAATAATTATGTATACAAACAAAGCAAGGAAACCAACCAAAGTGTTACCGTACATGCATTAGGCAATTAGCTGTAAGGCAAAACATATTAATAAAATTAATGCTCAGCGAATGTGAATTAAAATCGAAATTTTCGGTATTTAAAACTGAATTATTGTAAATTTAACTTATGACAAAAATAATTGCTTCAAACATATTTTTTTTGAAAGGTCGGTGACTTATTTTGCTTTTTTTTGAAAAGTACAAATGGCACTTTCCTTCTTGAAATTTTTATGAAGAAATCTCTTGTTAATATTTTTTAATACTGGAAACGTTTTTCATTTTGACGTTTTATTTTTGGCGGGAATGAAATAAATCATATTTGTAAAGATCAAAACAATATGAATCTTAAACCCATGAACCTGTATTTGATAGATACAAATCTACTGTTTAACGTGAAGCAAGAATTATACTTGTAGGTTTGATATAAAGGATTCTTTTGATAATTTAGATAACGAGCAAATCTTAAGTTAATATTCGGGAAAACACGAAACTGAGGTTGCTATATAGTGACAAACCTAAGTCGTTGACCCCCAATTTTTTTTTTATCATATTTTGTTCCTCAAATCAAGAAATACCTTCACACAAAATTTGAAGGAAAACTCACTGGTAGAACTGAACAGGCTGTTTGGTCTTTAATTGGTTGGACACACGCCAGTTGAATCTGTCGTTATTAGTTTTGTATTGGGTTTAATTTCTATCAACTGTTTATACAATTTTTGAAAGTTTTGTGTATATATGAATTGTATGTAATTTTTGTCCCAAGATATCGTTTTATCTAATCAGTCCTGTAGACAGATGTTTAAGTGGAGAATTTACAATGAAAATTGTCCAAATTCTGTCTTCTTATCGTCCTTTTGTCAGTAACTCGCGATTCAAAGGTTCGAATTTAAGTTATGATGTTTTGTAAGTGTAATATGATATCTTCCCCTAATTCCACTTCTTGTTTAGTAAAGCGGGAGGTTTGGCATGCTACAAAACCAGGTTCAACCCACCATTTTTCATAAAATGCCCTGTACCAAGTCAGGAAAATGGACATTGTTACATTATAGTTCGTTTCTATGTGTGTTACATTTCGGTGTTGTGTTTCTGTTGTGTTGTAGTTCTCTTATATTTGATACGTTTCCCTCAGTTTTTGTTTGTAACCCGGATTTGTTTTATCTCTATCGATTTATTAATTTTGAACAGCGGTATACTACTGTTGCCTTTATTTAGTGGTATAAATTAATTAATATTTGGCGTATTAATAACAACCAGGATAACAAAAAACGTTAAAGATCATTGTCTTGTGTTCAAAAATGTTGAACCTTTAGCTATTTTTAATAATTTACTTGTATAGACCATGTAGACGTAAAGAACAAATTTATTAAATACAATTTTGTTAAACTGATTGTTGATAAATGATAATAAAATAAGTCACATAATGTAATATAAATCTGTTTTATATTTAAATTATCTAGTATAGTCTTTCATCATTGTTCATGTTGTTATTACTTTTAAAACATTATTTAGATGATGTAGCTTGTTTATGATATTAAAACTTGATCATGTAAAAATTTAAATGTCATTTATATTGGAAAAAGTAATAAGCTTATAGCAACAACATAAATCTCGTATTTTAATTTATGTATATGACCGAATTAAAGTTCAGCTGTTTGATATTTTTCCATTGCAAAGTTAGTTCTGCGAAAATATTTAGGTGGGTTTTCTATAAAGTTGAATTTTAAAGTACTCATTAACATATGAAATACTTTGTACCCGACACATTTATATCAAAATAAGGAGAAATATTTAATAATTCTTGGTGTGATTGAAAATTGATTTTAGAAGAATGGCTTTGTTATTACAGATATCAAGTACTTATTATTATTAAAACATAGTTTGTCACGTATTATTAACTTTTTAAATCATATTGCTATAAATTTAATTATAGTTTTGGATACCTTTTTTTTTAATTTATGCTCGTGCCGAATGTGTATTGATTTTGTTTTAGTTTTAATAGGAAAAAATATCCCTTTCGTCTTGTACGGACGCATATGTCATAATGTTATTATCATATACTTAGAGTAAATAATATATGATTTTTACTGTATGATAATACGTTAACTCCATATTTTTCGAATTGGTGCTTAGCGGGCTGATACGAAAAGTGTATCACATGTTTCGATTGTTATCACATGCCTTTCTGTAACGTTATCGCATGGCATTCCAGTGATACTCGGCAAATTCCGGAAAATATACCTCAATGCTACATTTTCAGTGAAAAACATTACAAAGTAGTATACAAAACAATTATTTGGATACTGGAAAAAATATTGTGTAACATAATAAAAAACAAAAAACAAAAAAAAACCCACATATTTATTAAATGCATTTGTAAAAGTTTAAAACATATTTTAAAAACAAGTTGACTTTCAAACAGTGTTTATTATGTATATTAATGAATTATATTTTTTGTCGATTCGTCCATATTTAAATATTTTTTCCTTCTCTATTGAGGCATATGATAGGAAGATTTCATATCGAAGGTTCTTAATCTGGGGTCCGAAGTCCGTGAACTTTTCAATCTTTGAACTTCTATTTTAGAACCACGTAAAAGGATCAATATATGAATCTGTTATTTTTCTTCATTGTTGAGGCATATGATAAAAAGATCATAACATATAATTTTTCATATCTCATGTATTATCAGCCCTCCGTCAATATCAGCCCTCGAGCCATGCGGCTCTTGAACTAATATTTCACCTACGGCTGATAATACATGCGATATGAAAATGCCATGTAATAATCTGCTATTATCACACGAAAAGGATTTTCTGTATACAAAACTTTGAATTTTTCGAAAAACTAAGGATTTTCTTACCCCAGGAGTAGATTACCTTAGCCGTATTTGGCACAACTTTTTTGGAATTTTGGGTCCTCAATGCTCTTCAACTTTGTATTTGTTTGGCTTTTTTAACTATTTTGATCTGAGCGTCACTGATGAGTCTTATGTAGACGAAACGCGCGTCTGGCGTATAAAATTATAATCCTGGTATTTTTGATAACTATATCATATTCATTTAGTCGGTTGGATGTATTTCCCCTTTAACGTCCGCACACGTTTTAAAACAAATCCGACCCGATACAAACTTTTGCATTTGTTAATCTCATACTAAAACTGACGAGCTTTCAAAATCCCAAAGAACCATCACTATTGTCAAATCGAACCACACTGGTTAATTTAATCAATGTTTTAAGGTAAAAGTGTGAAAAGAAATACACAATTTAACCCGTTCTCTCCTTTTATCATCTTACAAAATCGGGACTCATAGACAAAACTGGGTCTTTCTATTGTGATATGACCACTTTGCTTTAGTTCCATGCATAACAATAAAAAAACAAAGGTGCTAAAAAAGAAAAGTCTTGCACATCTTTTGTGTAAATCTTTGTTGCTGTAAATTTCTTTCTTTCTGCACCATTCAATGAGAATAAAAAAAAAGCTTGTGATAACGTGAATTAATTCATCATTTTGAGGAGTATTTTGTCTCAATTAATCTAGAACTGTTTGTCGGTTGTTCGTCACCGTACCAGATTTAGGATACAATTAAGACGAAACCTGTTTGTCGTGGTAGTCTAGACATAGCGGATCAAATATTTCAGGCTTGCATTTCCCATCTGGAATTTCCTAACAAAGGGTTGCTGCTCACAATAAAGCTAGGAAACCAAGATGTCCTAGTCGAAATCACCACGTCACATTTTACGAACGCAATCATCAGTTAGTTAACCGTTATGGAAGAATGGAATTTTTTTTTTCATTTTTGAAATATTTTCAGATGAGAAGATCTTTGTAAAAATAAACGACGACGGACGCCAAGTGATGAGAAAAGCTCACTTGGTGCTTTGGGCCAGGTAAGCTAAACAAATAGGTAGGTCACATTCGTGAAAAATGAATGGAATTGTAGTTACGATATAAGGAACATATCCGATATCATCTCTGAGACGGTTATTCCATAACGGTAGTGAACTTATTTGAATCAAATTCCTTAAAGCATAATTTTCAATTTGGGATAGTGAAATTGTAATTTTAGCATATAATAGATAAGCAGTTAAAATCTTGGTATGTTATGACAGAAGAATACAATAAAGTATACAAAATCCTTTTGACAATGAACCAATGCTTATGTATTGAAAAAAAATCAGAAATAGATGCATGAATTCTATGTTGACACTATCAATACATAAAATGTAGATTTCAATAGAAAAAAAATCTAAACAAATGTATTGCTTTTACTAATCAGATTATCAAATACTTTAAATAAGAAAGAAACATAATTTGTTTTCATTTCAGTTATGTCTTACATAGAAGGAGATTAACATTATTTGCCCCATGTTATAAATTGTACTCCATTGGTAGTTTTATAACCTGTGATTAGGATGGTTATCAAGACAAAAGCATTAATCCATACATGTCATTATAATTATACATGTTGATCTTTGAAATCAGCTGAACTATTTAATTATTCTACTGTTTCATAAAACAAATTCTAGAGGAAACTCCCAACATTGAAAGTCACTATGTTATAATATACATATTTCAAGCTTTATTCAGTCAGTTTGAAAGCAAAATTAAAAAAAAACACCTTCAATATATTTAAATGACTGATGCAATGCGCTGTCATCTGTCATTCATGTTAAAAGTAGACGTTTCAAAATTGTTTGAATATTTCTGTTCATCAGTAGGAGTTACCATCTGGAGAACACCTGTCAACTTAAAATTGGGAAATTGATGAATACGTTGAGCAACACTATTGTCTTTAACTTAACTGTATTTTTTTTTAAAGTAGTCGAACAGTAACTTGTTTAATTGACAGTAGTCAAAAGTAATTTAATTACTTTTGATGAAGAACAGCATCATCGATTACACAAACATACTTTCAGTATTAATCGTTCCAAAGTCTGCCACGTAACAATAGCTAAATGAAAATTTCGAAACAAGAGTAATTATCGTCTGTTAAATCTGTTGGTTTTATTTGTTTTTTCTGAGAATTTACAATCGATTTTGTGATATAATGAGATTTCGGAGTCCTTGTACAGCTGACAACAACTTGCAAATCCCTACTTGATACGGTCATGTTCAAATGTAGAAAATGGTGGATTGAACCTGGTTTAATTGAGTTAAAACTCTCACTTGACAGTCGCATCAAATTCCATTACATTTATTACGATGCATGAACAAAAGAAGTCATTAGTGTGATACAATCTGAATTCAAACAAAAACAAACAAATATTGAACAAAGAAGCGCAAAAAGCATATATCAAATTTAACAACCACCTTCATTGCTTTTCGTCAGATGCAGTCACATATTTTCATTTGATATAATATTGCATCTATTCCAAATGGAAATGTCTGTATTAGTTATGATCTGATACTTTTTTTTCGAATGAGCTCTATATAGTTATATATATAATTTAAATGTAATCATAGTGCAGGTGGTTTTTTTTTAATATCGAACGTGTATTGATTTTGTTCTGGTTTTGATTGGACTAAACATCTCGTTTCTTCTTGTACGGACGCTTATGTATTGACATATTTTATCACAGGAAAATGAGGTATATACACTCATAATATTGGATTTATTTCCACGTTAAGATCCACACACGTTAAAAAACAAATTCTGACCCGATACATTTGATCTATTTTCGCGTTTTATAATCTAATACCAACTATGAAGAGTTTGAATCCTGAATAACCATTAATATTGTCAAACCGACCAATATGTTGATTTGATCAATCTAAGATACATGAATGACATATGTAAATAAAATCCATGATTAAATCCGAACCTCTCCCCCTCTTTTCTAATTTTACATTTGTAGACTCATAACAAAGCTATTGTATATAATATTGTTAGATTGGTTGTACTAGGTTTTTTTTAAAGGTAAAGCGGTAAACAAAATGAACAGTGTTAAGTCATCATAATAAAATAAATCTTATATTGATAAAGAAATCTGTTTTATGTTGTTACTATCGTATAAATGCTATTTCTGTCGTCTGTCATACTTTAAATAACTCATTCTTTAGAAATACATATAATTATGGGTTTTGTATTACAATGAAATCCTATAGTTATACATTTTAAATGTCATCCAATGTTAAAAAAATCGGTTTAATGGCAGTCATATCAATGTCTGATGATTAAACTAAATAAACTACAATGTACCTGCATAACGTGATTTACATCTAAAATAAAGCGGTATCTCACGAACGAAAGGACAATTTCGCAGTATATATTTATTCTGATGTTTCCTCACATGTTTATAAAGAAATAATGTCTTCAGACAAATTTTGAAGAGACACACCTTTTTTTTAAAAACTTTTACCGTAAACATTCTTTTTTTGCACATTCAAACAGTATTTTGTTTCTAATGTTGCAGACATGTATCAATAGCTGAAGTTTTTTGGTTAACAGCCGACTTCACCTTAATTCTTAATGCATTGGAGTTCCTTCAAAAACTAGAAAATAAAAAAAAGCGCAGTCATTTATTTTCAAATTCAGATATATTGATGATGTTCTTTCCATTAACAATCCAAACTTTCCTATTGGTTTACATTAATTTATCCCCCAGAACTAGGATATAATGACACCACATACACGGCTGCCACAGCATTATCTCGAATTTGACATGCACAGTCATCTCAGCATTAAAATCTATGACGACATATTCGCTTTTAATTTTGAAATTTTCAATATTTCTCCATCTTAATAGCAAAATGCCTACGTTTTCTGCATATGGAATATACATTTTTAAACTTATTTGGTATTTGAGTGCATGCAGCAACTACTTAGTTTTTGTAAAATGTCACCTGTGTATGAGCAGACAGTTGATGAACAAAGGGTATGTCACGAACGTCTCATCCTTTTTGTGTACATTCTTCAGTAGGTACCCAGCCCTGATGATAAATATCCCATATCAATTTCACAAATAATACACGATAGTCTTGAAGTATAGATTCTTTGAACTGACGTTGTTTAAAATTTTAAAAAAAGTTGTTTTAATGTAATTTTTTTGTCTTTTCGAATATTACTTTTATAGTTTAGTCTGTTCTTTTGCTGGTATCGATTTGACATGGCTTTGTACTTATACACCCCCTCATTTTGTTAATGTTCTATAATATTTTTAGTATTTTTGCTAATATGTTTATTTCTGCATACCTGTTTGTGCTTCTTGTTTACATGTGACGTGGCTTTGTATTTTTGAGGCGAGTTGGTAAAAAAGTGGGGCGATTAGGTTTGGGGCAATTTGCCAATGGGGCGATTTGTCCTGCTTCCGAATTTTCCGTATCACTATCGTTTTAAAAAAAAAAGCAATAACTGCAAAACTTAAAGCTTACTTAAAACCGTTGGTCTTTTTGACACATTATCTTGCTATGTCCTATCTTGTATACAAAATACTGTTACCTCAACAGTTGATTGTTTGCAGCGGATGTTGGGGAAGGAAATAATGACTTGATTGTGGTTGTATAACCATGATTTACAAAAGGAGATTAACATTTGTTCTCACGAATAATAAACAGCCGAAAGAGAGTGCGCACAGTTTTGTTGTGTTGTTTCACCACACCGCATAGAAAATAGACGATTCGAAAGACTTCCAGTAAAATAACTAGCGTGAAGAACTTGCAAATACATTTTTGAATTTGAAGAACATGTATCTTCAGAGTGTACATCGCCGATGGCCTTCAAACTGAACTCTTTAAAATAGTTTTGTCAGAACATCAAAACTTTAAGAAATTCTAAATTTTGAAAACTTGCCTTTTGTTATAGAAAGTGACTGTAATTGTGTTGTAGCTTTAACCATTGCCATAATATGCTGTGAAAATTTAGCTTCTCAATGTTTTATTTCTAATATTGGCTTTTAAAAGAACACTATCGTTTTTAATCCAGCTTTTGTAAGTCTGTTCAGCAAGGCATTAATATTCTATTTTCTTTAATGTTTTGATGCGTCATTTATGTTTTGTAATATTGATGGTGAGACATAGGTGAACTATGTACAAGTGTACATGGTATTGTCTTATAAGAGGTCTATTTTTATTGTTTTTATTCCATGTTTAAAAGATTTTTTTTACATCTGAAATACTTTCTATCAACATGATTTAATATATATTAACACAAACATTTAGATTTTTCTACATATTAGTGGTTTGTAGGACACATATTAACAGGACCTTAACTACGATTATATTTCGTTCTGAAAATTTGAAAAGTGAACTTATAGAGTGGTTTCTTATTTCTTTCAAACAAGAATAAGAAAGCAAACCACTTGCCACATCAAAAATATCAATAAATACCAAAGCGTAGCAAAAATGAAATAAATGTTGTGCACTACATATACACTTAAAACCAAAGATGAAGAACTGGATCTTCCATCGCTGTATTGTATACCTAATCTTTATAAATATCCTTACACACAACGGCACACAACGGCATATTGCTGGGTCTTCCAAATGCTCCACGAAACATCTTTTTCAATTATTAACATCTATTTTATCAGCTATCAAAGCCGGGCTCTAAAGTTATTGTGAAACTGCCTATTCTAGAGGTGGCGTGAATCAGATTTGAATACTAAAAAAATCCAACGATCTTTTAGAGTACATACGATTTACGACTCTCTCACCTTGCAATACTATTCAAACATTTGACTTTTCTACACTTTACACAAGTATTCCATTCCAAACTAAAAGACAAATTGAAATAGTTTGTATTACTTTGTTCCATTAAAAAGAAAGGCGAACGAAGATACAAGTATCTTGTCTTTGGGAGGGATAAATCCTACTTTGTAAAGGACAACATATTTGTTACGTTCGGAGGACAGACTGTTGGAATTCCAATGGGAACCAATTGTGTCCCTCTTCTCGACCGACGTGTTTTTTATTACTATGAAGCTGACTTCATACAGGACCTTCTTAGGAAAAATTATAAGAAGTAAATAGTGTCCATATATCTCCCAATTGGAACGATATTCCCGGGATTGTGTTTATATCATGATTTCCTTGATAGAGGATTGTTGATCACAAAGAAGCTTTTAAACAAAGCGTTCCACATGGTGAAGTTAAAATCACCCCTTCGTAAATGTTATGGGCGTCATCACGAGTTACTTTACCGTAAGGGAATAACCGTTTCACGTATATGATGATATCGGATATGTTCCTAAAGTCGTAACTACAATACCCTTCCCTTTTCACGAATGAGACTTACCGAATTAAACTATTTACCGGATTTGAAAAAAAAAGCGACACGACGGGTGCCATATGTAAAGCAGGATCTGCTGACCCTTCCGGAGCACCTGATATCACTCCAAATTTTTGGTGGGGTTTGTGTTTCTTAGTATTTAGTGTTCTATGTTGTGTATTTTGTACTTTAAGTTGTCTGTTCGTCTTTTGTTATTTTAGCTATGGCGTTGTCAGTTTATTTTCAATCTATGAGTTTGACTTTCCCTCTAGTATCTTTCATCCCTCTTTTTTTAAACAGAAACCATTACAACGATTTGGATATAAACAATAAAAGACAAATAAGACATAAGTTTATCGATTCGATGTAACGGAAACCGTCAATATATCATGACAATAAGAAAAATAATTACTCCTGTCTTAACATGTTTAATTCATAATCATGTTTATGAAAACATTTTTGCAATTGTGTATTTCTTAAAGTCATGTATCTTTATGTTCATTCATAAAGATTTAGGTGGTTATATGATATTTTGTTTTCGTAGTTGATCACGCCACCAGTCTCTGTAAATACCTATTATAAGATAGTTTAATTATAGGTATGCATGACTCAGCTGATAAAAGTCGATGACTAGAACGTTCTCCAAGGTTACATACCGTCTTTATAAAATGAAAAATTCTATGTAACATAATTAATAGAATTATATTGAGTATCATATTCAATTTAATAGATTACGTTGACAATCATGCATTGCTAAAAATAAATGCAAATACTCAAGGATAAAACTTTCCCAAAATTTAAGTTTTTTAAGGTTGTGATATAGTCTGTCGTTTCCACAGCCTTTACGTTATGCCGATTCGATGCAACTGACAGATGTCACTTTGGTTAAAGCTTACTACTGTTTTTAATGACACACTAAATAGACGATTTGCAGACGATTCTCAAACTTGTCGTTTGTTTAACATATCAACACACTAAATATTGGTGACACTTTACATTTGATTCTGTTAGAATAACATTTTTAATGTATCACTTTTTTGTCTTTTGTACTTACAGAATCAAAAGCTTGTACATATGCAGTTTACTGAGTAATGTGATATTCTGTTTACTTTAATGATCACTTCTTCCAACAAGCTGTGGTAACTATTTACTAAATAGAAAAATAAAGTCTTGTTATAAATTAAATATATATTACAAGTAAGGTCTAGAGAAACGATGATAGTCTTTCGAAAGGGAATGATGAAAAGCTGTACCGTTTAAAGATAGATCTACGTAAAATGCACCATTGGAAATTTTAAGAAGGAGCAGGCTAATGCAACGCAGCACTGGCACCCACAAAGTGGAAAGGGATTGATATAAGTTGCAGTATTTTGTTTCCCAATCGACTATAAATACATATGTTAAAACAATCAATTTTTGTTTTTGGTAAATGAAATGGCAATCTGAGATCAAACAATTTATGATAACTATTCATTTTTTTACATTAATAAGGCCGTTAGTTTTCTCGTTTGAATTGTTTTACATTGTCTTATCGGGGCCTTTTATAGCTGACTATATGCGGTATTGGCTTTCCTCATTGTTGAAGGCCGTACGGTGACCTATAATTGTTAATGTTTGTGTCATTTTGGTCTTTTGTGGATAGTTGTCTCATTGGCAATCATACCACATCATCTTTTTTACATTATATTCTATATGGTGAATATGGATAAACTAACAAACAAAATTAAACTATACATTTATAGGTATGTTTTCGCCTTTGAGCTATGCAGACACATAATACCTTTCAGTTTTAATTTTCAATTGTCCAATAATGGGAAGTTACATTTTATAATGCAGTTTATAACACAAGTCAGAAAACTGTTTAAACTGAAGCTTCTTAAAACTGGTATTATTATGATTACTGAAATAAAGTTTCCCCGAGCAACAGGGTATAAATCAGAAGACTTACTAAATTGCAAATATTTCTACTCCCAAAACATAATAGAAATAAAGAAAATTTGGAGACGAATAAGAATAAGTGAAGATCCCAAAATATAAAAAAAAACACAATTAGTATAGTTTGCAACAAAACAGTTTATCACCGAGGAGCTCCAATGTTAAGACGATATATACTGTTTACGCTGTAATGTTATATTCTGAAATTATAATTAAACGTGTTAAAGTTTGACACATTTGTCGTTTCTTGATGTACACAGATATTTAAACTGGTTTTATAATACGATGCAATTAACCTGATGATTGATCACGACAAATACATTCAAAGTGTTAATCGAACATTCAGTGTTGGTCTGTCCGTCCATCTGTTACTTCGAATTAAATATTTGATTACTCCATTCGAAGATATATTTTTAACAGAAGAAACCAAACACTTTTGATTATAGGGGATATGACACTGTTCGAAAAATCAGAAAGCATTTATAATTACAAAATATTGTAATTTTGTAAGACACTTTACCGGGACATATCTTTGTCGTTAAATTGCTAAAGCTGAAGTTGTCCTTTTGCAGATGTAAGCTGATTACTACACTTTGTTAATAGGTAGTCGGTGAGATCATATATTTTGTAGAATCTGTTTTGTCATCCAATCAAATTGCATGTAATATACCGCTCTTCCCTTGATACACATGCAATATTCTTTTTTTAAAAACCAGCATTTTTTTCTAATTTGGCTAGAATTTACTGTTAATTTCTAAGTAGACATATCGTAGTAATCAGTCAAAGTTTTGATCGTTGTATGACGTCACATTTAACATGATGTTGATGTACACAATTCATTCAAATTGAGCAGAATTTTGCCTTAGTACTCTTTTGAAAAAAATATATATATATACTTACACAATCTATCTAGGAACTGTGGTTAGTACAGAAGATCCGACACAAAAAGATATTAAAAGTAGGCTAGCCAAGGCAAGACCTGCATTACCAAGACTACGACCCATTGGAAAGTCCAAACAATACAACAGGAAAATAAAAGAAGAGCCTAAATAACAGTAATGATAAATGTGTCCTTCTGTATGGAAGTGAATGCTGGAGAGTAACAAAAACAGATATGAGATCGCTCTCAAGTTTCCACCACAATTGTCTTAGGCGAATCTGCATAATCTTCTGGCCAAACCGGATTTCAGATGAACATCTCCTTGAAATGACCAAATACATCCTGTCAAGTGTATCCTGAAGGAAATTCGACATATGCGCTTCAGACAACTGGGGCATGTTCTCAGGATGCCTGTATCCAATATCACCAGGACAGCTCTTAGACACCCCAAGGAAGGAGACCAAGAGGAAGATCCAAAACCACCTGGCGTGGAACGATTGAAGCCGAACTTAAGGAGCTTGGCATCACTTGGGGAGAAGCTGAAACAAAGGCTAGAGACAGAATTGGATGGCAAAGTCTTGTGGCGATCTTATGCTCCGTCAGGAGCCAAGAGGATAGGTAAAGGGCAATTTAGCTTCAGGCCCTGTCGACGATACTTGATATTGATGGACCAAGCCCCATGGACATGAACAATCCGTCAACCATCCGGAACCAGATGAGGGGATGAAGGGGTGTTTCTTTTTTCAAAACGTTTCCCATCTAATGCATAACATTAGACTTATGATAGTTCACGTGCATTAATTTTAACAACAAATACATAGTTAAATACTTGGTAAAATATACAGCAGAGTGTGACATACAATTTATTTTGGAATGTATAATCTCATTATAACATCCTTTTTAGACCTTGTACTTAAACTTATTTAACCTTAGTTACCAAAAATAACTTGTTTACCACATTGAAACCAGATTGTTTTCACATTTAATTGTCATTGATAGTGAGAAATACAGACTGAACGCTACAAAATAAATATCGTATCTTAAGGTATGTTAAGGTATGTATATGATCGAATTAAAGTGCAGATGTTTGACGAATTTTATTACAAAGTTAGTTGGGTTTTCCTTTCAGTTCATTTACATATAAAGTACTTTTTACCCTATTAATTTATTATAAACTTCGAGAAATATTTTTTAATTTTTGTTGTGATTTTGACCAATTAAATTTTGCATTGTTGAATCTTCAGACATCAGTTCTTTTTATATAACACTTTTACTCTATAAAACTGCTCCTGTTTTATAAAATACTGTAATTATATTCATTATACACGATCAAATTTCTCCTTTTTGTGTTCTTTTCTGTCTTAAAGATATATTGATCTAGGTTTCGTCTTGTACGGACACTTTCTTTTTTTTTCTAAGGGGAAACAAATGCTTTATAGACAGCTTGATGTGATCCCCTTTAAAAGTCCGTATTCGTTTAAAAACAAATTTGATCGTATTAAAATTTTTCTAATTTTGAGTTTGTTTTAATTATAAAAGTAACAATGGTATCGTATCAGATACACATTTTGGCAATTATGTCCTAATATTAAAAAATCTGTAACCTAGTACAAACGTTAAATAAGTATTAATAAAACAAATAAGAAACAAAATTATTGCAAACCGTACATAGAACCAACATTAAAGGGACACAATACTAACAGCAGAACAAGAAGGTTTCGATATGAATGTTAAATACAAAACAGTAAACAGTAAACTAATGCAAAAAAAGTATTCCGATATCTTGTTTAACGAATTATAGTTGCACTTACCTCACTCAGTCGAGGATTATGCCAGGCAATGGGCTAAGGGCGAGAAGGAAGACGTAGACACTATTTCCGAATGGATTAAGGCAGTGAGGTCGTTGATACAAATCAGAATTAAGAAACTGAATGGGTCCATCAATGCCCATGCTACGTCAATCTTTAAAGTCCCAAATGTTGCAAAAGACCTATCCGACCTCCATGACAAATATGTTGTTGTCCCCGCTGATAAAGCTTCAAATAACATCGTTTTTTGTGTGTAAAAGTCATTACATCAACTGCTTGATAAACGAATTAGGTATTGACAATTCACTTGGAAACTCAACATATACCCTCACGACACTTACCAAAGAGGAAATCATGGATAATCATAGGTCTGTTCTATGTTCCTTTTGGAATTTCAACCAAAGATGAAGAACTGGATCTTCCATCACTGTATTGGATACCTAAACTACATCAGTGTCCTTACAAACAACGGTATATTGCTGGGTCTTCCAAGTGCTCCACGAAACCTCTTTCTAAATTATTAACATCTATTTTATCAGCAATGAAAGACGGGCTTCAAAGTTATTGTGAAACTGCCTATTCTAGAGGTGGCGTGAATCAGATGTGGATACTTCAAAATTCCAAAGATCTTTTAGAGTATATACAATCTAACTCTCTTTCATCTTGTAACAGTATTCAAACATTTGACCTTTCCACTCTTTACACAAGTATTCCACATTCCAAACTAAATGACAAATTGAAAGAGTTGGTATTACTTTGCTTCATAAAAAAGAATGGCCAACGTAGATACAAGTATCTTGTCTTAGGGAGGGATAAATCCTACTTTGTAAAGAATCACTCTGATTCAAACAAAAAAATCTCTGAAATTGATATTATCAAGATGCTTGATTTTTTGATTGACAACATATTTGTTACGTTCGGAGGACGTGTTTTTCAACAGACTGTCGGCATTCCAATTGGAACAAACTGTGCCCCTCTACTTGCCGACTTGTTTCTTTATTATTATGAGGCTGACTTTATGCAGGAACTTCTTAGGAAGAAAGATAAGAAGTTAGCAATATCCTTTAACTCTACTTTCCGCTATATAGATGATGTTCTTTCACTAAACAATTCAAAATTTGGTGACTATGTGGAACGAATCTATCCCATCGAACTATAGATAAAGGATACTACAGATACAGTTAAGTCGGCTTCATATCTTGACTTACATCTATACATTGACAATGAGGGTCGGTTGAAAACAAAACTTTACGACAAAAGAGATGATTTCAGCTTTCCAATTGTGAACTTTCCATTTCTAAGTAGCAACATTCCAGCAGCACCTGCATACGGGGTATATATCTCCCAATTGATACGATATTCCAGTGCTTGCATTTCCTATCATGATTTTCTTGATAGAGGGTTGCTGCTTACAAGGAAGCTATTAAACCAAGAGTTCCAAATGGTGAAGTTGAAATCATCCCTTCGTAAATTTTACGGACGCCATCACGAGTTGGTTGGCCGTTATGGAATAACCATTTCACAAATGATATCGGATATGTTCCTTACGTCGTAACTACAATCCCCTTCCCTTTCATGAATGTGACCTACCGAATTAGACTATTTACCGGATTTGTAATCACAGAAGCAACACGACGGGTGCCACATGTGGAGCAGGATCTGCTTACCCTTCCGGATCACCTGAGATCACCCCTAGTTTTTGGAGGGGTTCGTGTTGTTTATTCTTTAGTTTTCTATGTTGTGTCATGTGTACTATTGTTTTTCTGTTTGTCTTTTTCATTTTTAGCCATGGCGTTGTCAGTTTGTTTTAGATTTATGAGTTTGACTATCCCTTTGGTATCGTCCGTCCCTCTTTTAATTGGTTGGACACACGCCAGTTGAATCTGTCGTTATTAGTTGTGTATTGGGTTTAATTTCTATCAACTGTTTAATACAATTTGTGATAGTCCTGTCTATATATGAATTGTATGTAATTTTTAATAATATCGTCCCAAGATATCGTTTTATCCTATCAGTCCTGTAGACAGATGTTTAAGTGGAGAATTTACCATAAAAACCTTGTCCAAATTCTCTCTTCTTATCGCCCTTTTGTCAATTACTCGCGATTCAAAGATTTGAATTTAAGTTATGATTTTTTGTAAGTGTGATATAATATCTTCCCCTAATGCAACTTCTTTTATAGTAAAGCGAGAGGTATGGCATGCCACAAAACCAGATTAAATCCACCATTTTTTTCATAAAATGCCCTATACCAAGTCAGAAAAATAGCCATTGTTACATTATAGTTCGTTTCTATGTGTGTTACATTTCGTTTTTGTGTTTATGTTTTGTCGGAGTTCTCTTATGTTTGATACGTTTCCCTCAGTTTTTGTTTGTAACCCGGATTTGTTTTTTCGCTATCGATTTATGAATTTCGAACAGCGGTATACTACTGTTGCTTTTATTTAGTGGTATAAATTTATTAATATTTGGCGTATTAATAACAACTAGGATAATAAAAAAAAAAAACGTTAACGATCACTGTCTTGTGTTGAGAGATGTTGAACCTTTAGCTACTTTTAATAATTTACTTGTAAAGACGTAAAGAACAAAATTATTTAATACCATTGTGTTAAACTGATTGTGGGTAAATGATAATAAAATATATCACATACTGTAATAACAATCTGCTTTATACTAAAATTATCCGGTTTAATTGTCTCTCCTTCATCATTGTTATAACTTTTAAACATATCATTTAGATGATGTAGCTTGTTCATAACATTGAAACTTGATCATGTTAAGATTTAAATGTCAGTTATAGTGAAAAAAGAAATAATCTTATAGTTACAAAATAAATCTCGTATTTTAAGTTATGTATCTGACCGAATTAAAGTACAGGTGCTTGACGATTTTCCATTGTAAAGATAGTTTGGCGAAAACATTTAGGTGGGTTTTCCATAAAGTTTGATTTCAGAGTACTCATTCACATTTGGCTTACTTTGTACCCGAATAATTTATATTAAACTGAGTAGAAATATTTGATAATTTTTGGTGTGATTGAAATTTATTTTATGGAGAATAGCTTTGCAATGTCAGAGATCCATAAACTTTAGACATGAGTTGTCACGTATCATTAACTATTTAAATCATATTGATACTGCTTTAAATGTAATCATAGTGTTAGATGTTTTTTTTTAAATTACATGTATGCATGTATCAAACGTGTATTGATGTTGTACCAGTTTTTATGGGACTACACATCTCGTTTATTCTTGTACAGACGTATATGTTTTAATTTCGTTTATCATAGGAAAATGGTGTATATACATTTAGTCGGTTTGATTTATTTCCACGTTAATGTCCACACATCATAATCTAACACCAACGTTGAAGAGTTTTTGAAATCCTGAAGAACCATTTCTATTGTTAAGCCAAACAATATGTTGATTTGATAAATCTGAGATACATGAATGACGTATGTAAAAAAAATCAATGATTTTATCCGTACCCCCCCCCCCCCCCCCCCCCACCCCCCCCCCCTCCTCTTTTCCAATTTTACGTTTGTAGACGCAAAGAACAAAGCTATTGTATACAATATTGTTCGACTGATTGTTATAGTTTTTTTTGTTATTTCTTAAAAGTAAAGCAGTAAGCAAAATGAACAGTGTTAAGTCATCATGATTAAATAAATCTAATAATGTAATATAAATCTGTTTTATTTTGTAATCATCGGGGATGCTATTTCTGTCGTATGTCATACTTTAAATAACTTATTCTTTAGAAAATACATATACATATAGTTTTGTTTTCCAAAAAAAACCTATAGTTCTTAATGATAAATGTCATCAAATGTAAAAAATTCTGTATGATAGCAGTCATATACATATCTAATGATTGTACTAGGTAAACTACCTGAATAACGCGATTTAAATTTAACATAAATCGTTATCGTACGAACTAAAGGACAATTTCGTAGTATATATTTATTCTGATGTTTCCGTAAAATTTTATAAATATATTATTTTGAACAGAATCGGGTTTTTTTTCTTGAATTTTTTGTTACCGTAATCATACTTTTTTGCACATTTAAACAGTTTTAATGTTGCAGACATGTATTCGTAGCTGGAGTTTCTTGTTAACAGTCGACTTCATCTTATATTTTTATGAATTGAAGTTTCTACAGACACTTTTCAAAAACAAGAAGATCAAAACAGCTCGGTCATTTACTTTCAAATTCAAATTTATTAATGATAATATTTCCATTATCAATCAAAACCTTTCTATTGCATCACATTAATATATCCACCAGAACTAGAAACTAATGAACTACAGACACGGCGTCAAAAGCATCATGATTAGACGTATATCTCGAATTTAATATACCCGGTCAATTCATCATTAGAATCGAAAACAAACGATACAATTTTAATTTTGAAATTTTCAATTTCTCTCCATTTTAGTAGCAATATACCAATAAAATTTAGAATGGAAATAGGGAATGTGTCAATGAGACAACACCCGACCGTATAACAGATAACAGCAGAAGGTCACCAATATATTTTCAATGCAGCGACAAATTCCCGCACCCGGAGGCGTCCTTAAGCTGGCCCTTAAATAAATATATATAATAGTTCAGTGATAATGAACGCCATACTTAACTCCGAATTATACACAAGAAACAAAAGTTAAAAATAATACAAGACTAACAGACTTGGGACAGATCTCAACCCTCCCCCTATACCTCTAGCCAATGTAGAAAGGTAAACGCATAACAATACGCACATTAAAATTCATTTCAGGAAAAGTCAGAGTCTGATGTCTGATAACAACAGATTACTTGCAGTTCACTTACATGCCAGCTCCAGACTCCAATTCCACTGATTAAAAGATTATGTGATCATCGTATGAATATCAAGACCAATCCCTCTCGTTGGTATTGAGTATTATACCATCATAACATATATGAGAAGAACACAACCCGTGTCATATAAAAAAGAAGATGTGGTATGATTGCCAATGAGACAACTATCCACAAAAGACCAAAATGACACAACCATTAACAATTATAGGTAACCGTACGGTCTTCAACAATGAGCAAAGCCCATACCGCATATAGTCAGCTATAAAAGGCCCCGAGAAGACAATGTCAAACAATTCAAGCGAGAAAACTAACGGCCTTATTTATGTAAAAAAATGAACGAAAAACAAATATGTAACACATAAACAAACGACAACCACTGAATTACAGGCTCCTGACTTGGGACAGGCACATACATAAATAATGTGGCTGGGTTAAACATGTTAGCGGGATCCCAACCCTCCCCCTAACCTGGGACAGTGGTATAACAGTATAACATAAGAACGAACTATAAAAATCAGTTGAAAAAGGCTTAACTCATCAGATAGACAAAAAATAAAAGTGGACGTGGCCGGGTACTGATACATCCCGACACAAAAAGACACAATGAACAGAACTAAGAGTACTCGCAGTTATCTGACAGCTAGTTCAAAGCCATTAACAACTAATAAAAAAAATCATGCCTCTAAGTCATGTCAACTACTGTTTTTTTTAATAAATGTGTGTAGTTCCGATGCAAAGACCCTATAAGTGAATCAATATTAAAGCCAACATATGCAATATTTAATGACCTGACAACAGTATCGTAACTATATCCCTTCTTAATAAGTCTATTTAAAGGTTTTGTTAGCTTTTGATGTGACTACTGACATTTTTTGTACTTTAAAAAGAAAATTATCATAAAAGATCGGATGTGAAATACCTCATCGTATAAGAAGTCTGCATGTTGAGTTATATTTACGAATGATGTCCTTGTACCGGTGATAAAATTAAGTAAATGTTTCGTACAAGTTGGGATATATAAACACCGTAAGATGGTGACAAAGGAACGTCAACATCTAAAAATGGATAATTTTCGATAGGAAATGAAAAATCATCTGTTTTATCATAAATTTTAATATGAAGCTTCCCGTTAATAATAAAGATATCAAGATCGAGGAAAGGGCAGTGGTCAGTATTAGCTTTATTAAAGTAAGTTCAACGGGATAAATTTCTTTAGTACACATACTGATGTCGTCATTATCAAGAGCCTTTATAGCAACAACATCTCTAAAAGTATTATTAAATTTTTGAATCAGATGTTGTTTCGATGGGTCTCTGCTGATTGTGGTCATAAATTGTAACTCATAGCAATACAAGAACAGGTTCGCAATACGTGGTGCACAATTAGTCCCCATTGGAATTCCGACAACTTTATCTGCGTATGGAATATACATGTTAAAACTTATTTGGTATTTAAGAGCATGCAGCAACTACTCTGACGTTTTAAAATGTCGCCAGTGTATGAGCAGAAAGTTGATGAACCAATGTCAAGAACGTCTCACACTTTTTCTAAAACAAAATCATCTGTAGGTACCTAGACTGTGTTGATGAATGTTCCATATCAACTTCACAAATAATACACGATATTCGCGGTACTGACGTTGTTTATAATTTAAAAAACGTGTTATAATATCCTTTTATTTGTCTTTTTGAATATGCTTTTTAATGTTTAGTCTGTTCTTTTGTTGGTATCCATTTGACATGGCTCTGTACTTATACACCCTCTCATTGTGTTATAGTTCAATGAAAATTTTTATATGCTTGTCTCTCGTTTTTGCTATTTTGTTTTTCTGCATACCTTTTTGTGTTTCTTGGTTACATATGCCGTGGCTTTGTACTTCTACATCCCGTCATTTTGTTATAGTTCTATGATAAATACTTTATTGTCTATTTTTATAACGTTCTTGTCTGTGTGCCTGTTTATGTTTCTTTATTTGATGTCACGTAGCTTTTCGCTTGTACGTTGCGCCATGGTATGTTAAAGGTTTGTTCATTTATCTGTTGGTTTTATAGTGTTTAAGATAATAACAGAACGTTGACTGATGTGCCTTGGGAAATGCTTGGGATTTAATCAAAATATTGAGCCTCAATGGTCTCTGATAATGTTTTTCAAACAACATGGATAGAGAGTCGTATTTTATGGTTTCTTCAAACAAGGAGTTTCGATGGTATCTGCAGGTTTATCCGGACATCTACTCACGATAGTCCTGATGAACAAACAACATCATGATTCGAGGGTCAAAATTGAAGATTACACATCAGGGCATTATAAAACGTTCTGAACAGCAGGTCTCGATAATCCCTGATTTATGTCAGTACAAACATTCAGTATTTAGGATCCCTGGTGAAATTCTTTCCAAAAATCAAATCTTGCGATTATATTTCAAATCACAATGTGTATCGAATGATTCTAATAAAATGGTTTTTAGAATCTTCGATGAAAAACGCTAAAATCAAAAGAAAAAACTGAAAATAACAACATTTGTTACAAAAGCTTCAAATAAAGTTCAATTATGAAGTTTCCATCGTTTGCGATTAATTTAAGAACATATTTAAGAACGAAGACCCGATGAATTTTATTAAATGTAATATGCATAGTAATGCATTATACTTCTAATAAAGTTTAATAATTTAATAATTTTACAGGCAGTTACTGTTTTTAGGCTATTACAAAAACTAAAACTAACGTGGAATCAATTGATTGATTAGAATCGTACGTTTTCAGAAGCAATTTACCATATGGGTTTGCTAAATAAACATTCCTGTTTTATTAAAGACAAGATTTGCACATCCATAACCAATGTGTAATTATACATACATTCATTAATGTATTTTTCAAGAAAAGATCTATTTAAATATTTCTCTCCCCTTTTAAGCTCACCTGGCCCACAGGGCCAAGTGAGCTTTTTCATCACTTTGCGTCCGTCGTCCGTCGTCGTTGTTAACTTTTACAAAAATCTTCTTCTCTGAAACTTCTGGGCCAAATTTAACCAAACTTGGCCACTATCAGCATTAGGGTATCTAGTTTTAAAAAATGTCCGGTTACCCGGCCAACCAACCAAGATGGCCGCCATGGCTAAAAATAGAATATAGGGTTAAAATGCATTTTTTGGCTTATAACGCAAAAACCAAAGCATTTAGAGCAAATCTGATTGGGGTGAAAATTGTTAATTAGGTCATGATGTATTTGCTCTGAAATTTTCAGATGAATCGGACAACCCGTTGTTGGGTTGCTGTCCCTGAATTGGTAATTTTAAGGAAATGTTGCTGTTTTTGGTTATTATCTTGAATATTATTATAGATAGAGATAAACTGTAAACAGCAATAATGTTCAGCAAAGTAAGATTTACAAATAAGTCAAGTGACTGAAATGGTCAGTTGACCCCTTTAGAAGTTTTTGCCCTTAATAGTAAATTTTTAACCATTTTTCGTAAATCTTAGTTATCTTTTACAAAAATCTTCTCCTCTGAAACTACTGGGCCAAATTAATCCAAACTTGGCCACAATCGTCTTTGGACTATCTAGTTTACAAAATGTGTCCGGTGACCCGGCCATCAAATCAAAATGGCCACAACGGCTAAAATTAGAACATAGGGGTAACTATTTCTCAAAAACCAAAGCATTTACAGCAAATCTGACTGTGTAAAATTGTTTATCATGTCAAGATCTATCTGCCCTGAAATTTCAAGATGACTCGGACAAAGTTTTGTTTGGTTGCTGCCCCTGAATCGGTAATTTTAAGGAAATTTTGCTTTTTTTGGTTATTATCTTGAATATTATTATAGTAAGAGATAAACTGTAAACAGCAATAATGTTCAGCAAAGTAAGATTTACAAATAAGTCAACATGACTGAAATGGTCAATTGACCCCCTAAGGAGTTATTGTCCTTTATAGTCAATTTTTAACAATTTTCATAACATTTGTAAATTTTTATTAACATTTTCCACTGAAACTACTGGGCTAAGTTCATTATAGATAGAGATAATTGTAAGCAGCAAGACTGTTTAGTAAAGTAAGATGTACAAACACATCACCATCACCATCACCAACACACAATTTTGTCATGATTCATCTGCTTCCTTTGTTTAATATTCACATAGACCAAGGTGAGCGACACAGGCTCTAAATTTCTTTTGATTGTTTTGTCAACATTTATTCAAAATGAATATAGATATATTTCATTGGCTTTATTATATCTTCTTTCTATTTAAATGTATTGCAAACTATAACCTTCTGTGCAATGGAAGACAACTCAAATTTACTATCGTAGGTGCTATGTCGCCTACTGGTGATCATATATAAGCAGTTACCTTACTGTCAGGTGGGTAATCTACAGGGTATTATAAATAGCAACACAACAGGTCTCAAAACAATAAAGGCAACAGTAGTATACAGCTGTTCGAAACTAAAAAAACAAATCCCGGTTACAAACTAAAACTGAGCGAAACATCAGATATATTACTTAAGTTGGCAGAAACCACTTATTTTATTATATATTTTTTAGAATTTCATGGATTTATGATTTGATTTTGAGAAACAATCATTCAAGCTTATATACAAATAAAATATATGGTTTCAAGTAACTTAGAAGTGTGCTTGCTTATGGAAATATATAGAAAATCTTTAAGTTTGATTGTTTGCACTACAAAAGTCCAAAAGTCTGAAAAGACCAGTTTTTGTCTTGATTTGCATGAACTTTTACTCGACACTCTGAAAAAGAATGAATTATGTCTTAATTTTTCTTGACAAAATCTGACTTATATTAAATAAGTATGAAATTTACTCGACATATTCTCGACATTCTGAATACTGTCTAAAAATTTCTTGACAAATTCTCGACATTTAAATACTGTCTTAGAATTTCTCGACCGATTCTCGACATTATTTTTTTTCCTAATTATGTCTCGACAGATTCTTGACATTCTGTTTTTTCCTCATTATGTTTCGACACATTCTGAATATTTTGAATTGTGTATTAATTTTTCTCGACATGCTAAAATCTGTCTCGAATGTACTAAACACTAGGTCAAACTAGTTTTCCCATTGTTAAGTTATAGTTATTCCCCTTAATGAATTAAATGCAGATTATTTTCTTTGGAAGTGTAAGTGTAGATAATTATATATAAATCTCTGCATTTTCTGCATTTTTTAATCCTCTGTATAATAAATTAAATAAAAAGTAGATACAGGAGACGCAGCAGGAGTAGATACAGGAGACGCAGCAGGAGAAGATACAGGAGAATGTGCAGGAGTAGATACAGGAGACGCAGCAGGAGAAGATACAGGAGACGCAGCAGGACTAGATACAGGAGAATGTGCTCCACATCTCAGTTGTTTCTTCTCCTGCACATTCTCCTTTATCCTACTCCTGTATCTACTCCTGCACATTCTCCTGTATCTACTCCTGCACATTATCCTGTATCTTCTCCTGTATCTTCTCCTGTTGCGTCTCTGAAGATACAGGATAATGTGCAGGAGTAGATACAGGAGACGCAGCAGGAGAAGATACAGGTGATGTTGTTGAGGAACTCATTATAGAAACATTTCTTTGGTTGACGGATGCCCTGGGTTGTTTTGGTGGTATTATCACCTCTCTGGCTTTCTTCGATCGCAATTTTCCTACAATACCGTCAGTTGCTATGGCTAACTCTCTAAATAAAAAAAAAATATATTAGTACCTCTGTACTTCTATAAACCTAAATTTGTAAGTATTTATACAGATTTTCTTTTATAAGTAATTTGTTTTTTATATAGTTAACTCGTCAACTGAAATGTTATTATTTTGTTTTAGCTGTTTTCGACTAATGCACCAACATTTCAGAATATGCTGCAATAACACAACTCTTTCACTAGTATATAACTTAAAATATTGAATTGTTAACAATAACAAAGGTGTTTTGAAATAACAGTAAAAATATATCGGGTTATTGCATGAATATTGGGGAATATTGTCCCGAGTAGAATTTTATTTTGCACGAGCTTGTGAGTGCAATATATGTTCTACGAGGGACAATTTTCCCCAATATCCATGCATTGAATAATCTTTTTATTGTATAGCAATATAATATTTGAAAGTAAAAATGGTTGAAACTAAGATTTTGTCGTTGATGACGTCATGAATTTTGAAGATTAGTACTAGTGCAATATTGGAATTTATTGCACACTAACTTTTGGTTACTTTCTGTGGGAAATATTATATTGCTATGCAATAATAAATGTAAACATATTGCATAAAAGATTCATTTATCTCCCTTTTTAGTCAGTGTCCAATGTTAGCCACAATTGGGAAATACTTGAATTTATGTTCCTTAAATTAATTCCAGTAACTAATTTACTGGAAGCATCATATGTTTATCTATTATATAAATGCCAATCAGCAAAATATCCTAGCTAAAATATTATGGGTTTTGCAGAAATAACCAAATTTAAAAATGTACCCCAAAATATGGTTTACATTGATAATTACTCAAATATGATACAAATATTACAAATAAAATTGAGAATGGAAATAGGGAATGTGTCAAAGAGACAACAACCCGACCATAGAGCAAATCAATTGTGCCTCCTGTAGTACACTGAAAAGAGGGGATGGGGGAAATGCAAGTGCTTTATTGGATTAATACATATTCAATTACAACATGATTTAAAATGATCTTCGAAACAGTTACAGGAATTTAATTGCATTCAAGGCCACTTTAAACTTGACATTAAAATATATTAACAGCAGAGGGTGGAAGAGTCTTTTTTTGATTTTTCATAGTTGAACCATTTAATGTTATAGAAATTTGAGAATTATGTCAGTTGAATTTTCCGGACTTCTTGATTCTATTATTAGGACCAGGAACTGACATTCCAGCAAAGTTGGAATTCCTAATTTGATTAAACAGGAAGATTTTTTTTACTTCTATAACTCGTATATATCGCGTACACCTTAAATTCAGGGTTTGCATGATAATTTAAAAAGTGAGTACCGGAAACATGGATTGTGACAACTGAACAAGAAATTTCAGAAGATCTCTAAGAAGTAAAAAGAAACTGGTATCACAGTCTCATTCTGTAAGGTAAGTTTATTTGCCAGTACATGTATTTGTTTCCTGTTTCTTTAATTGTCTTTACAGCACAGAAGTCACAAAAGTACACTGAAGATATATTTTTCAACAATTGTTTTCATATCAACTACCAGAGTGTACTATGTATTCATTTGTCAAAAGTAAGCAAGAGCATGTAATTCTGTGATTTATATACATGTTATTTGTTATTTTTTTTTTATTTTATAGTTTAATCAGACCATTTATTGGATTGTTAAACAGGTGTTACTCTTGGCCTTCTCATAACTTGCTATGCTGGTAGTATGGTAAATAAATTTTTAGAATGTAGAATAGATTGTCTCTGGTGGATAGTTGTCCATGGGTTATATCACACAACACATGTTTTGCCGATCATTTAATTGATGATATGAAAATCATTGCAATTAAACTGTTCTATTCGAATTTGAGGTGTTTAATTGATGTGAAAGGTTTATATCTTACCTTAACTCATAATAAAATATAGATATAGACAACAATCATTGTCAATGAAGATGGTTTAAGTAGAAAAACTTATGTACTTACAAGAAGAATCATAGAAAAAACTTTTGAAACAAACTTTCTTCTGTAAAAAATATCACTTATCTTTTTTAAAAAAAATCGATCATGTCTACAGAAATAATAATAATTAAAAGGAGAATGTGCCCCTGGGACACTGATAGTGTAGCCCAGCTTTTATATAACCTTATTAAAGAACATAACTCCAGAATGCTGTATGCTATAACACCCTATTTTTAAAACATATTACAGACATACATGTACTGGCGTTCTTATGGACAAGGGGCAAACTTAACACCATCTTAACCTGGTGGCAGGGGCATGAATATACAAACACTTTTCAAATCAAAATTATACTCACTTCGTTTTTTCATATCCCTTTTGGTTGTACATTCTTTTTCTGAACCTTGTTCGAGCTTTTTCACTGGTTCTAGGTGTGTCTGGCAGATCATTGATGAAGTTGATAACTTCCGAAACACTGTCCTCAAAAGCTTTGTCTGATGTGCTGCTAAGTTTTGTTGTGTGCGAGACACTGGTTATCTGTTTCTACAATGATAAACAAATATGATAAAATGAACGATATATTACAGAAATAAGTTAAGGAATAAGTTCTACAGTACAGTACTGATCTACCGACATTCACTTAGTGTAACACACTTTATTTTCCATGTTCAGTGCACCATGATATCTGGTCAGAACACTGATTTGACTTACAATTCATAAGGAACATGTTCCTAAAGTTTTAAGCAGTTGTCACTTAAACTTCATTGAAAACTACCTTGACCAGAAACTTTAACAAAAAATGGTGCAACAATCTTTACTGATTGACAGATCTAGGAACATTGAACATAAAAACAATAGCAGATGGGATATACAAATTTACATTTATTTTAAAACAAGAATTATCCATTTTGCCCTAAAAGGTCCATTTAAGGCCATAATTACATGCCCAGGTTCATTTTGCAATTTTAAGTGTTTGCATTAAAAAAAAATCTAATTTTTAGATATGTGACCATAAGTGACAAGTTGATGTTGTAATATTAAAAAAATGTGACAATTTTATCCTATCTTGCAATATATTAAAGAAAGTTCATGGAACATTTCTATGAATTATTACTTATACGCCGTTCACACTTTGCCTTTTTAAACCGGGTTCGACCCGAATTTATTAATCTGCATTAAATTAAGGTAGTGTGAACACCTTAAACCAGGGCGAACCGCGTTTGAATTACCCTTCATTCGAGGTGGAGTTAATGTTGGAAGAACCCTGGTTAAATACCTCATTTCTAAATGTGAATATAAAGTGAAGTTATTGTGAGGTTGTTGCTATAGTGACTTATATGAAGTTTGCTTAAATAAGTCTCAAATGTGGCGTAACTATAACTTATAGTTTCGCTATTTATCCTATACTTATTGGAAAAAATAAATAAAAAATATGGGGTACTGTTCATTTAAGCTAACAATCTGCCTTTGAAAGAAACATGCATTTTTGTTGGGGAACTTTTTTTCTGTTGAACATAAATAGAAGAAAAAAAGTTAAAATCGAAATAAAAAAAAATTTAATTACAGAAATTGCTTAAATTTTACAATAGTTTAGTTTAAGATCAATTCATTTGAAAAAAAAATAATAAAAAAAATATAGGTCACCGAAGAGTTAAAAAAGTTATTTGATTTCTATGCAAATAAATGTCATTTTCACCAAAGGGAGAAAATTTGGAGCTTTTTCAATCAAATAAACATTTTAAAAGTTTTCAAATGTTTCAATTTTTGCTGATTTTTTTGTACCCTCGACCCTCCTTAAGAACAATTTCCCAAACTGAAAAAATGAGTATGTAATAAAAAGAAAATATTGCAAGATCTTTCTCTTATATATTCAAATTATACAATCATGTATCATCTTTGTCATAAACACTTTGAAATAAAAATGTTCACTGGGGGTCTGCAATAAATAAGTTCATTGTTTTGTGACTTTATGTCTTGTGACTTTTTTTCTTTTTACTGATATATAATAACAGTACTGTACTTAAAGTCACATAACAATTAAACAGTAACATTTGAGTTTCCTTGGACAAATTTTAATCTTATTTGAATTCTTTTTAAAAAAATTTAACAAACAATTAGGTGATCCTCATACAATTTTACCAAAAAACTGTTAAAAATATTAATCATTAATATTAGAGGATAAAATAGGGATCTGGAATTTACTTAGTATATTGTACCTATTTATTCATAATTATTATGTGATGTCTTTTTATTTAACAAAAGCTAGGAGTAAATTTTCTAAAGAGAGTGCAATACTTTACAAGTAGCCTAAAAGGTTGAGCTGGTAAAAAAATCAACCTTTTTTTTGTGTGTTAAGAAAATTTCAGGTGTATTATTTTTTTCTGATTCAATTCATTTGTGGTTTCATATCTTCATGCCGTAGGCAAACATTATCCATTTGAACACTTTTCTTTTTAAGAAAATTAAGTATTGTTTAAAGATTTCTAGAAATAATATTAATTAATGTGCTAAACAATTTTATATAGCAAAAGATTTAATTCAAAATTAAGTGATTTCTTAATGACATGTCCACCTGAAGTAAGAATAAAAAGATTTATATAAAATTTAGAAAAATTTCTCCTTTAAAACAAAATATAAAAGTACCTCTATCATTAAGTGTTTAAAACATTTAAAATAGTGAACCTCAGAGTGATGTATAATTTATGCAATCATGAATGTTTTTATCTCTTACCATATTTTCATTTTTTCTAAAAAATAAAATATGGAATTATTGCTTATTATTGCATTATTCAAAATATTTAAATATATACCAAACATTTTGTGTTTACGAATCATTTTTTTTCCAACTGAGCCATTTAAGGGGAGATAACTCTTTTAGTAAAAACATCATTCTGGTCTGATTGGGAAATTTTTGATTTTTTCTTGTTGCAAAAAAACAAGGTTGGTGCCACCATTTTTTCTTTTTTTTTCTTCAAACATATTATAAAACCTACAATCTAACAATTTATTTCAAAGTTCTATCTCATAGAATTATTTTTGGCACAAAAATGTGTTTTTGCATGATCCTTTTAAACAAATTTAGACAATTTTCAACGACCCATCCTTTTTATTATGTTTTTAAAAATAGCATAGAAATCTTCATTTTAGCAAAGTATAAATAATTGTATCTCAGGAAACTTATACATATGATCTACCTTAACCTTGTTTGTTCTTTTTAAAAGTCACCATGTAGAATGTCGACCCATATGTGTTCAGTATTTAGTTATATCTTTTATATTAATTTGCATAAGGTTGATTTAGTTTTTGGACACTCATTGTCATGTCCTCATTTGATTTCGGTCACTATCATCAATTTAAAATACAATAAGGAAAAGAGTTCTATAAAAATGCAGAAACGTAGTGCCAAAATGTGGAACCCAAAACACACATTTCAAATCCTACTTTCTTCTGTAATTGAAAAAAAATAGTTCTGAGCTTTCAAATTACGACCATTATACAGGATATATATTCTGCTTTATTTCTCTTTCTAGAATTTACTGTTATACATGTTATATTTCAAGTTAAACTTATATTATATAGATATAGGAAAATGTGGTGTGAGTGCCAATTACCTTATATAAATTACCTTAGCCGTTTTTGGCACAACGTTTTGGAATTTTGAATCCTCAATGCTCATCAACTTTGTACTTGTTTGGCTTTATAAATATTTTGATTTGAGCGTCACTGATGAGTCTTATGCAGACGAAATGCGCGTCTGGCGTACTAAATTATAATCCTGGTACCTTTGATAACTATAACTACTTAAACAAAATTTAGGCAATTAAATATTTTGTATGAAAATGTTGGTATGTAAATATTTTGATAAGAACAAATATTGGTATGCAAATGTTACAAATACAAATGTGAGTATGGTTAAATATAAACCAATTTAAATGTGGGTTTTTAAATAATTACAAATGTAAATTTATAAATATAATAAATAAGTGCTTAATTATCGAAATCAATCATACTGTAGATCATGAATGTTTGTCTCTAATATTTAATTAACTGTGCATTTGTATTCAGATATCGCAGATCAAATTTATTCGTTCATTGTGTAATCATACGTTTTTTAATTGAGTTAAGTCTGCCAATTGATATTTTATCGTGTGCTTTTCTATGTTGTGATGTTATGCTATTGTGTCAGAAAAAGGGAGAAGGTTTTAATCCGTTACAACGTTTAATCCCGCTGCAAATGTTTGCACCTGTCCAAAGTCAGGAATCTGATGTACAGTAGTTGTCGTTTGTATATGTAATATATACGTGTTTCTCGTTTTGTTTATATAGATTAGACCGTTGGTTTTCCCGTTTGAATGGTTTTACACTAGTAATTTTGGGGCACTTTATAGCTTGTTGTTCGGTTTGAGCCAAGGCTCCGTGTTGAAGGCCGTACTTTAACCTACAATGGTTTACTTCTTAAATTGTTTTTGGATGGAGAGTTGTCTCATTGGCACTCACACCACATCTTCCTATATCTTTGTAGACCTGTATAATATTCAATGTTTATATGGTTAATAAACAATTATTGTACCAAATTGTTGTTTTTATAATTGTAATTGTGTTATTGTATTCTAATTCTTCTAGGTATAGTTAATCCATAATAGAAATGAAAACAAATCAGCTCAAGAAAGTGTTTAGACTGTAAGAATGCGTCGATACACAATTCAGATGAAATTTATACTGTCGAGAAAGTGTCGAGACATATTAAGACATCATTAAGAATGTCGAGAATGTGTCGAGACATATTCATACATAATTAAGAATGTCAAGAATGTGTCGAGACATATTCAAACATCATTTAGAATGTCAAGAATATGTCAAGACTTATCGATACACATTTCAGACAGTCGAGGATAGGTAAAGACATATCAAGACACTTTTTAGACTGTCGAGAAAGTGTCGAGAATTTTCAGACAATGTTGATACTGTCAAGACTTATGTCGAGACAAATTGAGAAATAATACAGATAGTCGAGACCATGGTTGAGAATCTAAATACATATTTCAGACAAAGGACTAGGGGCTATAAGGGCCATTTTTGGCCCAACCCCCAAATTAAATTTAATTTGTCATGCAGTAAGTCTATACCATAGACCTTCTGAAAATAATTGAATTTTGGGTCTAGCTCGTTTATTATGTTGCCTAGCAACCAATATAATGGAGGAGCTAAATTCATCAAAAATGATTATTATACAGCTTTAATATATCTATATTTGAAATTAAACGTGCTTAGCATGTAGTGAATTTTACACTTGTACACTATTTAAATATTACATAATTGAATGCACAATTTTGCCAAATTCACTGTTGTATTTTCATAGCAACACATCTGTGCCCATGGCAACCGCAATTTGTTTTCTACTTTACAAGATTTAATTGTAAATATGTTGCAACAGAAAGGCAATTTAAGATGCAAATTGTAAAAAGAAACAAACTCCAAGGTAAATATTAAGGGGAAAAGCAATATTGAAACATCAACTAACAAAACAAAACACCGGCTATTGCTGATAACTACAGACTGTGCATCTAGTGCTGGGTGGGGTCTCACTTATCAGCGACAAGAGGAATAATATAAATCTAAGAACACATTTTTAGCATTAAGAAATCTTAATATTAATTACTTAAAATAAATATATACTGACACATGCATTAAAGGGTGTTTTTAAATGTCAGTGTACTTCCATTATAGTAGATATGTTTCAGGGAGGAGTAGGAGTTGGAGGGGGCACTCCTATTTACAAGGTGATAGAACGTGCCTCTGGAATAATTCACCTTTTTAAGTTTAAATTAAGTGAAAAGTTGAGAAGACTATCAGATATACATTTATATGATAAGGACAATAAAGTTTCCATAACTTCTTTGACTGTCAACTTGTTTGGTGTTCCTGCTATGTCTTTATCAACCAATTTTACTTTTACATAAAACCACATGAACCAAATCAATATGGGAAAAGGTAACTTTTTTCATACGCAATATATGAAAAGGTATATTTTATTAAAATTAAAACAGGGTTAGGTAACAAAACTGTGGCACTCCTATCAATGAAGTATTGAAGTTCACCCAACCCCCACCCGACTCCCTCTAGACATATGTAGAGGATCGTTAGAGTTGACTTTTCGAAATTCATCTTATTTTCATTATCTATTTCAGACGTCCAGATTTATAAACATATCATTTTATAGCATTACAAAACTGGTATATGCTACTATCTGAAATAAATCCGTATTCTTAAAAAAAATTATATTTATATATATATATGTCGTGTACAAGTTGTGATTTGGTACAGGTTATAGATTGTACAAAACTATTGTACATGTTATAACTTGTATAATGCAAAAATACAAGTTATATCATGTACAACATTTGTGTACATGTTATAACCTGTACAAAATCGCCACTTGTACACGACATATATATTATTTGTTTTATTGTAGTTCTTGTCAATAGTTTATTTGTTGCCTCCACTAATCTTAGTGTCGTATGACTTGGTCTTTGATTACCATGACAATATTCATTATGCATGTACGTCAAAATAGTTGAAAACAAGAATGTGTCTTTAAAAATGTAGTACCAGTACATGGATGCCCAATTCGGAAGAATAACAAAGGCCAGGGAATCCTGAATTGGAACAGGTGCAAAAAAGCGTCAGGCTTAAACATGTTATTTTGAGATCTCCAACCCCTCTCCCTTAACCTCTAGCCAAAGAAGAAAAAGCAAACACACAACAATACGCACAGTAAAACTTACTTCAAAAGAAGTCTGAGTCTGATGTCAAATTCAACTACCTTGACCGAAATCTCAAACCTGAAGCGAGACACAAAGACGATCGGACAAATAGACGCACAGACCAGAAAACATAATACCCACAAATGGGACTTAACAACAGACATGTAGGATACTTACAGACTCCAGGCACTTGTTTCTATGCATGGGAAGGTCAATTATCCATAGGGATATATGGATAGTCTACCTTATGCCTTTTCCTTTCACTTACCATCAAATTTTATAGAACTTGTTTGCATGCTCATAACCAACAAAGACACATCCAATTAAAATATAGTTAATTTCATTTTCAAAATAAATTTTGTGTTTCTTGCAAATTATGGAAATTAAAGCAAAATAATCTTTTAAATTCGCCCCCCCCCTTTTTTTTTACATAAATCATGGCCCGGGTTCCAACCATAATACCAGAGAGAGAAGATTGCCCATTCAAACACCAGATTCTGAATTGATAATAAGCAGAAACACAAGAAATGTACAGATTTTGTTATATTGAAGGTCTATCTAAAATTTCATAATTTCATAATTTCAAAAAAAGATGTCCTCAAAGTTGTCATTGACTTCCTTACACATGAAGTTCATTGCTTTCAGATTTTTCAAGAAATTTAACTATATATACTTACGGAAATAATATAAGGAATACACGTTACATTCATAAAAAAAAAAAAAATAAGTTCCTATAGGCATAATAATGAATAAACTAAACTTTGTCAGATGAAAAGGTCCAATTTGTTTTGCTTAGCTATGAAAAATATAAAATAAACTATCGTACCAACCTTGCACCAACAAGATTTTTTATCCGAAGTTTGATATGTATGAACTTGTCAAAATGTTAAAATTTCTAATTGGTGCAAGCATGGTGCAGTGGTAAAAATTCAGAAAAAAACTTCCAAATTTGGTTATTTTTGCTTATTTTCCCAATTATTACGTCATTTGCACCTACCATTGTGACGTCATTAAACCTTTTTTTGTTAGATAAAAACATTTTTTTAAATCATTGACTCATATTCTAATAATTTATGAAGAAAAATCTGCTCTGTTAGAATTCTTATTATCTTGTAAATCTTGGGCCATTTTAGGCCAGGAAAGCCCCTACTCCTTTAGACTTTGTCGAGAATTTTTACATAAATTTCATACAAAAAGAGAATGTCGAGTAAAAGTTCATGCAAATCAAGACAAAAACTGGTCTTTTCAGACTTTTGGACTTTTGTAGTGTTGTCCACCATGCATATTTTAAAATTTATAAATGCATTGCAAATACATTTAGGGCAAATACTCGTGATTCCCTGATACAAATCTTATCCTCACCTTGTGATAGTGTGATAGGTAAAATTCATTAAAAAATGATAAATAGTAAATAAGTACCTTGTCAGAACCTATACAGAACATCAACATCTCAAGATATTTGTCTTTACATAAAACTTATTTCCCCACTTTGATTGGATGATGTCAATTAGTGAGGAGATCACATAATGAACTCACAATAAGGAGAGATATAAAATCGAATAACTATGAAGTTGCTTTGTTCGAACAAAATCAGAAATAAAAAATGAAAATAGGGAATGGACAAAGACAGGATAGATGTGCCGGTGTGCCGGGTCAAACATTTTGCATTTTCAAGCTTAAAACTTTCAGCTGTAAAAAGTTAACAAAGGGCTCTTGTATTCGGATGATTTTCTACATAATTATATCTGGCAGACTTCAAGTCAATATGGGACGATTTAAATTGTTTGATCTTTGATACACTTGAGGTCGTAATCATGTAAAATATGTTGGCTTTTTAAGTGCCTTTAAGTGCCGTATTAAACAAGTTACTTTATTTTAGGAGTTGTTTTTATTTCACTTCCGAACGTATAGCTACATTTTTAACTTTTTCCCTTTTGATATTTTTGTAAACCGACACGGCTCATGTCCATCTTCTTTTAATTATTTCAATCAACTTTGAAAGTGAAACGAAACTTGTGAAAACGGTTCAGGTCGAATTATACACAATAATTACATTGCATAAACTAATACATTCATCGTAACCTTTCTAAGTTTGTTTTGAAGCATATGTCACCAATTCAGTTTTTCGTTTCTTACGTCAAACATGATAACTAGATCAATCACGGGAATGGGATTTGTCCTATTAGAAAAAAATTTTGAAGCTTGAATTATTTCTTAAGTTATTAAGAAGCTATTGTAATTAATGCTTCTACACTCTTTGTGAATAACAAGGGCAAACAACCTGTGTAGATATTGAGGTACATATATAAGTTTAAATTAAGAGTACCCACTATTCTGATGTAATCAGTAGTATTTAGTTAGTTATTTCTAAGTAAGTAATCAACCCACCTCCCTTAAAAAAGTAAAGAAACAAATAAAATAGATATAAATATGAAGTTGATCAATGACATTAAGATCGGTAAGGTTATAACAAATTAACATAGGATAGTAAATGTACTACAGGAAGACGCTACGTGTAACTGTGTTTCATCATCGTCGATAATGGTATTTATGGTGAGTTTATTTACAACTACTTAGTCAATGCCACTGCTGGTGGAGATTTATTTCCCCGAGGGTATCACCAGCCCACTAGTCAGCACTGTTTTGAGTTGACATGAATTATCATTGATATGGTTATATTTATAAATTACCTGTTTACAAATTGATTTTTTAAATACTAAGGCTTTTCTACCTCAGGCAAAGATAACCTTAGCTGTATTTGGCAAAACTTTTAAGAATTTTGGTCCATACTTCGTACTTTATTTGGCCTTTTTAACTTTTTTTGATTTGAGCGTCTCTGATGAGTCTTTTGTAGAAGAAACACGCGTCTGGCGTATATACAAAATTTAGTCCTGGTATCTACGATGAGTTTATTGTTAATGATAAGAACAAAATCAATATATTTGAATGTGAAATTAAATGACTCAAAGGAAAATAAGAAGATTTCGGCAAAGAGAGGCACATAGTTCGTTCCCATAGGAATGCCGGTAATTGGTTGAAAAAGTCTTCCTCCATACTCAACAAATCTGTTATAAAAAAACTTCCATACTGCTAACTTGGTCCTCTGGGAAGAATGTTTTAACTTTCTGATTAACATTCAGATAGTGTGCCCTCTAATATCTTTAAGTTATAAAACTGTTATTTATGCTACCATATTTTGTAGTATTATTTTTTTGGACGATTTGTTTTAACTCTACACGGGGCAAACGAAGTATTTTCAAGAATCAGTAAATACAATCAGGTCTTTGATGAAAAAACGTCGAATATTTTCATCATGTAAATGTTCCGATCCTACAGTAAATACTGGTCTAAAAAACAGAAAAGATGTGGATCACAAGTTATACTGACAAGGCTAATATAAACAGGTACTGAAAAATTAATAGTTCTAATGTTATGTAATCCTAGAGGATGATAAAAATGTGAAAGAATGACACCAAAGATCTAGGAGGGTATATAGATTTGGAAGACTAACAAACATTAGGCCTATGATAATGCTTTCCTCATGACTACTATTAAGTTAGTATTAAATAAGCTTATTACATTAAACTCACTGTAGGATGGACTAGACAAATTGCCTTTTGTGTTTTAATTGCAGCCATATGCTATGACAGTACCTAGTTCTCTTATACCGAAATTTTCTCTCTCATTTCGGAAGGGCGTTCTTAGTATACTGCTTTGTGTGGTTACTGATTTTCTTGATGACGTCTATTTTTATAGATAACAAAATGTAATGTCCAGTTGATTCGATTTGTCATGCGTAACCCTGACCTTTGGGTCTTTATTAATCAGACCGGTACTTATTCATTCATTTACGCAGTTTGAAAAACTAAGGCTTTTCTACCACAGGTCTATATTACCTTTGCAGAATTTGGCAAAACATTTGTTGGTCCTGAGTGCTCAACTTCGTTCCTTATTTAGCATTTTTTATATGTTTTTATCTGAGCGTCATTGTTGAGTCTTTGGTAGACGAAACATGCGTCCGGCGCAAATACAAAATGTCAATCCTGGTATCTATGATGAGTTTGTTTTTGTCGAGTGTCACCAACATAAAGTAGCACACACAAAGAACACTCAAATAATGAAAATACAGAGGCCCAAAGGATTGTGTTTACTAAGAAGTGTTTTTCTTAAGAAATGTATAGAAGTGATAACTATATTATAACTTATTTTCTATACAATGAATCGCAAATACCAATTCACGAATGTAAAAAAGTTATTTCCCATTTCTTAGATGTGTTTGAACTTTTTATTTTGACATTTCATATAGGACTTTTCGTTTTGAATTTCTTTTGGTGTTCGGTATTTTTGCTATTTTCTTTATACAGAAGGATCATTTGTGACCCTGATATAAAAAAAACTAGAAAACCAAAATTAAAAGCAATTTGAAAGAGCATTATAACAGACAGTAGCGAAAAATTGTGCAAAGTACGGCAACGCAAATCTACACTTTACACATGATAAGTGTTATTTACTTATGTATCTTTTAAATTGTGCATATGTCAGGCTTACTATTCGTGCAATCCATTAGCAGACGATATTTTGTTACTTGTCGAGCACATATTTTACTTGACAAATCTACTTGAATCAGAAAGCTATACGAGTTTTAATAGTGACTATGTATATTTTTTTTTTTTTTTTTTTTTACCTATTAGCCAAATAACAGAATTTGACAGAAATGAACCAAACTACCGAAAAACCTGGCATTTTGAAAGATCAGTAAACAATTGAGATACATTGTAGCTGCAAGGTTTTGTGAAATTTCAACTTGATTTGAAAAAAGTTATAAAAGGTTTAAATGCTCACCAGTCGCGACTAAATTTCAACTTCGAGACTTGTCAAGACCAACCTTGTCTGTTCTAGATTTTGTCTAGTACAGTTTCAAACTATACCAATGTTATCAAGAGTAAAATCGAGAACAAAGTCGCATACATTTAAGTACATTTAATTCAACGAAAGCATACTCGGTTTACAATCTAAAGAAATTGTTCTACACTAATGTCCAAGCATCAACACGATTTCAAAAAGCGTTAAATCGAACAAAGATACAGATCAAAGCACTGAAAATAGATTTGTATTTATTAAGTTGGTGAACACAAATGTATTTAACAATGCACATGTATGTTTGAATACAAAGTATTTAGAAAATACATGTTCTCCAACTTTAATTCACATCAAATATTCTACATAAAAAACTAAGTACAGCAAACACACAAACAAAAATATGTTGTCAGATTTATTCAACGATACTAATATGATATAAAATATAGAAACAAGATGAAATTAACTCGTTTTGAGCAACATTTCGGCACAACAAATGGGATTTATCAATGTCGATCCCTAATCAAAATGAGCTGTACATGTGTTTAAAGAGAAAAATCATTCATACACGTGCTTTCTTTTATTATAGACATTTTTTTCATTTTTTTTTACAAAAAGCAAAAGTTTGTATCCTAAACTTTTCACTTATGCTTTAAATGTTATAAATATATCGAGGTCCGTTCCTTTAATCAAATCAAATGTGGCGTCTATTTCAAACATCTGAGTCCAATATATAATCAAGAATGATTGTTTTCATAAATAAAATTAAACGGATATAAACAAAAAATGTACTAAAAAGTAAAATCACAAAAATACTAAACTCCATGGAAAATTCAAAACGGAAAGTCACTAGTCAAATGGCAAACTGAAAATATCAAACACGCAGGGGTGTTAAGGTCGTTTCAAGAAAATTTCCATTTTTATACACAAGAAAAATCATATTGAACTCAGAGTTAGTTTTCTCTGTATAAAAGCCAAAATTCACGTCATATGAGTAATCGGGGGGAAAAAGGGTCTATTCTTATTTATATTACAAACTTTTATTTTTAGAAAAATATAAATACACTACTGTCACGTGACTTCAAACTGAAAGTAAAGACATTTCCCAAAAAAGTCAAAAGTGCAGGTGCAAGATGAAATCGGATCGCCCTGATGTTGGGATCGTTGTAATCAGGATAACTTGTTTTACTAGAAAAGTGCTGCCACTTAATTTTCATTAGAGGTTTTGTAATTAAAAAACAATAAAACATGGAGAATTTAATCAATTTATTGATGTTTTGGCACATCGGGTTGTGAAATTTCTTTTACACGAACGCTATATAACTAGTAGCAGCACTTTTCGAAAAGTTTGAAATGTGGCCTTTCTACCAATACCAGAATGAAGTGGGTTGGTATAGCTCTTGCACCTGCACTTTTCAATTATTCTAACATGTAGTAGCATAATCGCCCTAAAATGCACGAAAAAAGCGTTTGAAAGACCCTCGAATAGTCGGATCGGCTGACGGGAAAACTACGTGTATATTTTGTTTTCACCGGCGTTTCATTTAATAATATGTTTGTGCGAAGTTTGAAACAACTATTCTCTTATTGCTATTTAAATTATTGAAGGCAAAAACAAATAATTATTCAGGTCATTATTATACACCTCAAACGTGGGTTACATGCATCTAGTGTTGGGGCATGCAGCCTTCCCCCCTTTTTGTTCAAATCCGGAATCGCATCTCGGGTGCTTGTATAGTTCTTGTTCTACAAGTCAAAGTTCAATATATAAATTAATTTAATAGATAAGCCTACACGGTCATTATTTTACACCCCATACGTGGGTTACATGCATGTAGTGTTGGGGCATGCGGCCTTCCCCCTTTTTTTTTGGTTCAAATCCGGAATCGCATCTCGTGTGCTTGTACAGTTCTCGTTCTGCAAGTAAAAGTTCATTATATAAATTTTAATAGATTAGCCTACTAGGTCTCTTCTAGTGTTTGTGTATTGTGAATCATTAACATTTTAATGAAAAAAGCTGCATTTATAAATAAGTTGGGTGTGTCATTGGTGATCATTGCTAATGTTTAAATTATAAACATACTTAACTCCTACCTGCATCACATCAATAGATCGAGATTTTATTTGTTGAATATCTCCTGCTTATCAAGTGTGACTGGTATAAATTGTAAATCATGATTTGTCACTTTTAGATTCATTCTGGTGATTCTTTTGCATAAATTTTCACCAGCTGCTATGCCAGTTTTTTTGTATGGCTTGCTTTTTTTTATTATGTCAGACTCCTTAGTTATTTCCTGCGTCTTATTACACAGGATATTCCCTTTCAACCAATCTGAAGCAGTATTAACACTTCCCAAATATTCTAATAATAAAAGTAAAAATATAATTTAAATATACTTGAAATGTCTGAAAATTGGTTTCATTTAACTTGAGGAATATTGTCTCAGGAACACTTACCCCTCGCCAAAAATATTTCGCCTCACTATTAAAAGAGGCTAGTTACGAAACTGTTTTAAATATTGTATACTGCCTTAAATGATTTGTTCACCATCATTAACATGGGGGATACAATTCCTTTTTTCATAGAATGTGTGAGTTTCAATATTTGCACAAACTACCTTTTGGAGTAAAGATTAAAAGATAAGACATTGAGTACCCCAAATTAAAAAAAACAACTTTGTGCTCTATAATTTATGCTTCCACTACATGTATATATATATATATAAAGCGAAATACCAGTTTGAAAAATTATTTCAGATGCATACATTGTATATGACTTATTTTAATCTCATCTGATTTGTTTCAGATTTAGGTACATGTACAGTGTACCTATGATTCAATCTGCAGCCTTGTAAATATATCATCTTAATTTCTCAACCTCAAAAGACATCAAAGAATACAATTCTATCATGAAGTTGGAAATAGTGACCTATTTTTTACTGCCGCTCATTTCATATTAAATTCCTGCCTTCTGTGCAAAGTGTCCACAAATACAAATGGACAGCAAAGAAATAGTTGTATGTGCTTATGTGACATTCAGCACAATCAATCAATTGTGTTTTCATTATTAAGTGCCATAATATTTTAATTCAGGTTCATCATAGATATAGGAAGATGTGGTGTGAGTGCCAATGAGACAACTCTCCATCCAAATAACAATTTAAAAACTAAACCATTATAGGTTAAAGTACGGCCTTCAACACGGAGCCTTGGCTCACACCGAACAACAAGCTATAAAGGGCCCCAAAATTACTAGTGTAAAACCATTCAAACGGGAAAACCAACGGTCTAATCTATATAAACAAAACGAGAAACAAGAAACACGTATATATTACATAAATCATCATGTTCATCTTAAAGATGTTAAAATCAGAAAACTTATTTCCTATCACCTGCTGAGATTGGAGTCAACTGAAATTGTATTTCTTTTCTGTCCTAATAGAAGAAATTTTATGTACCAGAATATACATCTAAATACAGAAATAACTAACTTAATATAATTTATACATAACCACAATCCCAAAGTGTGAGATCAATCAGAATGAATCGATTTCCATGATATAGGGGAAAGGAGAAAATAGTCGGACGGAAACTCATAAAATGATACAATGTATCAGTATGTACGGGTTAACCATGTTAACACTTATAGAACTACAATGTACTGCCTACCAAAAATCATGGGTTAATCTTTACCTGACCCAATCACAAAAAATAACACAACTTAATTGTTAATCAAAACTTCATTGGCAATTATACCACATCATCTTTTTTTTTAATCAAATTCTAGCTGTACTACATAATTACATGTATGATACATTCAAATTTAAAATATATAGAAGGTAATTTCTGTCTGTGTGTTGGGAATGCTGTCTCATTGCCATACAAATGTACATGTACAATGTTTTATGTATGCATATGGTAATATAATGCGGTACATGTATATCTAACATCATTTGCTAATCTTGCTAGATATAAGAAATTTTTATACTGTGGAAATATTCAATCACAAGTTTCCAAGTATACCATGTATACCAGTAGAAAATTAAATACATATGAACATGTATGTAAATGTACATATGTACATTTGTACAAAAGAGCAGCTACATGATAAATGCAAGCAAAGATAAATATCCAACATTTTTTGGTTCAAACATTCTGTGGACGTTACATTTATACATTTGTACAGAGGTCTCGCTCAGTATTGAAGGCCAACATCAATATGACCAACAACTGCAATCAAAACACTTTATAATGCTTTTGAACATTTTGTAAACCTGTATAGCGAGTCTGTGTTATGAAATGAGATTGAAATATAAACCATGACAAAATATAATTTTCTTGTTCTCTGGTGGCTAATACATGTATATGACTAGTTGTTCTCTGATTGAGAGTTGTTTCATTGGCAATCATATGTCATGTACATGTATGTCATATTCTTACTTTTATAATTACATGTACATGTAACTACATAGGTGGTGCATCAGTGAATTGCATGCTTACATTTGTACATGTACAATGTACATGATGTAATTTGTATATGTCTGAAATGTACATATGATATCTGTAGGTTTTCTGGTAGGATTAATATCTATATTGAATTACTTTTTACATCGGTTTCCTGTAATTGCCATAAAAATAACAAAACACTCATAGAAGTCTTATAAATGAATATTTCAAAATTCCCCTTTACCATGTTTACAGTTCAACTGAATATCATATGTCTATCTGTAGATCTCTCACTCGTCATGGTTAGATATTGCAGATTTTTTAAAACATTTCATGAAAGAGACATAAAATTACATTTCTGACATCCGTGAAATACAATATTTTAATTATATAACTGAAATCCTTTTTAAAATTCCTATTTTAAGAATATTCACAAATCTCCAAACTGCCTTTATTATGTATATTTGGTATTCCTTGTAACTGAAGTAAAAACTCTTTAAGATGGTATGCATCAACTTCAATAATGATGAAAAAGAAGTTAAATTGTCCAATTAATAATATTCCTCTTTCTTTCAGCATCAATACACTAAATTCCAATTCATTTGGTTTTGAAACAGTCAATGCTTCTACTTAGTACAGTGCATTATGTAGAATTGCTGTCATTTTTCTATTTTTCATGGACATATTTGGTGGCTTTCTAAACAAATTTTAATCAGATCTTCCATAATGGCCATGATGAGTTATAAGTAACTTTTAACTGGTGTCTGACTGCCGGTCTTCATCCCTGAAATATGAAAATGCAAATATAATACAAGTACAATGTATATATCGAATGAAATTTTCAATATGAGAAAAGTAATCAAAAGTTAGTGCAAACACACTTCTTCAAAAAAGTACTGTTAAAATGCTTACAAAATAATTCTCGTCCTCTTTTACCAGTAGTAATTAAATGTCTTCATTCAACATTTGAACAAAAAAATAAATTTTCCAAACACATTTTAATAAGGCGCACTATGTAATAAATATTTAAATATTATGTTGAATTTCATTATTTTGTATCTCCTTTTCCAAATGTGAACAATGACAGGAATACTTCAATATCAACATGATCAATATCAGTTATCCACAAGAAATTTTAGCTACATGTAGCAAGTTCAGTATATTATTATTATCATGATTATAGGCGTATCTGTCATGTCTGTGTAAATAAATATTATTGCTGGTACATATATATACAGACACTTCATTTTGAATTCAGAAATTGATCATGATTTATATTAATTAATAAGTACATTAACTATTGTATTGCAATTCTTGAAGAATGGAAAAAAAAGTGGATTTGTAGGATACTTATACAAGTGAATTGGCATAGTTATGTCCCTTACACATTCAGAATGTTTTACATTGTACTTGTTTTACTTGTACAAATGTATAAGTAAAAAAATCATCCTTTTTTTCTTTCTTGTATTCTTGAGATTTCTTTGCTCTAATCGAATTTTAAATTGTGCACTCTCTGCAGAAGTCTTTACCAATCATTTAAGTGTAATTTCATAGACAATGAAAATCCCATTTGTCTGTTATCTTCACAACACTACTCATTTACAAGCCTCAAAGGAGCAATTTTTGAAGGCCTTGCACAAATATACAAGATCTTTGCTCAATCAGTTTCTTTGATGGATTTATATAATGAGATGAAACATTGAACTTACAATAAAAAAAAAAGTGAGCCAAACTTGGAAAAATCATTAAAGGCATGATTCACATCTCAAAACTTGAGGATTTTTTTAGGATTGAAAGAAATGTTTACATGGTTTACTTACAAGTACAAGAAAAGTTTTGAGAAAATTAAGGCTAGATTATTCAAACATTATCTATTTACTTATACGTGTTATATGTGTATTTTTTTTTTACTTCTTCAAGTAAATAAAATAAACTTGTACAAGTACATGTAGTACCCCTGACTATGTATGTGTCTGTAATATTTAATTGAGCACTTGTTGTTTGTTGCTGTTAGTTTGTTTGTTTGTTCATTCACTTTTTTCTCACATAAATAAGGCTATTAGTTTTCTCCATCAACAGGTTTATTAATATTATGATTTGGCGCCTTTAAGGGAAGACAATGTGGCAGAATGTGTTTTTCTCATTGTTGAAGGCCATAAGGCCTAAATGATGACATATAGTTTTTATTTCTGTTTAACTTGGGATCCTTCAGGAGAGTCGTCCCATTGTACATGTACAATAGTCGGATAATTGCAGGATAAAACAATTTACCTGTCTATAATACATGTAATGAAGCTCTCCAAATTCAAACCATTACTTTATATTTCATCACAGCTTGAAAGGCATACTGTAACCTCAGTCCTTGTTATTGTCAGGTGACCTAAAAAAAAAAGGGAATGTAATTATATATTTTTATTTTTAAATAAAGGAGCATGAAAAATTGAAAACAACACGTTCAATAATTTCATGCGTCCATAGCACTTTTCTGGCCGAGTCTTGATTTACCTTCATCAGGAACGCTCATAGACAAACATTTAAAATCCAAAGATGTACAAGTAGTGAAAACAATTACAGAGCTATATGTCAACTTTAGAGCCTGTGTCGCTCACCTTGGTCTATGTGCATATTAAACAAAGGACACAAATGGATTCATGACAAAATTGTATTTTGGTGATGGTGATGTGTTTGAAGTTCTTACTTTACTGAACGATTTTGCTTCTTACAATTATATCTATCATGAACTTTGCCCATTAGTAACAGAGAACTATATTTGGTAAAAATTTACATAAATTTACCAAATTAATGAAAATTGTTAAAAATTGACTATAAAGGGCAATAACTCCTTAAGGGGTCAATTGACCATTTAGGTCATGTTGACTTATTTGTAGATCTTACTTTGCTGAACATTATTGCTGTTTACAATTTATCTCTATCCATAATAATATTCAAGATAATAACCAAAAACAGCAAAATTTCCTCAAAATTACCAATTCAGGGGCAGCAACCCAACAACCGATTGACCGATTCAGCTGAAAATTTCATGGCAGATAGATCTTGACCTGATAAACATTTTTATCCCATGTCAGATTTCCTCAAAATGCTTTGGTTTTTGAGTTATAAGTCAAAAACTGCATTTTACCCCTATGTTCTATTTTTAGCGGTGGCGGCCCTCTTGGTTGGTTGACCAGGTCACGCCACACATTTTTTAAACTAGATACCCCAAAGATGATTGTGGCCAAGTTTGGATTAATTTTGCCCAGTAGTTTCAGAGGAGAAGATTTTTGTAAAAGATTAATTTAATTTACGAAAAATGGTTAAAAATTGACTATAAAGGGCAATAACTCCTAAACGGGTCAACTGACCATTTTGGTCATGTTGACTTATTTGTAGATCTTACTTTGCTGAACATTATTGCTGTTTACAGTTTATCTCTATCTATAATAATATTCAAGATAATAACCAAAAACAGCAAAATTTCCTCAAAATTACCAATTCAGGGGCAGCAACCCAACAACCGATTGACCGATTCATCTGAAAATTTCAGGGCAGCAGATAGATCTTGACCTGATAAACATTTTTATCCCATGTCAGATTTCCTCCAAATGCTTTGGTTTTTGAGTTATAAGCCAAAAACTGCATTTTACCCCTTTGTTCTATTTTTAGCCGTGGCGGCCATCTTGGTTGGTTGACCAGGTCACGCCACACATTTTTTAAACTAGATACCCCAAAGATGATTGTGGCCAAGTTTGGATTAATTTTGCCAAGTAGTTTCAGAGGAGAAGATTTTTGTAAAAGTTAACGACGATGGACGACGGACGCCAAGTGATGAGAAAAGCTCACTTGGCCCTTCGGGCCAGGTGAGCTAAAAATAGTATGAACCTGAGTATACATTGTAACATAATGAGCGAGCCATGGTGTAGTGGTAAGTGCATCGGACTGCTAACACAAAGGTTCCTGGTTCGATTCCCATTTGGGATGAAAATTTCAGGAACTCAATTTTCGGCTCTCCCTTGACACCATTTGCGAGTATGGTCTTGAGAAAACGATGATAGTCCGTCGGACGGGGACGATAAATGGCTGACCCGTGTTAAGAGAGAGCCATATCTCTTGCACGTTAAAGACACCCTTGTAGATTTCGAAAAAGAGTAGGAAAATGACGCTACAAGGCAACACTCGCACCCGCAAAGTGGAAAGGGATTAATATAAGTTGCAAAACTTGTTTCCCAATCCACTATAAATAAATATGTTTAAACTAAACATAATGAATCATATATATCTTTAAATAAAGAAATCACTTTTGCCATACAATAGAAATACAATGTAGGAAGATGTAGTGTGAGTGCCAATGAGACAACTCTCTATCATGTCCATCCAAATAACAATTTATAAAAGTAAACCATTATAATACTTGAAGGTCAATGTATGGCCTTCAACACGGAGCCTTGGCTCACATCAATAAACAAGCAATATAGGGCCCCAAAATTACAAGTATAAAACCATTCAATCAGGAAAACAAACGGTCTAATCTATATAAAAACAAGAAACGAGAGACACTTATAAATTACATAAACAAACGACAACTACTGTACATCAGATTCCTGACTTAGAACAGGTGCAAACATTTGCAGCGGGATTAAACACTTTAATGTTTATATGATATAATTAAATGAACCCAGGATATGCATGTTGCTAATTTTTGCTCGTCTTAATGTAATTTTTATGATTAACTAGAAGTGCTGAGAGCACTGCTCACAATAGCCAGCCCCCTCTTCCACAAAAAATATAAAATAATATAAAACAAACAAGTAAATCTGTGAGCTACTGATCACTTTTGATACCCCCATACACTTTAAGAATTTTAAGGTACACAGGAATTTGTTGAGTGGTGAATATGAAAAAGCATCATACAGTATTGCTGACTCATATAAACCCTCAAACCAATTTTTAGAAGTCCTTGTTATTTTCCTGAGAAAGATGCGACCAAAAATAATCAATTCTGGAACAGACAGACTGACTTTAATCTACCATCAAAATTGACGTTTCTAAACAGGCTGTGGCCTTTTCCATTTAATAAATGATATGATTTGCATCATTTCATGCTTGTACACACTTGTCTGTTGAAACAGAATACACAGCTTAATTACAAGTGGTTTTTGCCCAGCCTTTTGGATATGAGGTCTCACAATGAAAATTTTACAAATACCATTATGGCTCGATTCTGTTTACTGGGGATATATATAGCTGAACACTGAACAGGGACACAGTTCAGATATTTGATATCATTCATGTACTCTAATTTTAGAGGGAAAGTGAATGCAGTGACTATTCAATTTTAATGCTGATAATAATTATTATATATATAAAAATAAAATGTCATGTACATGATGTATGTCAAAAGCACGAGAAATTAAAGAGTATGACAGGAAACATGGAAAATAAATAAGGGGAAACATGAAGCACACATCAAGTCATCCTACTAAACAGGAAACATAGAAGATAAAACGTCTGAACACGAAAACAAGTTGGTGACTTTCTGCTATTATCTGTTCTATGGTTGGGTTACTGTCTCTTTGACACATTTCCCATTTCAATTCTCATCATTTTAATACGAAAGCAGAGACATGTATACTAAAGAGATTAGCGACTTGGAAATCTCGCTGACTTCACGCGTGTAAACTCGTACCCAGCATCCTCTAATCATATGATAACGAGATTAGCGGTAGTGTAGACAACCGATAATAATCACTCGGAACACCCTGTTGTTTTTCTTTGTATTAAGGACCAGGACAAAGACTTTCAGAATTAAAATCTTGTACCGTAAACAAATTCGCAGTTGAATAATAATATGACACTGTTTACATGTAGCATTAATCGGTCTGTTAATAAGGGGGTCCCATGATTAGGTGTGTATGTGGAAAATTATTACCTTTACAGGAAATAGCTGTAATGTCGAAGATGTCAGCAAGCGAAATTTCCCCTTTTAAAATTAACAGTTTCATCTCAATATTTATATCTATATTAAAATTGATGCTTGGTGGTTGTTGTGATATGAAATTCACGATGTCCAAGACAGATTTTTTATCATGGGACGACGATTTAGATTTATATATATTGTTATGGGAATACACAGACACTGACCCAAGCGACAGGTGTGCAACCCCCCCCCCCCCCCCCCCCCAAAAAAAAAGGTCAAGGAAATTGACAAGAGTTTAAGTGCAGATGTTACTGCTACTGATGGTTATAACAAACAAATGTCCTGACTGTGACAAGATTCTGAAATCTATCTCTGGGTTCTGTGGACACACTTCAAGACAACATTGAAAACAATTGAAAGGTAATTTAGGCGAAAATGTTATTTTTTTCTTCATCCTTTTGTCAAGGACCCATTTGTTAAAAAAATAATATGCAAAAGTACATGTCCTTTAAAAGTATTAAAGATCCTGTCCATGCATGCTATGTTAATTTTGTAATACTTCCCTAAGAAAAAACTTTAAGAATCATCAATTCCGCCAAGATTGAATAATTGTTATGAACACAAAATGTCAAAGTGGCTAAATGGTACTGAATTTAAATGGCTTCGTGGTGCATATATGTCTCTACAATTGCAAAAAGATATTTCCTTCTTCAAAAAAAAAAAAATACATTTATAATGCATAACAACTTGACAAGATATGTTGGGCTACTTTACACTGTGATACAAAGTTTCAAGTTTTAATACCAGGGGTTCACACTACCTTGTTTATGATGTTAATAATTAATCTAGAAAGACTTCATCAATTTGTTAACAACAGGTGATCTTTCTGCATGTCCAAGGGTTTAATTACATGAGTTACTAACTTATTAAGAGGAAGAATCATACAGCTACTGATAACCTAACATGTTTGATCTTTACTTCATGTACCTTACAGTATGTTTACTTATTAATAGGTGTCAAATTATAAACAGTTTTATTGCCATGATCAAGATTTTTAATTACCAACATTAAAATCTGAATCAATGGAGATTAACAACAAGAACATTAGCATGTGTTTAGTAATTTAGCATACCTGATATATGATTCCGGGATCTTTTATAAAGCAATTGCAGATGTGTTAAATTAAAGGTGAATAAAAAGGGACAGGAGTAAAATAACCATGATTTATATATATTGAAAAAACATTACGGTTTGTCACAATGTAAGATATCAAGAATGCTATACATATAAACAATGTTTTAAGGTGACATTTCATTCAGAATGAGAATTCTATAGGACGAAATTGTGCTAAATAGCGACATCGAGAAGCCATTTTTAGGCCATTCAAGTAGTTTTGTTATCCAACGATCATTTTATTCAGGATTATCCTAGTCCAACTATAATAGAAGTAACCGTTTTATAAACCTTATATGTCATTGTTTAAACAAGCACAACCTCGAAATATTGCTTAGTTTTATTTATTTTTGTTCCAAAAGTCGGGTGCCTTATCGAGTACAGAATCTAACATTTGGGCTTCTTGAATCGCGATATAAATTCGCCTATAATTTTATTAACTATTACTAAAGAAAGCTTAAAATTACAAATAAACTATGCCTCTACATAAATTTAAGTTATTCTTAACTGAATTGTGTTGATATAGATTGTATTTTATAATAATTTGGTTGTTTTCTGTACGTTAAAGCAGTTTGTAAATTATCAATATGGCGGATTGTTTGCCGAATTTTCTACTCTCGAGAAATCTCGTGCACACGCGTGAAGTTGACCGCTGGTTAATAGCCGTAACGATAAGTTGCCAATCTCTGTATATATATGTCTCTGACGAAAGACACCGAACATATATGTTCTCATAGTTAATGACTTTATTCATTATAGGTTGAAAAATACAGGCAAAGTTTAGATGTTTATGAAGTGTCCTATATTTTGACTTTAGTGGAACCTTAATCTAATCTCTTAGAGCACAAGCCATGCCCTCTGCATTTTAGTATACATATATCTCTAGATTGTAATACCTGAAAGCGATAAATTACACCTAAGTTGTGTTTTGTCCTGACATTGGATCATATTGAATAAATTTTCCATTTGTTCTAATTGGTTTCTTCAACCAGGTCGTTATAATCTCAACTGACAAGTGCACGGCTACTTCAGTTATTTTCAATTAACCAACTTGCAAACTGCAAGCTTCGCAACTACATTGATTTTCCAAATAAGGTAAACAGGTGGGCGGAGCTTAAACTCCGCTTGCTATTTTTCTTTTGATAAATACAGCTTTCACTCAAATTATTTCTATTTCTTGATGTGAAAATACATTATAATATGAAAAAAGACATCATATGACATCTATTTCATTATTCATGCGATACGCGTTCCTTACCTATTGCTACATTTGTTACTGTGTCTGCAACGTCAAAAGTCGCCCGCCATTACACAATCTGATCTAGATAGGGGAAATAACTCCTGCACTATTTTTTTATTCGATTTTGCGGGAAAACCACCTTAATGTCGCTGCGCACATCATACGACTGGCTTGCAACTGTCATATTCATTACTTGCATTGGTACAGACATTCTAGAAATCAAGAGAGGAATATACAGTCTAAAACTATAGATAGAATAAAACATACAGTCAAAGCAGAATTAATGTATTATATTTTGACGCTACAAGATTTAAAACATATAAAACGGTTGAATAAACTTTTTTTCAGATGAGCAACTCGGGCTACTACTTGATTTTTTCTTGTAAATTAGATTGATTTACTTTCCAATCTATTTTTACTGTTCATGATTTTTCTCTGACTTTCCAAATATATGTTTACATATATACATATTTTATGGACAACGTGGACAAACGTTATAACTTTTCAATATACATATATAGGTTTTAATTAATCCTTTTGGTGCAATGGTGACCGAGTTCTCTATCCTCAAACGTAACTTCTGTGTTTTGTATTAGCATTGCGAGTTATTGATATTCTTTAAATGTGTTCAAAGCTCCGAGGAATTGATTATAATGGTCTTCATCTCCATTCAAAAGTATTTCCATCAGTGTCCTGTTCTTTTCTTCATTTGAACTCTGTTTTTTAATCTTTTTACTTTCTCCTTCTTTCAACATATCTATAAACATCAGGTGATCTACTATCCATTTAAATGAATAGTAAAAATCGTGAAACTAAGTATTTTTGGTCAAAATGACCTTCTGTAGAATACTGAACCGAGATCAGATTCACTCCCACCGAACAAAAGAGCACTTTGACAAGCATACTATAATTAAATTATATTGTTATATATTTCAAGTTACTTCGATATTAGGGTGAACGAGATCAAGAAAATATGCCAAATTTCAGGTTTTCCAGGCGAAATAACTAGGTACTTTATGACAGCACGGTTATCATAGCAACCAAATAGCAAAACAGTGATATTTTTTAATTTTTTTTCACTTATTCCCTGAAAGGAAACAAAAGAACCCCATAAGATCCAATTTTGCAACTACCATTGAATCACCCTTTACATGAATCTTAGGTGGAATGGTACTTAAAAAGAGAAAGTCAAATCTTCATGTTGTCAAATTATAAGAAAATTATTATAGTCGCAAAAAGTATAAACTTATGATGACCTAAGTTTCGTAATAAATTGATGGTGACACATTAATGAACTATATAAAAAGAAGATGTGGTATGATTGCAAATGAGACAACTGTTCACATGAGACCAAAATGACACGGTCATTAACAACTATATGTCAGTGTACGGCCTTCATCAATGAGCAAAGTCAATAACGCATAGTCACCAATAAAAGGCACCGATAAAACAATGTAAAACCATTCAAACGAGAAAACTAGCGGCCTTATTTATATAAAAAAAAGTACGAAAAACAAATATGTAACACATAAACAAACGACAACCACTGAATTACAGGCCCCTGCCTAGGGACAGGCACATACATAAATAATGTGGCAGGGTTAAACATGTTAGCGGGATCCCCCCCTAACCTGGGACAGTGGTATAACAGTACAACAAAAGAACGACCTATAAAAATCAGTTGAAAAAGGCTTAACTCCTCAGATGGACAAAAATACAAGTTGACGTGGCGGGTTCATCGAATTGCCATATAAAAGGTATATTTTTATTGTTTTTTTTCCATGTTTTAAAGAAATCATTTAAAAATGAAATACTTTCAACTAACATTATTTTTTTATTTTTATCTAAAACATTTAGATTTGTTTTTGCATATTAGTGGTTTAAAGCACATCTAGTATTTCACATGACCTAAACTACAATAATTATTTTGTTCGATAATGGTGTTTCTGAAAATTTGAAGTCATCAGTCTAAAGTTTTGATTGTTGTATGACGTTATGATTACTTTGACGTTAACAAATAGTTAATGTGCCAAACTCACGCAAGACGTTTAGAGGATTTTTTTATTTGATACTTTTCTCAATGTTCATTTTCTTTTTGAAATGCATTTGTTTATATAGATTTAGAATACGAATTTATTTTACGCAAGTCAAAAGTCTATAATTGAGTGGTTATCGTCCATTATATCAGTTGATTTTGATTTGTTTTCTCTTATATTGTACCATTCATTTTATACAACCTCCTTCCAAGAACTATTATCAAAATTCAACTAATAAAGATTGAAATATTCATATAAACTTATAGAGTGTTCATTTCTGTCAAACAAAAATAAGAAAGTAACATCCTGAGCAAAAATAAATTCAACAACGCAGCAAAACTGAAAGAACTGTTTTGCACTACGCTTACACTTAAACAGTAAGTTATTTGTGTCTTTGTTCATTTAAAGATTTAAGGAGTTATATGATATTTTGTTTTCGTGTTTGATCACGCCATCAGTCTCTGTTACCACCCAAGACAACATAGTTTAATTATAGGTATGAATGACTCAGCTGATACAAGTCGGTGACTAGAACGTTCTCCAAGGTTACACACCGTCTAAATAAAATGACAAATCCTATGTAACATAATTACTCAAATTATATTAAATATCAGATTCCATTTAACAAATGACCATGATGACGTTCACAATCATGCATTGATAAATAATATATATTCAAGATATTTCTTTGTCTTAAATCCAATTTTATCGGATTGATATTGCATGCACATGTAACGAAGTTAAACCATACACAAAAGTATGGAATGGATGGAAAATGTTATGCTGTTTTTTTTAGTTGTAATATCTGTCCTGCCTTTTTATTTTTTCATTCTATTCGGTCCTGCCTCTTTTGTAGTTTATTTAGATTTTTTTCACAAATTGATTTCCAATCAAATAGCATGTATTATGCCGCTCTTCCCTTTGTAAACATGCAATTCTAGTCAATCTACAACGCAATAAGTAATATTACAAATCAACTAAATATAGATTAAATATTCTTTCTTTCAAAACCAGCATTTCTTTGCATTTTGGCTTACATTTACTGTCAAATTCTCAATAGACATATCGTAGTCATCAGTCGAAAGTTTTGGTTAGTGTAAACAATATTTCATAATGAATAATACAAGTATACGTGTAACCACATTCACAATTAGGATTCAGAAACAGGCAACAAGTGTTTATATGTATCCGTCTCCTTGTTCAAATAAATACATTATACACAAATAAATAAAAACTACATGCTCTGTTACATAATATATATACTGATTATGTTAGAAAGGTTACATAATGAACTGAAAAGTAAAGAAAAATGCAACTGATATGACGAAATGCTTTCAGGTTTATTGTGTGAATCATTAATTGTTAAACCTTTTGGATTTAATAATGAATCTTTGTACTATAAGAAATAAACTAATGTTTTCTTCATTTGGCATTGTATTTGAGCCATTACATAGAAATACGGTGTTCTTTGGTACCGTTAATGTTAGGCTTCCAAATAATATCATCAGTTCTTGTCTTATGTCCAATATAATGGGCAAAATAATAAAATAAAAAAAAAAATTGATCGTTGTATTGCGTCACCTTGACCATGACATTGGTGCACAAAATCATTCAAGTTTGGCGGAAATTTGGCCTTTAGAGTCAAGTACTCAGCAAAGAGAAATAAAGCTCCATGCCCTGTCGACGATGCTTGATTTAGATAGACCCATGGACTTGATTACTCCAGCCACCAACTGGAACAAGTTGAGTTCATATGCTTCATCTCAAACCTGGTGGGTACAATACCTGTGTTTACTACCTCAATTCTCTAGGAAAAAAGAGTGACTAGTCATAATCAAGGGTCCTTATAGTAGAGTTAGGGAATACCTATGTTTACTTTACGTGTACCATAAGTCCGTCAACACGAAATAAGAGTTGTTACTAAATTTGTAAATTCCACGAGCAGAAAAACAAGTCTGCGTACTCTTCTTGAACACATTAAATCGTACTTTGTTGTGGATTGTGGTCTTACTCATCATGTCTAATTGTAGTAAGTTTTGTGAGGTTGACTACTATTGTCTTCTCGTCGTTTAACTTTTTTGTTAGGTACTGTCATGATTTAGAACACGTTTAGAATTAGATTGAACCAAAGAAAACTATTGTACCAACTCAGGTAAATGATAGCTGATTTCTTTCAATTTTTTGTTACATTTTGTAAGTTTCTATTGATTTTCCCTTTTTTTTCTCATTATTTTTACTATTTGAAAACGTTTCCATCGTATGCATAACATTAGACTAATTGTAGTTAACTTATATACATGTTAACAACAATCACATAGTTAAATACTCGGTAAAATATATAGCAGATGGTGACATAAAATTTATTTTGGAATGCCTAATCTCGTTATAACATCCTTTGTTGACCTTGTACTTTAAATTATTTAGCGCTTATAAACTAAAATAACTTGTTTACGACATTGAAACCAGATCGTTTTCACCATGTTCACATTTAATTGTCATTGGTAGTGAGAAATACAGACTGCACGCAACAAATAAATATCGTATGTGATGATATGTATATGATCGAATTAAAGTGCAGGTGTTTGACGAATTTTATTACAAAGTTAGTTGGGTTTTCCTTTCAGTTCATTTACATATAAAGTACTTTTTACCCTATTAATTTATTTTAAACTTCGAGAAATATTTTTAAAATTTTTGTTGTGAATGACCAATTAAATATTGCATTGTTGAATCTACAGACATTAGTTCTTTTTATATAACACTTTTACTCTATAATACTGCTCCTGTTTTATAAAATACTGTAAACGATTGTTTTTCATTATACACTGTCATACGATCAAATTTGTCCTTTTTCTGTTTTTTTTTTTAGTTTTAACGATATATTGATCAAGGTTCGTCATGTACGGATACAAAACTATTTTTAGACAGCTCCATCTCATCCCCCTTTAAAAGTCCGTATTCGTTTAAAAACAAATTTGATCCGATTAAAATTTTTCTAATTTTGAGTTTGTTTTGATTATAAAAGTAACAATGGTATCGTATCAGATTTTCATTTTGGCAATTATGTCCTAATATTAAAAAATCTGTAACCTAGTACAAACGTTACATAATTATTAATAAAAAAAAAGAAAATTATTGCAAACCGTACATAGAACCAACACTAAAGGGACACAATACTAACAGCAGAACAAGAAGGTTTCGATATAAATGTTAAATACAAAACAGCAAACTAATGCAAGAAAGTATTCCGATATCTTGTTTAACGAGTTATAGTTGCACTCACCTCACTTAATTGGTTGGACACACGCCAGTTGAATCTGTCGTTATTAGTTTTGTATTGGGTTTAATTTCTATCAACTGTTTAAAACAATGTGTGATAGTCCTGTGTATATATGAATTGTATGCAATTTTTAATAATATTGTCCCAAGATATCGTTTTATCCTATCAGTCCTGTAGACAGATGTTTAAGTGGAGAATTTACCATGAAAACCTTGTCCAAATTCTCTCTTCTTATTGCCTTTTTGTCGGTTACTCGCGATTCAAAGATTTGAATTTAAGTTATGATTTTTTGTAAGTGTAATATAATATCTTCCCCTAATTCAACTTCTTTTATAGTAAAGCGAGAGGTTTGGCATGCCACAAAACCAGATTAAATCCACCATTTTTTTTTTATAAAATTCCCTATACCAAGTCAGAAACATAGCCATTGTTACATTATAGTTCGTTTCTATGTGTGTTACATTTCGGTTTTGTGTTTATGTTGTGACGGAGTTCTTTTATATTTGATACGTTTCCCTCAGTTTTTGTTTGTAACCCGGATTTGTTTTTTTCGCTATCGATTTATGAATTTCGAACAGCGGTATACTAATGTTGCTTTTATTTTGTGGTATAAATTAATTAATATTTGGCGTATAAATAACAACCAGGATAACAAAAAAAACGTTAAAGATCACTGTCTTGTGTTGAGAGATGTTGAACCTTAAGCTACTTTTAATAATTTACTTGTAAAGACGTAAATAACAAATTTATTAAATACAATTTTGTTAAACTGATTGTGGGTTAATGATAAAAAATATATCACATAATGTAATAAAAATCTGTTGTATACTAAAATTATCCGGTATACTTATCTCTCCTTCATCATTGTTATTACTTTTAAACATATCATTCATAACTTTGAAACTTGATCATGTTAAGATTTAAATGTCAGTTATAGTGAAAAAAGAAATAATCTTATAGTAACACAATAAATCTCGTATTTTTTATTTATGTATCTGACCGAATTAAAGTACAGGTGCTTGACGATTTTCCATTGTAAAGATAGTTCGGCGAAAACATTAAGGTGGGTTTTCCATAACGTTTCATTTCAACAACATTAGATGTATATCTCGAATTTAACAATCACGATCAACTCATCATTATAATCGAAAAGAAACGATATGATTTTAATTTTGAAATTTTCAATTTCAGTCCATTTTAGTAGCAAAATACCAATAAATTTGAGAATGGAAATAGGGAATGTGTCAAACACACAACACCCGACCGTATACTAGATAACAGCAAAAGGTCACCAATAGGCCATCAATGCAGAGAGAAACTTCCGCCCCCCGGAGGCGTCCTTCAGCTGGCCCTTAAATATATATATATATAATTGTTCATTGATAATGAACGCCATACACAAGAAACTAAAGTTAAAAATAATAAAAGACAAACAAAGGCCAGAGGCTCCTGAATTGGGACAGGTGCAAAAATGCGATGGGGTAAAACATGTATATGAGATCTCAACCCTCCCCATATACCTCTAGCCAATGAAGAAAAGTAAACACATAATAATATGCACATTAAAATTCAGTTCAAGAGAAGTCCGAGTTTGATGTATGATAACAACAGACTACTTGCAGTTAACTTACATGCCAGCTCCAAACTTCAATTACACTGATTAAAAGATAATGTGATCATCGTATGAATATCAGGACCAATCCCTCTCGTTGGGGTCGAATATCATACCATCATAACATATATGAGAAGAACACAACCCGTGTCATGTCAACTACTGTTTTTTTAATAAATGTATTTAGTTCCGATGCAAAGACCCTATAAGTGAATCAAGACCTTAGCCAACATACATGACATATGCAATATTTAATGGCCTAACAACAGTATCGTAACTATATCCCTTCTTAATAAGTCTATGTAATGGTTTTGTTATCTTTTGATGTGAATACTGACATTTTTGTACTTTGAAAAGAAAATTATCATGAAAGATGTTAAATACCTGAACGTATAAGAAGTCTGCATGTTGAGTTATATTTACGAATGATGTCCTTGTACCGGTGTTAAATTAAGTAAATGTTTCGTACAAGTTGGGATCTATAAACACCGTCAGATGGTGACAAAGGAACGTCAACATTTAAAAATGGATAATTTTCGATAGGAAATGAAAAATCATCTCTTTTATTATAAATTCTTATATTAAGCTACCCGTTAATTATATAGATCGAGGAAAGGGCAGAGGTCATTGTTAGTATAAGCTTTATTTAAAGTAAGTTCAATAGGATACATTTCTTTAGTACACATACTGATGTCGTCATTATCGAGAGCCTTTATAGCATCAAATTCTCTAAATGTATTATTACATTTTTTAATCAGATTTTGTTTCGGTGGGTCTTTGCTAATTTTGGTAATAAATTGTAACTTATAACAAAACAAGAACAGGTTCGCAATAAGTGGTGCACAGTTAGTCCCTATTGAAATTCCGACAACTCTATCTGCATATGGAATATTATTTGATATTTAAGAGCATGCAGCAACTAATCTGACTTTTTAAAATGTCGCCAGTGTATGAGCTAAAAATGATGAAGAACGTATCACCCTTTTTCTAAAACAAAATCATCTGTAGGTACCCAGACACTGTTGACGACTATACCATATCAACTTCACAAATAATACACGATATTCTAGGTTCTGACGTTGTTTATATTTTAAAAAAACGTTTTATTATATCCTTTTATTTGTCTTTTTGAATATTCCTTTGAATATTTAGTCTGTTCTTTTGTTGGTATCCATTTGGCCATGTACTTACACACCCTCCCATTGTGTTATTGCTCAATGATAATTTTTGTACTTTTGTCTTTCGTTTTTGCTGATTTGGTTTTACTGCATACCTTTTTGTGTTTCTTGGTTACATATACCGTGGCTTTGTACTTTTACAACCCGTCAGTGTGTTATAGTTCTATGATGATTACTGTATTGTCTATTTTTATATTGTCCTGTCTGTGTGCATGTTTGTGTTTCTTTATTTGATGTCACGTAGCTTTGCACTTGTACATTGCGCCCTTGTATGATGTTAAAGGTTTTTTTCATTTACCTGCTGTTTTTTATAAATAACAAAACGTTGAATGGTGTGCCTTGGAAAATGCTTGGGAAGTAATAAAAATATTGAGCATCACTGTTCTGTTCTGTGATAATATTTTTTCAAACAGTATGTATAGAGAGCCGTTTTAGGGTTTTTACAAAGAAGAGGTCTCAATGGCAACTGAAGGTATATCAAAACATCAACACATCTACTCTCGATAGTCCTGATGAACGAACACCATGATGACTCGAGGGTCAAAATTGAAGGTTACACATCAGGGCATTAGAAAACGTTATTCCGAACAGCAGGTCGATGATCCCTGATCTATGATAGTACAAGCATCCTGTATTTAGGATCCCTGGTGAAGTTCTTTTCACAAATTAAATCTCGTGATTATTCCAACACAAAATGTGTATCGAATTTGCCTGACAAAGGTGATTGTCTTGATAATCTACGATGAAAAACATTCAAATGAAAAGAAAAAACGGACAAAAACAAATCTTGATACAAAAACTTCTAATAAAGTTAAATTATTAAGTTCCAATCCTTTGTTATTAATTTTAGAATATATTTAAACACGATTAATTTCTATAGATATAATATACATTTTCTTCTAATAAAGTTTTGTTAATACATCAATAATACATACAGTGACTGGTAGTAAATGATTACAAAAAAAATAAAACTAACGTGGAGTTAAACCAAATAAACTCATCAATCAATTAATTAGAAGCTTAAGTTTTCAGAGACAATTTACAATATGTGTTTGCTAAATAAACATTACTGTTTTATTATAGAAACGATTTACACATCCATAACCAATGTTTAATTAAACATACTTCAGAAATATATTTTTCAAGAAAAGATCTATAAAAATAAAGCTCCCACTTTTTTTTACTTACTTTTAATTGTTTTGTCAACATTTACCAAACAATTTTCATCGGCTTTATAGTATCTCCTTTGTATTCGAATATCATGCAAACTATTACCTTCTATGCAATGGGAGACAACTCAAATTTACAATCGTAGGTGCTATATCGACTACGTGTAATCATATATCAACCAAGAATTTACATTAATTTATTATTTCAGTTCACATGATACAAATGCATACGTCAATGCCTAACTATAACAAAATATCTGCGTGGAACACATATTCTGGTACACTTAACTGGTACATGCCACATGATACTGTTGAAAACACTGATCAGAAGCAATGACAGGATATTCATAGTACTGATGGATAAACAAACATTTCTCGGTTTGTTGGAAACCAGGGTTTGGGTAACATGAAAACTATCAATACTGTATACAACAATGCTGATGGTATTTCAGTCTTTGATACATGAAGTTTATATAAGTTGTTTTTGATTTTGAACTTACTATCATTAATTACAAATACAATAAACTTTGTACCTGTTTGGCTTTATAACTGTTTTGATCAGGGCGTCACTGAGGAGTCTTATGTAGACGAAACGCGGGTCTTGCGTATTAAATTATAATTCTTTTATCTAAGATAACTGTTCAGATCTCAGATAAGTTACGTCTATTTTAACTGAGTTTCATAGTTTATTCTTTTGTTATGCTGTTTCTCCACTGTTAATTGCTAGGACGAACGTTTCGCATTCACATTCATCTCATGTTTTAGTTAGTTTTCGCAATTGAAAAGTTTCATATTTTTCAAGTCAGGATCATTTAAAGCCTACCATACGGTATGGGCTTTTCCTCGATATTGAAATCCATACGTTTTCCAATAAATGCTTACTCCGACCTCATTTGAACTTTTCTGTCTGAATAACATTCATACCACATCTCCTCATTTATATAATGTAGTACTCTTGTTAATGACATGTTTAGATATATGTTCGAAGGAAATATGTTTGTAAAAAACTTAAAAAAAGAGAAAAATAGTAGTGAGAAATAATTATGGTACACGTGAACCGTATGTCCGCACAATAAATCTCCTTTCTAAAAAAATAAATAATCTATTGTGATATTTGCTTACTACAGAATGTTTGGTGTTCAGTGGAAAATATTACACACATATCAGTACGAGAACATGTTTACAAAGGATAGGTGTTTAATTTTCAGTGGCAAATATTACATAAATATAAGGATAAGATCATGTTTATAATTGATCGATTATTAATGCGTAGTGGCAAATGTTTCATTAATATCAGGATGTGAATATGTGTTTAACGGATTAGTGTTTAATGTTTAATCATTATGGGAAATATAACATTCATATCATCAGAAGAACATAGGTCTATTATCTGGTTCACTCTCCGTCTAGTGTCAGTAAGCCGAAAAATAATAAACATGGTTAGAGAAACATGCCTTAGGAAGACAAGTTTAGATTCTAACGAACACGTATATACTATTGGAATATGCATAACTTGCAAGAAAGGAAAAGTAAACAGGTGATAATAAAAAATCATTTGAAGAATTAGGTATGAGTGCCAATGAGACAAATCTCAATCACAATGTGTAAAACGTTAACAAAAAAGGTCAAAGAACTGTAACGCGGGGCCTTGTATCACACCGAAATTCTAGCTATAATTAATAAAACAATTTAAACAGAAACACAATCAGGCCGATCAGCATAAATAATGAGAATCGAAAAAGACTTATTAACCACATCAATAACTGATAACCAGATACCTGACCTAAGACAAGTGAATCAAATTGCAGCGGGTCTACACGTTTAGAATAGCAGGGCTAATATCTGTACCACGTGTTTATTGTAATGGTTCTATAGAAACTGTAACCCCGGATGTAGAACGTTACTAGTGTACGGTCAATACGAAACATTTTATTTCCTCTTATTTTAATAAATTCATTGTTTTTAGCGGTTTTATTGAATATATTATACTTGATTTGCATAATCGCATATTCAATTGTTATAAAGATAATTACAAGCCAAACCAATAGTGGGTTCTCTACAAGGCTTCATACAAATGTGTATTACCGTATAAATATCATTCAGAGCAAGAATATAACGATTACCGTATAAATATCTAAATAGCAAAGAACATAGCTACAACCGACCGTACAAGGTCTGTATATATGTATAGCCAGTCAAGGTCGTTAAACACATCATCATAACTGTAACCGTATAAAATTAAGATCTATCGAAACTAACGAACTCATATGAACATAACAAAATCAGAGTCCTATCTTTTGATAAGTTGGTATAATAGTCTATTACATTTATTCTAGATGTTCTTTTACACACATCTGTTAATATTAAAGTCAATAGACAACTTTCGAGTGCGTTAATTCCGTCAAAATTTTCGGTTTCAGAGAACATCATTCGTGTGTTTATGGACGTCGTTCAATTTAGAATAATGAACCACAATCTAGTGTATCCTGCAGATCGAGTGACGAACACGAAGACTCTTGATGACCTTTAATAGAAACAACTCGAAAGAGAACTGTTAATTATATGGCTAATTTGTTCTGTCGATTTTATAAATAATTATCTCTGGCAGACTTCATGTAGTGGGATATATTATGGACATAATCGTGCAAATCATGATACAAGCATGAAATTTGGTATAAAGGTGGACCAAAAGAAGAAATATCAGCTGCTGGCCATCAAGATGGCCACCTCGTATTTTACAAATGGCGTCATATCTAATTGGCTACATTTCGTAAATCCTTTGAAAGCTGTGTTATTGGTAAAAGCCAATGTAAATTTTGATACAACGTAAATAACAGTTCCTAAAGTACGAGGAAACAATATATAAATGACGAAAAAGGGACTTCCGGTTCCAAAATGGCGGCAAAAATGTGGACAATTTTCATTTATTTTTATTTTTCTTCTAATTAACAAGATATATCACTTACTTTGTTAAGTTTAAATACCTAGTTTGGTTAAAAAGAAACGTTGCTTATCTTGAATTATCTGACAGTTGCCAACACAAAAACATGTACAAGGAAGGCCAGATCGGTACAATGTAGCATTCACAGTTACCAACACAGCTGGATCTCTTGCATCCTTATTTCAAAAGAGTGTGCAACGGCAGCCAAAGAAGTCCGTTTTGGTTTCCAACTGAATTTTTTTGTTATCCATACCCAGTGTTCATTATTTTGTACGTGTACCTGTCGAATGCATAAATCTCATAATTCCTGTTGACCCCACCTTGATATGCTTGTCTTTTTATGTGCTTCGGAAGAGAACCTTTGGTAGGCATAACAGCAGCATACTGCATCCTCGCAAATGAATTAAATGATGCCTCTTTGACAGCAAATATTGATGTTGCCATACATGATGAAAACAAATGCTTTTATGATGTCCATTTCGATGTCTTCATACTAAATTAAAGCAGGTAAAAACGTCCGTTTCATTAAAAAAATACTTTCCATCATGTCCATGTCTGCCAAGCTGACTTATTTACAATCCCAAAAAATGCTGACACATGTTCACATCCACATAATGCATGGAAGGAAGGAATAGCAGCTACACGAGGACCAAACGCATTTGATATTTCATGTAAAGGAAGCCATCATAAGTCGTTATTCCATCAAACACCTATCCGCAATGTGTTCACACCTTATAATCTTGTGAGTGTTATAATTCCTAATACTACTACATCTGTGTCAGTACTACTTGATATTAATGTTATCAACCGTTTATTATGGACACACATTCGTGTATCTGCTTCTTCATGGTTACAAGGGGAAAGCTGGGAACTATTCGTATTGAAATTGCAAAAAATATTTTCACCTTGGGAAACATATTATATAATAAGCATTTATATTCGTTTCTAAAAAAACAACGCTGTTGGCAAAATATTTTAACAATTCTGTGTTGTTGTCATCGTCACAGAGAAAACTATTCCAAACCTTTGACGTTCTACCAGAACCAAACTATTCCCGTCTAGCACCAGCACCTTGCCTTTTCTCGTCCCTGCTTTTAAATTATTCATTTTAACATCAAATACAATGTCTTCTGTTCGATATTTTTTCGTGCAAGTTTTTTTTTAAATAAGGCAGTGTGATATCATTTGCATAATCATCAAATATTTTTGCAAGTGGTGGCCCTGGAATAACTATTTCTGCACATCAACGATAACTGTGTCAGTGTTTGGATTAGTTGATGGCAAATCGCAAAATGTTTCAAGTATACACGATTCCTGAGATTTAATACCATTGTTTAAGTAACATCCTTAGACAAAGACAGAGGAACAATTGGTTGCCATGGATAAAGAAATCTTCCAAGTCAAACAGTCTGCTTTGATAAGAAATAAAAAGTCTAGATAAGAGATTGCAATTCTTTTTACAAAGCAGATTCTCCTTCGTTTTGCATTTGCTTCAAAAGATCTTCGTATTGTTTGGACCCACTATCTTGGAGTTTATATACATATCTTACCTGCTTCCGAGTTATCAATTTCATTAAAAGAGTCAATTTAGAAAAAAAATTTTGACTGTCATAGAAATGGATTTCCTAACAAATCCATCACTTTAGAAAGCCTTTGACGTTTTTCTAAGAAATCCTTTGTGTTTTCGTAGAGTCTTCATGATGTCGTTCATCTGTTCTAGAATGACTTAAACAAATAGATCTTTCAAGTTCATCAACCAGTCTACTGACTCCTGGTCCAGCTACCATCCATCGTTTCAAATGGATCTTCTGTTTAACCTATGGCAACAACATCGCCCTTCACAATTGCATTATTCTGTTTGTGTGCCTGATCAATTGGGATATTAGAAAACAACTTGTTGGTCATACGTACAGTGAAACCTCTATTTGTAAATTACATCGCCACATGTGAATGATGTTCGTCAAGAAAAGCCATAAAATTATCTCGGAGATAGTTCGGTTATTATCGAACATAATTAACGATGAGGACTAAAATAATACGATATCATGCTTTAATAAATAATATGGACTATTTTAGAGTACGATATCAGATTCATAAAATGAGCGTACTTCCGAAAGCATAAAAAGTTCTTAATTCATAATCGAACCCTAGAAATTAAACTGTTGTCGAGATGTCTCTCTTTCCTTACACCAGCTGTCTATCAAATTATCGAACATCACAGAATCATGAGATATATTTTCTGCTGTTAGGCTTTCAAAAGCCGGCATAAATGATTAATACAATAGTTATCAAAAGTACCAGGATTATAATATTATACGCCAGACCCGCGTTTCGTCTACCTGAGACTCATCAGTGACGCTCAGATCAAAATAGTTAAAAAGCCAAATAAATACAAAGTTAAAGGGCATTGAGGATCCAAAATTCCAAAAAAGTTGTGCCAAATACGGCTAAGGTAATCTACTCCTGATGATATGGATTTTAATGAGGACTTAACCAGCGCATAGGCCAAACGAGAAGAAGGTGAACTGAACATTATTTTCATAATGGTTAAATGCAATCTAAAAAACGTAGAATTGCAAAGTTGAAAAACTGTTGAATAATCGACCGAAGATTGCATTCCAATACAGATAAGGTGTGAATCGTGTGTGATCTTTTCACGATGAATATTTTGTTGTTCCTGTGGAAGAAAGGTCAAACAATATTGTCTGTGTATACAAATTACGAGTGTCTTTTTAAAGAATTATGCATACATGACCAGTCGGGCAATCCCTCACACAAAACATATCATTTTTCTTATTTCCATTAACAATCCATCCTTTTCTGATTGGGTTCCATTTCTATATTCTTCTGACCAAGACATTAAAGAAACAATAGACACGTCTTCTACCGCTTCAATTTAGACTAATACCTCGAATTAGGGGTAAGTAGTTATCAAAGGTACCAGGATTATAATTTAATACGCCAGATGCGCATTTCGTCTACATAAGACTCATCAGTGACGCTCAGATCAAAACAGTTAAAAACCCAAATAAATACAAAGTTAAAGGGCATTGAGGATCCAAAATTCCAAAAAAGTTGTGCCAAATACGGCTAAGGTAATTTACTCCTGGGGTAAGAAAATCCTTAGTTTTTCGAAAAATTCAAAGTTTTGTAAACAGAAAATTTATAAAAATGACCATATAGTTGATATTCATGTCAACACCGAAGTGCTGACTACTGGGCTGGTGATACCCTCGGGGACGAAACGTCCACCAGCAGTGGCATCTACCCAGTGATGTAAATAGTTATCAAAAGTACCCGGATTATAATATTATACGCCAGACGCGTACAAAACACATGCAGTTATCTGATGTACGTGTCTATTTTGTCAAATGTGTTGACGTCTTTTTATTATATTTAGGTGTTACGGATAGAAAAATTAATCACCGCCTTTATTAATTATATTTAATTTTGTACGATTAATTACGTTTGAAGTTGGATTCATAACAAACTTGATATATATATATTACAGTTAATTGCTATTAATAAGTATTGCAATATGCATTTTGTTTTTTTCAGTATTTAGTTCTAATATAATCTTAAAGCAATCCTAGTTCTATCTCACTTTTGAATTATAGTTTACATGTGTGACGTCATGCTGTTTCTAAATTTCATAAATTCAAATGTGGCGTAACGTTTGTCCCTTTTCGCCATCGTATGTGACATCATTTTTTTTAATTGTGTTGACGCCTGGACTGATTCGGGTGTGTCTATGCTGTATTGAACTTAGCATCATGTATTCGGGTTTAGTTTTCTGTAATAAGTTAATACTTCAGTTTCATTATGTATATATCTTTCATATTCATTTGTTAAAATTTACTGTTTGCAATAGCATGAATCGTTCTATATAAAAATGGTGTTCTTATCCCGGGCATAAAAACAATGCCGTATTTGACAAAACCTTTTTAACTTTTGATCTTCAGTGCTGTACAACTTTGTACGTTTTTCACTTTTGATCTTTTATATCTGGGCGGTATGTATTCGGGTTTAGCTTTCTGTATGTAGTTAATACTTCAGTTTCATTATGTATATCTCTTTCATATTCATTTGATAAAATTTACTGTTTGCAATAGCATGAATTGTTCTATATAATAAGAATGTTCTTATCCCGGGCATACAAACAATGCCGTATTTGGCAAAACCGTTTCAACTTTTGATCTTCAGTGCTGTACAAATTTGTACTTTTTTCACTTTCAAACTTTTATATCTGGGCGTCACTGTTGAGTCTTGTGTGGACAAGACGCGTTTTTTTTGGCGTATTGAATTTTAAACCTGATGCCTTTTGTTATCTATTAATCATGTTTTTCTTTGTCTAATGTGTTCTTTTTATTTGTATTGTAGTCCTGTAATAATTTGTTGTCATTTCAATTTTATATTTAACTTTGCCATTAAAGTGCGAGGTTTGGCATGCCATTAAACCAGGTTCAACCCACCACTTTGATTCCCCTTTAAAAGTGTCCTGTACCAAGTCAGGAAGATGGCCATTGTTAAAATATTGTTTGTTTCTGTGTGTATTGCATTTTAACGTTGAGTCGTTTGTGTTTTCTCTTATTTTTGAGATATTGAGATAAGACGTGGCACGGTACTTGTCTATCCCAAATTCAAGTATTTGGTTTTGATGTTATATTTGTTATTCTCGTGGTGTTTTGTCTGTTGCTTGGTCCGTTTCTGTGTGTGTTGCGTTTCGGTGTTGTGTCGTTGTTCTCCTCTTATAATTAATGCGTTTCCCTCGGATTTAGTTTGTTACCCCGATTTTGTTTTTTGTCCATGGGTTTATGAGTTTTGAACAGCGGTATACTACGGTTCCCTTTATCTAGTCCTAGGTACAAGTGAACGTACATGAACATGAACAGATTGTGCCGTTCTCTATGATGCAATAATGGCTTCAGTGAGGGCACTTGTCCATCCGCTATCACGCAATATATCACCCAGAATTAGAAAATAAGCCATTTCAATGTACAATCCACCCATATATGACTATTAACTTATCTTCGCCGTACAAAGCTGGCTATTTCTACTGAATTTGAATAGCCAATACTAAAAGTGGTTGATCTGTAGCTATATTTTATGTTTGTCCGTGATTTAGAAAGGTAAACATTTTTCACCTCTTATCCATCGAATGCTTGATCATTGCAACTGAATTAAAGTGTTTATAAACAGTGGCATCATAAAAGTTACACTTACTTGCACAAAAGAGCCTTGACTTTTATAGGAATGAAATGAGAACCAAAATATGTTTACGAAATTAAATACTCGTCTGTGAAATGAACTTCGATTTACACCAGTGTGCGCCCTGGTAGAACGTGGAAGTCGTTCTGAAATATGTTTATAAATAGTTTTCGCATGCACAAAATTGATAAACTCATGTATTTCATAACCTTTAAAAATGTTATCAAATCAATGTATAACATCATTTAAAATCCAAAAGCACTAAATTTATAGTAAATTGTTCAAATATTTATGTGTGAATTTTGATATATTTTCGAACATGCGCAAACCCTGAAGAATCAAATATCGTTTTTTGTGTATACAGTCACTTGTTGGGAATGTAGCCATCAAACTTGATAATAAGTTTACCAAAAGAAGGTAACAGAAAAAGTTTTCTTGAAAAATAAGTATTTTCGAACTGGAAAAAACAGCAGTTTTTAAAAAGGCCGTGGCCATCTTGAAATATTTATGTTTTTTTTTTATGGTCAGCAGTTTTTTTCTTAAAAAGTATATCATTTTCTTGCTTCGTGCTAATTTTCATGCCTGTATCATCATTTGCACAATACCCTCGATTTTGCTTGCTAATATTTCCCACTGGTAAAAATAAGACGATTTATATCGTTTGTTCTTTGATAAATTTAAGTTTGTAATCGTGTAAAGTATGTTGGCTTTTTTTTAGTGTCCGATTTAAAAAAAATACTTTATTTTTCACTTCCGAAAGTACTGCTACACATTTTAAACTTTTTTTCATGTTTCATTTTTTTTACCGACACGAATGAGCTTATTGTTTGTCATCATCGACGAGAACATAAAATACAAAAGAAAGTGACAAAATAACTTTATATTATATAACTACAAGGTGTTATTGACTTTCGGTCAATTATTAAGACCAAACAGGGATTATCTCAAGTTTTCATGTAGTTTAGAGCAACAATTATGGCCTGCGTTAGGTAATAATTAACCCTGATTTAAATGCAATCTACAGAGTTTACACTTCTTTAATTCGTGTTTTAATGACAATACAAGTGTTACTGTACAATTTTCTATCTTTCTTTATTTTAAAAATTTAGGCAGTAACAACTCTCCGTTTATTAGGCTGAAATAAAAACCGTTTACTCATTTACTCATTTCGATGACAAAAACGAGATTTCTTTGACATAACCCTGGTTCTTCAATTTGTCGCTTATACACTTAGTAGTGACGTTAAAGTCTTGAGTAGCAGCGGAAAGCTCTCGAATATCGAATGAGTTTGGAAATGTGTATGTATATATGTATCCTAGCCTGTTGAAACTGGTATATTGATACTGCCGGGGGAAAGGGGGGGGGGGGGTATTCGTCTCGTTTGTCATAGAATTTTGTACAAAGTTGACGGCTGATGTCTAATTCGAGGTATCAGTCTAAAACAAAGCGGAAGAAGCCGTGTCTATTGTGTCTTTAAAGTCTTGATCATGATTATATAAAAAATGGAACCCAATCAGAAAGGAATGGATTGTTAACGGAAAGAGCATAATCAATATATTTGAATGTGAAATTAAATGATCTAACTTGATTGAACGTCTTGTTTTGGTAAGTGTCTGTAAGATTTGACCTAAAGGAAAATAAGAAGAGGTCGGCAAGGAGAGACGCACAGTTGGTTCCGCTGTGTAGCATGCTTCACCTGTGTGTACACTATACAGATACAATGCCATATGATATATCAAAGTACCGTTGTTGCGTATGCTTCCATTTTATATTTGAAAGAATTGTGGATTATTGTTTTAGATTAATTTCTAGTTTTGCATAATATAGTGTTGTGTATTGCGTTGAAATAGATAAAAAAAAAAAGAAAAAAATTTATTTCAGAGATATAAAAATATCCAGGAGTTCAAAAGAGTTTTTTGGACAAATGACTGACCACTTCATTGATGAGTTTATCCCGACACACATGTCGATAGATGGACTGGTATTAAATAATGGAACCGGTTAAACACCGCCCAGTCAAGTTATACCGAAAATTCCTCACATATCAGGAGAAACTGGAACTTTTCCCGTAGTCGTTTTATGTCTATGGTACACAAGAGTAAGCGGTAAAACAATTTTGTTTTTTTGCACCTCAACATCAGTATTTATTTTGGTTAATTAAGAGAAACAATATGAAAAAAACAGTTAGTTCATTGTAGAAAACAATTAAGACAGGTTAAAATAAAAAAAAATTATGTAAGCAGATAAACTGCACCTTACAACCAGCATGAATTTATAAGATGACAATACGAAAGCTCGAAATCAAGGCTTCAAATAAGGTAAAGTTACTTTAAGTCAGTCGACGGTTTTGCGGGCGTGTTCTAGTTTTGTGTATAGCAATGAATTACACAAATAATCCTAAGTATCGAAGGAACAACATGTTTATCAGAAATTGAGTTTTGTCTCAATAATTTTTAAAAGTTTCGTTCACACATGGTCATACATGATTTGATCATCGTTCATATTAATGCTCTATGTTAAGTGTTCCTTTGACAATTTTGAAATGCTATCCTATCGTCATCTGTTACAACTGTGTTTTCTATTCCATGAACGAGGTCATCATATTCCGAATATCTTTTCAGAAATGTTAGAAATTTGATATAACCGTTTTCGTCTCCAGATAAAAGTTCTCCCATTAAGATCCTATTCTTTTCTTTTTGTAATCGTTCAATTTCTATCGAATCGCCTTCCGTTTCATTCAACAAATTATCAGATACATCTTGATCTACCAATAATTGTACTGTTGTGTTGTTATCTGTTAAACGATCGCCATATAAAACATCATTCCACTCTAACAATCCTACAAATATTTACAATGTTATTTTATCAAATTCCTTACAAGTTCAGTATCAAATGAAATAAAAGTACTACAAAAAACATGAAATAATATGAATACATGACCCAAATTAATGCAGTTACAAAAAAATGTAAATAAATCGAGAAAAATTGAGAGATCATTTCTCCTCATTGTGTAACACTCGTACAGACTCAAAATACTTAATAAGTTTAAAAGTTTAAAAAAAGATATACAATGCTTAGAGCGATTTAAATAAACTTCATTTATAAAAGTCAATTATATCCGATGTCATTGCAAACGAAGTAATGATCTATGATTTTTGTGTTAGGGTTATAGAGCGTTGACAAGGCAATTGTCTCTTGCAACAGCCAATCAACATATCCTCCTTCTTTTTAAATATATCGAAGCTGTTTAATGGAAGGGTCATTACATAGTGAGAACACGCGTTACGTTTGAGCAGAAATGAAAAAGCCATCCAATGGAGCAGATGGTATGGTATTGCTTACACATAGAAAGATTACAACTGGAAAGTTAAAAACATCAGCTTTGTGATTGATTTTATTTTAAATTACCTGATAACGTAGTGAGAAAGAAATCATATGGATTAAGTATGATCAGGGTAGTTTTTTGCTTGTGATTTTAGATCTGTTCACCTGTTTATCAATAGCATAACATTTTATTGTTATCGAACATTATATTGAAAATATACATACCAATTACCGCTAAAACAGTGATCATAACAATTATTAATGCTTTGCTGAAGTAAACATATGTTAATCTATATGTTCTGCCTGTAACGAGAAAGATTTCTGCTCATATGTTTTCAATACACGATCCCGATACTGTTTTTCTGTACCAGAAATAACCTAATATATATATATATATATATATATATATATGTGTAGGACTCTAAAGTGCGATGGTACTCTTAAGTGCGATGGTCACGTTAAAGTGCGATGATCTACGCTCAAGTACGATGATGTTTCGCGCTGAAGTGCGATGATTGTTTGTTTTCTAAAGTGCGATTGAACAAAAGAGACAGGTTCAAGGGCACTAATGTTCATATTTTGTGTGTTTAATATGTATGTATATATGTTTATTGTGTTTATTGTATTAATATATGTTGGTCACAAACTGTAAAGTTTATATGACAATAAAATATTTGATTTGATTTGATTTGATTTGTTAAAAACAAGTCTTTTTGCAAAATCTAGTTTGCTATGATAAACCATATAATGCGATAGGCTTTTACTTTACCGGTAGTCTTATGTGACTGTTTCTAAATTTAGAAGACTGACCTAGTAATAATTGCTAAAAGTATTGATTAGGTGTCACAAAATACTATATTTCCTTTAAATGATTTTTTTTATAGCTCGGTCGTATTGGATTGATTGTTGGTGGCTGTTCAGTGGCAAATGTTTCATGCATGTTCAGGACGAGGGACGTATTGGATGTAGCTTGCCGTTTACACAGCCTATTAATGTAAAAACATACCCTTAAAGTTGTCAGTTGCAAATACAAAATTCAGTCATTGTCGGGATAGATACAATTTTTTTGAACAAGCTTTAATTTGAATGCGAGATGAAGGGGTTGTAGGTTGAACTTCCCCCTTTTCGTAGCGGGTATTAATACATGTTATATCTTACTTTACAATGTACACATGATGTGTTTATGGACAATTTATGATTTACGCTTGAACACGTGTACCTTTATTTTACTTACGTTTATACTCCTCAATAAAATCGACAATATTTTAACGTAAACGCAAAACATTTATATCTGATCTGTTCGCTTCAATTATTTATTTCATCTTACGGCATGTTCATTTTTTGGTTTGTATAAACGACTGTTAACGTCATTATCCAACTACGTTTCGTACGTCTATACTTTCGCGGACCATCGCATTTTAGCGTATGAAGGCATCGGACGTTAGCGTGGACCATCGCACTTTAGCGTGACTATCGTACTTTAGCGTCCCCAACACACTTTAGTGTCCTACATATATAACGATATATGCGCTAACATTTGGTCATATCATCAATGTACATGAACACATATATAATATCATGCTTGTATTAGAGACAAGAATCCAATGTCTGGGAAACTTTTGACAACACAACTGTCAGTTCACTTATAATGTTTCCGTAGCTTTGTAATGAATTTGGCCTTTTAACATTAAAACTTTTGATTCGAGCTTCAATGATAGGTCTTGTATGGTTGACGTACCATTCATCCGGTGTTATCAATAATATTTGTATATACCTACTATCTCTGTGTATTTTATATTGAAATGATTACAGGATATATCAGATAATGTATTTCTGGCTTTCATCTGTCATTAGTCAGGAATCTGTCGTTTGTTGATGTGGTTCATAAGTGTTTCTCGTGGCTCGGTTTTTAAATACTAGTATATTAGACCGTTGGTATTTCCGTTTAAATGGTTTCACATTAGTAATTTAATGGGATCTTTATAGCTTGCTGTTCGGTGTAAGCCAATGCTCGTTGTTCTTTGACCTATATAATTTTTTATTTCTATAGATTGTGACTTGGATGGCGAATTGGCACATTGACACTCATACCACATCTTCTATATCTATTAAACTAAGTATGTTGGACACAGGTGAGAACAACTGACCAGCTCTCCTTTTTTTTTAAATTATTGGTCGATCTATGACTGAACATTGGTCTTTCGAATGCTAATCAAAATATGTCCGATTATTAAATTTCCCTACTATCAATGATAACAACATCTATGGATCATGTTAGTTTTGTTTGATACAAAGCATGCAACATTGAGTAGTATAACCCTACTATGAAATTCTTTTTTTTCTTGTTAAATTTTATTAGAATATTTATTGTAATTTGCCAAGGACATACATGAGATACTTACTTACCTTCATAATAACTACTTCTACCGTCGGTAAATCTGTCTACTGATGTTGAGGACTCATTCTTTTGTGTTGACCTGTGGAAAGTTATTTTCGAAAAATTCACCAATCTTAATAGAAAATAAATGTAAAAACTTTAACTGATTATACAGAAAACAGCAAACCTAACTTAATAATTGTGGTTTGCATGTCTTGGCCTTTTCATAGCCAACAACACTTTTTTGGTTTTGACTGTTTAAAGGAATTGAAAAACTATTCTTGTGGTGTAAAAAAAAATCCATTCATTAAAAGTAGTAAGCATGCAACTGTAATATTGAATGGTTTTACTGATTTTTTTTTTATCATATAATCAATAAACTTACGGTCTGATAACAATTTTTGGACAAGATACATTCCGAACAGCAGAACCAATAAAAGGACATAGTGTATCTGTAAGTGCAAAAAACAATGAAAGAATCTAATAGGATTGAAAAGCATTATGAAAATAACGTAATATATAATACACATTTTGAATATGACATTATCATAAGTCAAATCGAAGTAGAAAAACTTACGTTTATTGCTGATACATGGAATAGAGGGATTGTGTGCCTTGACATTTAGGTTTAAAACCTTCTTTACACTTACATTTCGTAGCAGATACACTAATAATGTGGATAAATTATGTAAGTTGAATTAACTAAGAAATGCGATAAAAGTAAAATAACAAAAAAATGAACCCCGAGGAAAAATTAAGTCCCACAATCAAATGACAAAATCAAAAGCTCAAACACATCAAACAGATACAAATTGACAACTGACATATTTCTGACAGGAATTTTCGTAAGTCGAAAATGATTGTTAAACGTAACTAATTTAGATTTTACAACTTAATTGAATTCATAGTTTAAATTCGGATTTTAAGAGGAAAAAGTCCGTTTGATTTGCAATGCTAGAATCTGAATCCAAATTGAAGATTCGTGTTATCATCCCTTATTATCAATACAGATGTTTCAGTAGTATAAAGAACTAATGGATCAAACTGACCTCCACAGTTAAAAGATAATTACAGAGGAAGACTGCCACTGCCACAAATTATCTTGTAACTATGGAGGTCAAAGTCTGAGAGTATATATTAACGTGAAGTTGAATATGAACATTTACCTTTATCATTACATGAAAGTTTGTGACAGGAGCAATCTTCTTGTGATGGTATACAATAGCAGTTGTGTTTTGGCGTGGTGACAAATATGTACCCTTGTGAAGAATCGCATCCACAAGTTGCATCATTTCTCATACTTCCTTCACGGTGGACGATTTGACCCTTTTCATTACAAAATGACTTTTGATACACACACTTATTGTTACCATCAGTTGAGAATGGGAAAGGCTGATATCGGTTGTAGCTGCATCCTGCTTTGTTGAAATATGGTTCAAAAATAAGTTTGCTGCCTATATTTGAAATAACAGTAATTTGATATAGATTACTTGCATTATAAAAAAGAATACAGTAACAAATAGAAAAACGTGCTTTGATTGCAAGATGACAAATTAAAAAAAAAGACACAGATATAAACAACAATAGGTCACCGTTCTGTCTTCAGGAATAACCAAAAGAAAAACAGTACATGTGAAAAACAACAAAACTACGTTCTTTGAATATGAAATGTCACTACGGCCAGAAACAACGAACGTGTTGTTAGTATTTATATGTATATTCCGTATCAACTTTACAATAATAATACATGATGGTCTTGATGTTTAGATTCTGCGTACTGACGTTGTTTATTATCTTAACAACATGTTATATTGTATTTTCATTTGTCTTTTTTCTATTACTAATATTACTTTTTCTGTTGAATTGTTTTCTATGATATCCATTTAACTTGGCTCGGTACTTGTACATCCCGTCAATGTGTTTGTGTTTTCTTTCAATTTTGCTAGTGTGTTTTGTATATGCGACTTTTTGATTTTTGTTGGTTCTTAAAACATGACTCTGTACTTTTAAAGATCCTGTCACTATCCTATCAGTATGTTATTGTTCTATAATATGTCATTATGTTATAATTCTATTAGAAATTAGAAAATACGTTGAACCACAAACGTCAAAATTCATCTATTTAGTGAAATGAACCATTTGTGGATTCTCAGAAATTCTATAGAACTTTTTGATTAATTGCAAACTCGGTCTATTTCTGAAATTGATTTAACATAATTTTGATTTTTTAACCCTGCAAGCTAATATTGCCCAAGTGACTTTAAAAATTGTTTGTTTAAATATTGAACGACAAAAATATGTGACGTATAAATGTTTTTGATGTCAGACACGCGAAATGGTTTCTTTTAATTGTAAAACGATGCTGGCTGCTGTATCCATATTTTGACTATTTTATTGATCATGTCTGTTTAGTTTACGCATCATTGTGAATATAACGGAATTGTATATACAAAGTGAGAGGTTTAGCGCTATAAAACCAGGTTTAATCCACCATTTCCTATAATTGAAAATGCCTGTACCAAGTCAGAAATATGACAGTTGTTGTCCATTCTTTTTTTAAGTGATTTGTCATTTGATTTTGCCATGTGATTAGGGACCTTCCGATTTGCTTTTCCACTGAGTGAGTATTTTTGTGATTTTACTTTTTCCATGTGATTAGGGACTTTCCGATTTGATTTTTCTCTGAGTGAGTTATTTTGTGATTTTACTTTTTCCATGTGACTAAATGGATGAAAGAGCCGGTTGTTAAACAGTAAAACATTGCCAACATTGTAAAACATTGTTGGAGAGAGTCCATTGTTGGAGATGCTAATACACCTTTACGAGGGTAAGTTTCTTTTTCGACATTGAGTTTTAATATCACTTGGTAGATTTCGTCTATCGCTTTCTCATGATTATATAAAAGGCTCGTATTTGACTTCTTTTTCTTAAATAGAGACTATATGAAGAGGTAATAGCTGGTTAATAAATAATAACAGTTTTACCTGAGCTGCTGTAATCGAGTCCATCACAGGTCTCTCGATACGAATTCTCTGGTGAACGTAATAAACATACATAGCTCTGACCACAATAAAATTTTCTTGCTCTCAGACGCCAATGTCCTGGAGCTGGACATTTAAGTTCATATACCAATGTAACAACAACGAGCTTTAAAATATCAAGAGTTATTACGAACATAACTGTTTCATTGTGATCATATCTGTTATCAATATATCAAATTATATGATAAATTTATGTCAACATAATAAGTATTAAAAAATCTTTCCTAACTACCATTGATTATCAAATTGTAATATTAACAAATGTTCTCTTTTCTTTTGTCTCATTAAAGCTATGGGTATGGAACTATTTTTTCTAAAATAATTAGCATAAATGTTCATAGAGACCGTTCATACACACTAAACGTGTTAAATTTAAATGTATAGTATTACAATGTATAGATTTCATTTGACACTTAAGGATGTTCGCTTGTCATGTTTTGGGTTTTTTTGTCAGATTTTCGGAATCTTCTTGTTTTATCCATTTGAATTCCTTAAAAAAAATTGCCCTTGGCCCCCCCATTTTTAGCTCACCTGGCCCAAAGGGCAAAGTGATCTTTTCCCATGACCTTGCGTCCGTCGTCCGTCGTCCGTCGTCGTTAACTTTTAGAAAAATATTATCCGCTGAAACTACTGTGCTAAATTAATCCAAACTTGGCCACAATCATTATTGAAGTTTCTAGTTTAAAAAATGTGTCCGGTGACCCGGCCAACCAACCAAGATGGCCGCCATAGCTGAAAATAAAACATAGGGGTAAAAAGCAGTTTTTGGCTTATAACTCAAAATTCAATGCCTTAAGAGCAAATCTGACAGTGGTAAAATTGTTTATCAGGTCAATTTCTATCTGCCCTGAAATTTTTCAGATGAATTGGACAACCCCTTGTTGGGTTGCTGCCCCTAAATTGGTAATTTTAAGGAAATTTTGCTGTTTTTGGTTATTATCTTGAATAATATTATAGATAAAGATAAAATGTAAACAGAAATAATGTTCAGCAAAGTGATATTTACAAATAAGTCAACATGACCGAAATGGTGAGTTGGCCCCTTTAGGAGTTATTGTCCTTTATAGTCAATGTTAAACCATTTTTCGTAAATCTTAGTAATCTTTTATAAAAATCTTCTTCTCTGAAACTACTGGGCCAAATAATCCAAACTTAGCCACAATCATCTTTAGGGTATGTAGTTTACAAAATGTGTCCGATGACCCTGCCATCCAATCAAGATGGCCGCAATGGCTAAAAATAGAACATAGGTGTAAAATGCATTTCTTGGCTTATAACTCAAAAACCAAAGCCTTTAGAGCAAATCTGATGAGGGGTAACATTGTGAATTAGGTCAAGATATATCTGCCTTGAAATTTTTAGAAGATCGGACTACCAGTTGTTGGGTTGCTGCCCCAGAATTGGTAATTTTAAGGATATTTGGCGGTTTTTGGTTAATATCTTGAATATAATTGTAGATAGAGATAAACTGTAAACAGCAATAATGTTCAGCAAAGTAAGATTTACAAATAAGTCAACATGACCGAAATGGTCAATAGACCCATAATGAGTTATTGTCCTTTATAGTCAACTTTTAACAATTTTAATAAAATTTGTAAATTTTTACTAACATTTTCAACTGAAACTACTGGTCCAAGTTTATTCAGATAGAGATAATTGTAAGCAGCAAGAATGTTCAGTAAAGTAAGATGTACAAACACATCATCATCACCAAAACACAATTTTGTCATGAATCCATCTTCTTCCTTTGTTTAATATTCACATAGACAAAGGTGAGCGACACAGGCTCTTTAGAGCCTCTTGTTTCTTTTATAAATCCTTTACATGTATAATCATAAGTCATCTGTAATAGCTTTATAGAATCGTTGTTATTTTCTAATAGTTTTTTGAGAACGTACACTTGTCAATGATTAAGCTATGAAAAATCAAGATGGAATATATTCCCGCCAAAATTGCAATGGCTAATATCTTGAAAACAGGCACATTGACCTAGATAATTATGATTTTTGCTATTTCCTTTATTAATCACCTATCAGTTTATACTAGTGTAATGAAAAGCCTGTTAATATACATATGTTACGGCTTGAGCTTGTAATATTAGATGTGAAATGTATGACAGTCAATAAAATTTGATATTGCAATGACAAAAACAAAAACTTTATTCCCAAACATTAAATGTTTATACACAAGTAAATCATTTCGTTTAATATCAATCCCGAAAAGCACGAAGGATATTTTAAAACAAAGTAACCGCATTGAATAGTCACCAGTAAAATATAAAATAAAATAGCTAGTCTGCTATGAAATTGGATATAACTAGTTTTATTAATATGATAGGACATTGTTATTTTATTGGTGAATCAAGTTGATCCAATCTTTATTTGTATATCGAAATATGACCGTTAAAACCAAGAATCGTTCATAAAATTCCTTTACTGCAGTCAGATTATGGAAATTTATGACAGCATATCCATATACTTCTTTATTCCCTTTTTTTTTGATTTATTGAAAGCATGTTGTCTTGCAATTTGCAGATATGAGCAACAAAATTATACTTAAACAGGTAATATAGACTGATAGACAGTTTTTGTTTATGGTAAAAATGTCAGTATTCACCTCAGAAGCTAACAAAACCTTTAAATAAACTTATTAAGAAGTTAGATAGTTACGATACTGTTGTCAGGTTAGTTAAGATTGCATATTTTGGCTCACGTATAGGGTCTTTGCATCGGAAATAAACACATTTATTTAAAAACCAGTTGCTAACATGACACGGGTTGTGTTCATCTCATATATGTTGTGATGGTATGAAACTAAACCTCTAACGGGAGGGATTGTGCCTGCTATTCATATGATGAGGACATAAGCTTTAAATCAGTGTAATTGAAGTCTTGAGCTGGCATGTCAGTTCACTGCTAGTAGTCTGTTGTTCAGTATTATTGTCATTGTGTTTAGCTTTTTTTTGTGACATCTTCTGACATCAGACTCGGACTTCACTTAAACTGATTTTTAATGTGCTTTTTGTTATGCATTTACTTTTCTACATTGGTTAGAGGTATAGAGGGGAGTTGAGATATCATAAACATGTTCAACCCCGCCGCATTTTTGCGCCTGTCCCAAGTAAGGTGCCCCTGGCCTTTGTTAGTTTTGTATTATTTTAATTTGAGTTTCTTGTGTTCAATTTGAAGTTTAGTATTGCATTCATCATCACTAAACTAATATATATATATTTGTTTCGGGGCCAGCTGAAGGACGCCTCCGGGTGCGGGAATTTCTCGATGCATTGAAGACCTGTTGGTGACCTTCGGCTGTTGTCTGCTCTGTGGTCGGGTTGTTGTCTCTTTGACGCATTCCCTCTTTCCATTCTCAATTTAATTTCAATATTAATATAAAAGTTTGTGGTATGATTGTCAATGAGATAACTTTTCAACACAGATAGCTTAGCCCCAGGCCACATAGAACATCCCGAATTCAAGGCCAATACAGAAATAATCTTCAGGGGAGGATACAGCCCTTTTAAAAAGTGGGTTTCAAACCCAGGAGACTTGGGGCACGGTTACAACTATATGTCCCTATTCAAATGCATTGATCGTCCTAAAACAGAGTTCTAATTCCAAGCGGTAAAGGAGGAGGGAAGAGATCTCATAAACATGCTTAACCCCGTTGCATTTTTGCGCCTGTCCTAAGTAGGAGCCTCTGACCTTTGCATGTCTTGTATTATTTTTACTTAAGTTTCGTGTAAATAATTGGAGTTTAGTGTGGCGTTCACTGACCCTCGTCTAGGTTTATTAGTATCTTGAACATTATCAACAATGGCTTCGTCAAACACATTTCTAAGTTGGCATTGTTTTACTGTTAAACAAACGGCTCGATCATCCTCTCAGTCACGTAGAAATACTTACAACACGTTTGGTGACCTTCTACTGTTGTCTGTTACATGGTCGGGTTGTTGTCTCTTTGACACATTCCCCATTTATATTCTCAATTATATTTACACATTTTAATGAAATAATTTGGACGTAGTAAGTGTAGGAATCAGTGTGGTTCTTCACAAAGTAAGGACACAGAAATGTTCTTACCTGACAAAACCAACATAGGAAAAGTGTTTTCATCATAGAGAGTGTAAAGAGTCAAGTCAATCTACAAAAAAAAATCGTATGCATGTTTTACTTTAGGATTCCTTGTCATGATTATATATACACTGCTTTTAACTATCAATCGCATTGGATTTTATTTTATTCCGATAACATAAATTAATATGGTCTTCATATGTTATGCTCATAGATATAGGAAGAAGTGACATGAGTGTTAATGAGTCAACTCTCTTTCCAAGTCACAATTTATAAAAGTTAACCATTATAGGTCAAAGTACGGTCTTCAACATGGAGATTTGGCTCACACCGTACAGCAAGCTATAAAGGGCCCCATAAACTTAATAGTGAAAAAAACATTTAAACAGGAAAAACAACGGTTTAGTCTGTATAAAAAGCAAAAAACGAGAAAAACTTATGAACCACATAAACAAAAGATAACTACGGAACATCAGATTGGACAGGTGCAAACGATTGCAGCGGGATTCAACTTTTGATGGTACACACTATACAATATAAATTGTAGTGGCTTAACAAAATCGAAAAACGTAGTAGCACAAATTTACACACAATGCACGTATACATTTGATCTAAGCTACAATGTTTTCAAAAAAGGGAGAAGGTGTGGTTTTATTTCAATTGGGCAGTATTTGAAATTTTCGAGAAATGGAATTTTAACGGCGTCCGATTTCGTACGAGATTTGAAGATGCCGAGGACTTTTTACCGTCAGCACCGAAATTGTTAAAATTATCTCTCAATACGGTCTTAAACTATTCTAACAAAATGTATAGTATTGATTTTTTACATTAAATGTCATGAATCAATTTATGAATATGATTTTTTTTCGTTGAAGCGTCGTCTTCGTCATGCAGGAGTTGTCTCTCTTTGCCTACTTCGTCGAAGTGCCTCATTTTTCTTTACCGCTCCTCTCGATGAAATGTAAATCCTGACGGTGAACAACATGGAAAGCATTGCTGGAAGTGAAATGAGGTTGACTGACCAACTGTGAGCAGAAGCAATTTGAAACAGACGAATAAACAGTCAAGATTTGACTCAAAATAGACCGCACGTTTGGTGGTGATAATCGAGATCGACTTGAAATCGGGTGGAACTTTCACTTTCAGACAGAGCCTCCAGTTTACACGCAGGTAATTTTGCTGAAAGGTCAATATCTAATTGATAGGTGACAGTCATACATTTTTTTTCAATTGTTATCAGTGGCGGATTCAGAACTTTTCCTAAAAAAGGGGGTGCGTTCTAGTCATGCTTCAATGATCCAATTTATAATCAACCAAATTTTTCTCACAAAAGGGGGGCCCAGGCCCCTCTTGGATCCGCATATGGTTATGACAACCTGAATAAGGAGGGGCCAACCGTTTGATTCTAGTTGTTTTAAGGAGATGACGGCAATATCAATACTTTTGCGTCCTATCCCCCTCTTCAATGTGTCCAAAGAGAAAAAAAATGGTTGATAATATAAACACAACCGACAACCTCAAGAAAGATGAGTGAAGAAATTAGGGAATTTTATCGCCTTGTCATATATTTCTGATAGATTTCCCGACCTATTCACATATGTTTAAGCCTGAAGAGGTGACATATTCAAGCAGCATGTCCTTTCACATTGTATATATTTGATATTATAGGAAGTGCCCCATTATACATATCACCGAAATTCCAACATAGTAAGAGACAATTTATATGTTTAGTCTCTTTTGTCGAAATCTAGTTGAAAGGTTTAATCAACAAAAATAAAACAATAACTTGAGAATCGTTTTATCCGAACACAGAAAAAAAAATAGTTACTGCAACGACATTACTTAAACCTCAATTAGATTCTAATTAAACCAAACATACATTTACACCGCGAAGAGAAATAATGATTATCGTAAAAATAATGAATAGCCAAGGGCTTTGTGTTTCTCTTTAGTTATTTTCTGTAGTGTTTTGTTTTCTGTATTTATCTGTTTTTCTTGTTTTGTTTAAAGGGCGTTTTCACTTTGGTCTCTTCAATTTCTTTCGTCTCTCGTTTATGGAACGTCAATAACCAATTACAAATAATCAAATCTAATTCCAAAGCTCAAATTACTGTTGTACGAGGGAAATCAAAGGCACCTTACATTAGCTCATGTAGTTTTTATTAAACCAAGTGTGTAATGTTCCTTAATTTCATGCTTAGTTATATAGAGACTAGTTTGTTTTGAATTGTATCATATGCAGAATATTAACAAAGAACACATAAGATTGAATTGAAGGGCCAACACAGTGGTATGTGTGTGTATGTACACAAAATCATTTTCTTTAGGTGATTTTTTTTGGCTAAATCATATCATAACAATATATGAACTAAAACATTGAATGAAGAAATTAAGCAATGCTTTTCAAGAGTATACAATACTTCACTTATTGATACAAGATGGACATTTCTCGTTCTTTTACAGTACTTACACTAATGCATTATGTATATTTGTTCTGTTGGCTCCTTCGTCTGAGTAAATATACTTACAAACAAACGAACAAAAGGTGTCTGAAATTATCAAATGAAACATATGACTTGCTGTTGTTGTCTGCATCTACACTCCATCGTCATGATCATTGTTATAATATATATATTGAACCACAACGACTATCTTTGATAGACACCATTCTAATGTATCAATCAAATTGCAGGATGCATTTAATCATACGCCTTTTAAAATATAATATGATGTCGCAGGTAAATAAAGGTATCACAACGAATTCAATGTCCAAGTGTTTATTTGAATTTTCCCCTTTTGTCTTTCAATTACTGACACAATTGTTCACTACAGTGCATTATCACAAAACTAACCACACAAATGAGTTGTGAAGAGGAGATATGTACATACATTGTATATCGTTTAATATACTTATTATATTTGAACTTCAACTGATTGGTCCAATAATCTATCTATTATCTGCATGTAAACAATACTATGTGTGCTTTCAATATCAATATCAATTTTATTACTTTTAGGAATTAAAACAACAGGTGATACTTTAAAAATACTTAAATGCCACCTTGAACTCTCACGATTGTTTTAAAAAGTACTTTGTAACAATACATACACATATAGGAAGGTACACGTATAGTGTATTGAATTAACAAGAACTGATAAATTACCAACAGTTGAAATATAATGACACCCTCGTACTTGATTTCAAAGTTTGATGCAGACAAATGTGAAACTACAAAACAGCAACTGATTAAAATAAACATGATAAAGCAACTGATTCAAATATAAACACTTACGTTTCAATCAACGTGATCTGTCAAGCCTGATGCGCACAATACAGTCGTCGGTATTTAATTTAAGACATTTTTTCGTGTATTCAAATCAATTCACACTAGGTAAAAAAAACTTTAAAAATTGCACACATTCATTGTAAAATTGATTTGATATATCGTACACACGTTGGGTATTGTTGTCCTTATTCTTTTTTCACATTCAGTTCCAAACCTAAGTTTTAGAAAGCTTATATTGAAATCATGTAAAAATTGGCTTGTTGATAATAAATTGTCTTTACATTTAGGAAAGACGGAAAACATTTTATTTCGTCAAAAGATTTATAATGTTAATGTAGATGATTTGTCTATTGAATGTGATAGTTTTTAAATTGAGGGTTAATCAAATGTGAAATATTTAGGTATCATTTTGGACAATTTGTATCTGGTGAACAAGTTGTTGATAATATTATTAAGAAAGCTAATCAAAGACTAAAATATTTATATAGATTTAAAGAACATTTGTCTCAGCAATCTAGAAAACATTGTGTACTACATCCATACAATGTCATCTTGATTATGCTTATGCTTGTTAGTGAATGCTTATCCAAGAAACTTAAAGACAAGTTTCAGGTTATTCAAAATAAAATTATACGGTTTATATTTTATCTTCCTTAAAGTAAACGAATCACTGTAAATGAATTCGAAAAATTGGGATTATTGAATGTGTGTAACATAGTGAAACAACTTCGTCTGAATCATGTATAATACAAAATAATGACAGACATCAAGTATTATGCAAATTGGGTTAAATACCAAAAGGTGCTTCTTAAAAAAAGTTTAAATGTCATCTTGAACTATGACGACTTTTTTCGTAATCAAAACATTCAAACGAAAGTAGGTACATGTAAAATACACTATATAGTGTATTGAATTCAAAAGAACACATGATTGTAACAAACAAAACCAAGGAGTAAACAAAGACTCACTAAAAACGAAAGGACATTTACATCAACATCTCCGGAAGGGTAAGCATTTCCTGCACCGTATACGGCAGCGGTCGTGTTATTTCTTTGTTCAGTCCGGTAATGATGGAAGGTTTTTATGACTGCGGATGAATATTAGATATGATTTCTGACACACTTTTGTCATAATGGCCAATCAGCTCATGATGGCGACCGTAAAATTTCTTAAGTGATGACCTTAATTATAAGATTTGAAGCGATTTTTTGAAATGAATATGCTGTGTTATGGATCAGTAGTTATCTTTTCATACACAATTAAAAGGTGTTTGCACCTATGTTTTGAGTTTAAAGTGTGATGCCAAAAAATAGAAACTACAAAACAACCGCTGTTTTACTGAAGCAAATGAATCAAATATCAACACTTACTCTTCCAATATAGTTATATATCAAGCATGAATTAATCTGTTCGTCGGTATGTGTTTTCCAACACTTACTATTCTACCAGAACGATGCTTTTTAATCTTCTAAGCATGAAGAAAACTGGTCATCAGTGTGTATTTAGCAACACTTACTATTCTACAAGGACGGTATTGTAATCTTCCAATCAAGAAGAAATACGATCGTCTGTTTGTATTTGTCGACATTTTGTTCATGTGTATAAACCGTATCACGCCAGGTAAATGATTTGTATAAAACAAAATTTTGAATGAACAATCGGTTTCTTTCATTTCAAGTTCATTCTGAATGTTTAACATGTCACCGTGGAACTCTAAACTTGTTTTAAGTGTAGCTAAAAACTCTAAAGGCAAAAAAACAAATACGCATATCACATAGAAAATATTGAGAAAGTATGCTAATTACGGATTATGCAATGAATGTGTTTGGGCTAGACAACCTTCATTTGAAGGATTCAACATTTGATAACCAGTAAATCAACAGAAAAAGGTATACGATCTAAAAGGTGTGGTAAAGTTCACAATAAGAGAAAAAAAACACCATAGGACACTATAATTTAACAAAAGAAACGAGGAATGTGTCAACATCGTACTTTATTTGGACGTTTTAACTGTTTTGGATTCGAGCGTCACTGATGAGTTTTTTGTAGACGAAACGCGCGTCTGGCGTATATACAATATTTAGTTCTGGTATCTATGATGAGTTTATTCATAATCAAAAAGTCAACTAAAGAGCAAAAACGTGTCCAAGGTCATCAGTGGGTTAATAATTCAGTATGTTTTTTTTTTTATTTCAACCGGAAGCAGGTTTCAACTCGCTCTTAAAATAATGTATTATAGTTGTAACATGACACCACTTTAACTCCAAAACGTACAGAGGATGTTGACTATGAGCCACCATTTTCTACATTTGAAAATGTCTGTATTAAGTTAGAAATATGACCGTGCTCCATTCGTTTGATGTGTTTTATCATTTGAATTTGTCATTTGATTAGGGACTTTCCGTTTTTATATTTTTTTAGCTAACACCAGCTAATTTCTAGAAATGAATATCAGTACATATTGTGTACAACTGTCAACCCTGTCATGATCTGTTAAAGTGGCGAAACAAGAAAATTCGGTATTGTTGTTTTGAATTATTGAATCGTTCTCGTATCCGTCAATGTCTTGAAATAAGAATCTATACATTTTATTAGATATCTTCACTTTTCTGTGGAAAGACCTATTGGTTTTTTTCTGATTATTATTATCATTATTAGGTCTTTCCACTGTTTTGTGCAACTCCTTCCCAACCGTAAAATATTATGACAAATTTATTTTACAAAATTGCTCGTTATATCCTTCGCATGATTTGTCCTATTTTGACCGAAGTGATATGAACGCTCCATATCAGAGTTATTTCCCCTTATGCATTTGATATAAGTGATATGCATTTCTATCTTGTAAACCATAAGTGCTAGAGACCAAGGATCTTTTGATTTGAGGTCCTTGGTCCAAAGAAATGAAAATAAGGTCAAGGTCAAAGGTCAAGGTCAAATTCTAAATTTTGATTTTGGCTTATTTTCACTCTTTTTCATTAACTTTATAAGATTTCGACAAATTATTTTTACTAAATTGTTAGTTGCGACATGTCGTAACTTATAAATTTTGATTGGAAGGGTGCGTAGACAATAAATGGGAGTTTTTGCCCCTTTTATATTTAGAATTATACGTAAAGGGATATTACTCATGAACCATACATAATACAGACCTAGGGTCTTTTGATTTGGAATCCTTGGTTTATTACCTTAAAATATAGGTCAAGGTCATAGGTTAATTGGACGTTCTAGATTTTGACCTTTGCTTGAAATTCATATTTATACATCATTAAGCCATAGGAACTGACATTTTCAACTGAATTTTAATATTTTCATATCAGAATAGATACTTATTGGTGGAAAGACCTTCAATTGTTCTTTGACCAATTGGTTTTTAATTATTATTTTTTTTTCTTCTTTCTCCACTATTTTTCTGACGGTGCTTTTGTGGTTCGCAAGATGTCGTTTAGATTTTTTTTGTATTTGATATCGAACAGTTAATACGATTTTGAAACTGACCCTGTTAAGCCGAACACTTTTTATTGTAAGAGTTATCTCCCCAAACACTGTTTTTCTTGTGTACAAATCTCCTTCGCAACCATTAAAGATTACGACAAAACTATTTCATGTATTTGCTCGTTATATACTCAGGATCGTAAAATTAAGTTTACTACATATGGGATATATTTCGCCTCTTGTATTTTTTATAAGAAATATGTAGTTGTTATTAGTAAACCAGGAGTGATAGAGACCTAGGATGTTTTGATTTTAAGTCCTTGGTAAAAAAACAATGGTTTAAAGGTACTTTTGATACATGTAACTATTTACACCACTGGGTCGATGCCACTGCTGGTGGACGTTTCGTCCCTGAGGGTATCACCAGCCCAGTAGTCAACATTTCGGTGTTGACATGAATATCAATAAAGTGGTAATTTTTATAAATTTCCTGTTTCCGAAAACTAAGGATTTTGTTGTGCCAGGCATAGATTACCTTAGTCGTATTTGGCACAACTTTTTTGAATTTTGGATCCTGAATGCTCTTCAACTTTGTACTAGACTTAGTTTTGCTTTATAAATATTTGGATATAATCGTCACTGATGAGTCTTATGTAGACGAAACGCGCGTCTGGCGTACTAAATTATAATCCTGGTACTTTTGATTACTTTTAAAGTGTACGCTTACATAAACTTATAGTTTTCTCCCCTCTTTTGTTTAAAAATACGCATATGATGATATAACTCGTTAACCAAATATAATTAAGACCTAGGGTCTTTTGATTTGAGGTCCTTGGTTTATGACATTGTAATTGAGGTCAAGGTCATAGGTTAATTTGACGTTCTAGATTTTGACCTTTGCTTTTACCTCATATGTATACATGATAAAGCCATGGGACTTTTTGCATTAAGTGCCAAGCAATTTGACATCGAAAAGGGAACCGGGAGTGACTCTGTGTAACCTTGAAGTAGCTATTTTTTGTCCTTTTTTTAATATAAAAGTATACAGAACTATATATTTTTTTGTAAACAGTGTCAATTAATGTAACCGAAGTTACATTTTTCAAACCAGTAGTAACAAATTATCACCCTAATTAAAAAAAATATTGTACAGAAAGCATAATTTTTTTAAATCAGCATACTATAAGCTATCATTTGACGCTGCTAATGACTTGTGGAAAGACCTTGTTAATTATTATTATTTTTTTCTTCTTTATGTTCTTCTGCAACTTTTTTCTGACGGTGTTTTTTAACTGACCCTGTTAGGCGGAACACTTTTTATTGTAAGAGTTTTCTCCCAAAACACTTTTTTCTGGTGTACAAATCTCCTTCGCAACCGTTTAATATTACGTACAATTATTTCACCAATTTGCTCGTTCTATCCTTATGATCTTAACAATAATGTTGAGCGAAGTGATCCGGTCACTCCATATGAGAGTTATATCCCCTTCTGGATTTAAAATAAGTAAAATGTAAATGGAATTGGTAGACATAATTGATAGAGACCTATGGTCATTTGCTTTGAGGTCCTTTGTCCAAAAAAAAAGTGTCAAGGTCAATGGTCAAGGTCATTTCTAAATTTGGATTTTGGCTTATTTTCACCTCTTTTCAAACACATATTTTAACTTAATTGTTAGTTGCAACATGTCGTCACACATACATAATTGTTTAAAGGGTACGCTTACAAAAAATTAGAGTTTTCTCTCTTCTTTTATTCCAAATTACGCATATGTCTGTTTAGTTCACGCATCATTGTAAATATAACGAATTTGATGATACTGTCGTACAAAGTAAGAGGTTCGGCGCTATAAAACCAGGTTTAATCCACCATTTTCTACATTTGAAAATGCCTTTACCAAGTCAGGAATATGACAGTTGTCCATCCGTTTTTTTTATATGTTTTGTCATTTGATTTTGCCATGTGATTAGGGAATTTCCGATTTGATTTCTCCCTGAGTTTAGTATTTTTGTGATTTTACCTTTGATTTAAATAAATACTTACTGTCTTGTTACAGATGTCACATGTGGTGCAGGGTCTGCTAACCCTTCCGGAGCGCCTAATCTTGATGGGGTTTGTGTTGCTCAGTCTTTAGTTTTCTATATTGTGCGTTTCGTCTACATAAGACTCATCAGTGACGCTCAGATCAAAATAGTAAAAAAGCCAAACAAATACAAAGTTGAAGAGCATTGAGGACCCAACATTCCAAAAAGTTGTGCCAAATACGGCTAAGGTAATCTACTCCTGGGGTAAGAAAATCCTTAGTTTTTCGAATAATTCAAAGTTTTGTAAACAGAAAATTTGTATAAATGACCATATAATTGATATTCATGTCAACACCGAAGTGCTGACTACTGGGCTGGTGATACCCTCGGGGACGAAACGTCCACCAGCAGTGGCATACCGACAAATAAAAGAGTACTGTAACACGTTATTAAGACGACAAACAACGTCACTACGCAGAATCTATACTGTTTACAATCGTGTATTAATTGTAAGTTGATACGCAGACGGATATTTCTCGACAAGGTCTTGGTACCTTCAAATGAACGTTTTTAGAAATTCGTGTTATCAGTGTAACTCAGCAGATTATATGATATTATGAAGCTTTGTTGTTTGTTATTTGATTCTTACAATTTGAGTGTTTAGTCTTTATATAAACAAACCACTGCTTGGTTTTTTGTTTGGTCTTCGTAAATCATTGGAATCCACATCACATCACCTTCAAGTAAAATCATCAATTGACTAATTGAGGAACATTCTGCACAATCCATTTCTGCAAAGACAAAGCCTAAGCGCTAGACCATAGTCGTATAAACAAACTTAAAAGAAGAACAACAGAAATGTACTTATGCCAAATTATAAAAATATACTTATTTGAAACAAATAAAATTACATACTTTAAAAAACCAGGGAATACTGCTGTTTTCCATATACAGAAGTCAGGGAATGACTTCAATCTGCAAACAATTTAAAACAAAACGTTATTGCACCTTATTAGGTGTTACTCCCTGTGCATATTGGCACACGTTTACTATATACATATTACACACATATATATCACAATAACACAACACACAAGATTGGTCTGTGAGATTAAACAGCAAATTAAAACAACAAACAATGCGATTTTTCGTACTAGATTTAAAATGCAAAAAACAATTTCTATGTAAAACGTTTTTTGACGTTATTTTCGATGATTATACTTTATTTAACGCGGTTGAAATCAGTCCAAAAATGAACATGCAGACAAATTGCTTATTCAATTTCACCAAAGTTAAGAGGCCAGTTTAAAAAAAAAAACATTACAAACTGTTTATCAGCATGAAAATTGAAGAAAAACAAAAAGCACAAGTCTTCTATTACTCGTTTTTTTCACCTTTTCTCATCTACGCTAGTGATCTTCCATGATGTCTTTTAGACAGCGGTATACCAAAAAAAAAAAACTCGCTGTACCATGTCAGGAATATGACATTTGGTATCCATTCGTCTGATGTGTGTGCCGCTTTTGTTTGTGTCATTTTATTAGGGACTTTCTATTTTGAATTTTCCTTGGAGTTCAGTTTATTTTTCTTCTTTCTTTATACTACTGTTGTCTTTATTTATGTAGTAGCAGTAACAATGATTTGTGGTTTATGGACCAACATAAATAGCTGTCAAATAACAAATATCGAACAGACAAAAACAATTACTTGATATCAATTCAAAACCTTGAATTAGAGGTATGTTAAGTGCTATATAAACTGTTTTTCTTCTCTTATATATATCAATAATACATAAATTGTTATATAAAGCATTTAGCACCAAATCGGCTGTGTTCGTGGTCTTTTAACTTTGCAAGTTGTTGTTACAAAAAAATAAATTACAATCAAACCATTATTATGACTTATGTCTAAGGGACCTTTAAATATTTATCAGATGGATGTGCAAAATTGGGCGGGGCAAGCACTTTTTTGTGGAAATATTTGGATGAGCGAGAACTTGTTTTAAATATTTAGAGGAGTAACCAGAACATATTTTATAGGAAAAAAGTTGCTATTAATTTTATCGGTGTGTAGGAAATTTATTTTGCGGGCACTCAAAACATTTATCCGCGGCTAAGTATATTTCTAGGATTTCGATTGGTTAACGCACGTCGTAACAAAGCACATAGCCCCTGGGTGTTACTAACCCATATCCCCGGACGTTGCTAACCATTATCCCGGGGAACTTCACGCAAGTTTTCCTCAGTTCCATGATTGCTCCTTGTGAAATATTGAATTCTGTAGATTATCCATGATGTTTGTAATTAAATATTTAATTCATTAGCGATGTTGTCCTATTATGCCGATCATTTAAACTCATTTCATTAAATGCATCACTTAACTGCCTCATTTTCAAGGAATGGGACTACTGACCTAGCTATGTAAAAGAGGGACGAAAGACACCAAAGGGACAGTAAAAAATGAAAAAGACAAACAGAAAAACAATAGTACACATGACACAACATAGAAAACTAAAGAATAAACAACACGAACCCCACCAAAAACTAGGGGTGATCTCAGGTGCTCCGGAAGGGTAAGCAGATCCTGCTCCACATGCGGCACCCGTCGTGTTGCTTATGTGATTACAAATCCGGTAAATAGTCTAATTCGGTAGGTCAAATTCATGAAAGGGAAGGGGATTGTAGTTACGACGTAAGGAACATATCCGATATCATTTGTGAAACGGTTATTCCATAACGGTCAACCAACTCGTGATGGCGTCCGTAAAATTTGTAAATGACCCACGTTGACGTCACACCATCTATGACGTAACTCTCACAATATTGAGCGCCAAATTTGACTCAATCCAGTTTCTCTGTATTAGAAATGTCTTATATTTGACTACCTGTAGGGTTTTACCAAAGGTAGTACCCTACACCCCGTAAAAAATATGTAAAAATTCCAAATTTCAATAAAAAATTTTTAGATAATGAATAAAAACGTTGTTTTCACGTTACACTTTGTTCCCGAATTTCCATAAAACTCGCCCGATTCGGACTAAGACCGGGGATAAATTCGTTATCTAATTATGTAAAGTTATTTCTACTTTCATTTTAATTGACTATGACACTTGAATAACCAGTAGATCTTTCATTCCTTTATTTCTACAGCCAACACTTTATAGGGACATCTTACAAGCATAAACACATCTGTTCCTTGGTTTGTTGTGTAAACAATTTTCATGTGTTTATAAATCGGTGTATGCCAGGTAAATGAACGTTAAAAAACAAATATTTAGTGAATTGTCGTTCTTTGTCTGTCAAGTCCATTCGGAATACGAAATAGTTATCGTGTAACCAGCACAAAATTATACATGACCTTCAATAAAAATATAAAGTGTAATATTCTCATTAATCTTTTTCAATGATGATTGTCCCCCCTTTCACTTGGACCTTTGCTTTTTGTTGCAGCGTAGCTTTTAACGATCTAATGCATGAATATACATTTATCTTATATAGTTTCTTTTATGTAAGTAGAGTCATGCAGCTAAATTTGAAGTATCCGGTATTTGGAGATAATTAAATTCACCTTTTGAAATTAACAATTATATTCCCAACACAAAATTGAAAATTGAAACTCATCAAAGAATTAAAGCTTCAAAATTTTTATCGCAGTTGCTCGAGTCAAAACGGTCATAGGGTGAACGCAAATTCGAAAATGAAGCCGATTAACGAAATAAAAATACTTAGGAGTTGTGTTTGATACGGCAAATGCGCCTCTTGCAATTGGGATAGAATAACCGAGAATTTAGATTGATTTAACATTTTATAACCAGTAAATTAGAAGGAAATGTAAACATGTACAAACCATTGGTTGAAGAATGGATCCCAATAAGACATTTATTCACCGAAAAACAAGAAAGAAAAGAGCATGGGAAAGTGGACCATGTTATAGAAACAACATCCCGATCAAATAGTAAAAATCAGCATTAGGCCACCAAATGGATCTATAATGTAGCTAAAAAATCCTGCACTGAATTCAGTGTTTTTTTATCATTTTACTTTATAAATAAAGTTTTAACAACGAGAGATTTATGATAGCTTTAGTAAGCCGTAAAAGAACCTAACGCATGACAAAATAATAATTTAAAATAATTCAAACGAGAAATAAACTGCATGAATAATTATTCAAATTACAAACGAACAGTCAATAAATAAACAACAACCAATTCGCTGTTTGGAATTTTTGAAATTAACAAATATATTCCTAACACAACTCATAAAAGATATCAAGCTTATACATTTGTAATTTTGCGCCGCATCAGTTGCTCAAGTCAAAACAATCAAATGATGATCACAAATTCGAATTTGAAGCCTATAAACAAAACAGAAATACGGAGAAGTTGTGTTTAATACGGCAAATGCGACTCGTGCATTCGAGGTAGAAAAACCGAAACTTTAGATTGATTTAACTTTTAATAACAAGTAAATTAGTAGGAAATGTATACATGTAAAAAGTCTGTGGTGAAATATGGATCCCAGTGAGACAAATATTCACCATACAACAAATTGAAATAGATAACAAAATGAAAAAGGGGATTGTGTCTAGACACAACATCCCGACCAAAGGGCAGAAATCAGTTTAGGCCACCAAATGGGTCTATAATGTAGATGTAAAATCCTGCACTTAAAAGCGGACTTTAGCTGGATTCACGGGAATGGACGCCACACTTTACTCTGAAACATACTCTAATTAGAGTTTTTTCCGTTTTTAATTTTCCTCGGAGATCGGTGTATTTGTTATTTTACTGTATAAAAAGAATGTTAACAACTAGCTATAGAGGTTTATGATAGTTTTAGTGTAACATAAAAGACCCGAACGCATGTCAAAATAATAATTTGAATTAATTTAACTTAATAATCAATGCTGCTGCCCATCAGATTATCTTTCTAAATATTAGGTGAACAGGTGTCTTTGGAGGGCGCAGTACACTGCATTTAATTAAGTGGTCCTGGTAGTGCATGATCCACTTATATTCTCGATATGGACATTACTGAAAGTCATCAAGGTTTACTTGACAACGGGAATTAAAGTCTCATGAAAGTCTGTAGATTTGATAGAACGAACATTTACTTTGTTGGTTTCAAAGCGACATTTTTTTCAAAGTACACTGTTCACACATCTGAATGAAAAGTCTGATAATTTATCTGATGAAATTCTTTTTAACATCTTATGTTTTGTTGATGCCTTCATGACCAACTCCAGAACATGTGCAGAATGTGCAGTTCTAATCAAAGAATAAAGTTCTTCTGATGTACAATAATAATTTGTTTCTTCTAATTAATTATACGGTAAAGACTATCTATCAAAATTCACGTAGAAAAAATCCAGTGTATATGCTAGGATTCGAACTCGAGACCTTTAGCATATCAAGCGACGACACATACCACTACACCAGGACGACTGGATACGAACGAGTAATTTTACATACTTAAAGGAAGCAAGATCGTTTTATAAATGGGGCGAGTTGTCACACCTTTATTCAGTGGGGTTTAAACCTTTTCGTTAAAAAGTCAGTTTTCAGACTGATTGTTCAATTTGAGTTTACACTTTTTCAAAAGTAAGGCGATTCGGTAAATTATAGTGGGGTGATTGTTTTATAAAGTGCCGATATAGTGTGGGCCGATTGGCAAGTGGAGCGAGATGACATTGTTTGATATCTACTCATCGTGTTTGGTGTCATAATTAAAGGATATACATCATATAGTTAGAAATAAAGTATATTGTAATGGTTGTGTGGCATTCTAAACTAGATTTTATGAATTGTTAATGGTTTTTCGTCTAATATAAAAGAGCTGGGATGTAAAATAGTTACACTGACACACCGCGTCCTTGTATGATAACTATTAATTATGTAAAGATTTGCAAAGATTTAATCACTATAAAAAAAACAAATGTAACGAAAAAGCACAAAAAGACATACATCAAATTGAACATCCTCATTTTGCTTATATTATACGATTTTATTTATCTATGTAAAATCCACCCATGAAGGATGGAAGGTTTTAAGTACTGGTGTAAAAGTGTGCGTTTAAAATTCGCACAGGTAGACATAAAATATTTGTTTCGTTCAAAGTCACGTAAAAAAGATAAAATCAAAAACAGACTTAACAGTAAATGTAATAATACTAAAAAAAAAATTGTGTGGTTCAAAGTATGACGGGATACATAAGTACAAAGTCACGTCAAATGTATATCACAAAAAACAGACTTAACAGTAAAAGTAGTATTAGTAAATAAAATAATTGTGCGCTTCAAAGTATGACGGAATACATAAGTAAAAAGTCACGTCAAATGTATATCTAAAAAAACAGCCTTAACAGTAAAAGTAAAATTAATAAAGACAAATAAAGAATACTATAATACGTTATAAACATAATAAATAAGTCAGTACGTAAAGCAAGGCGAACCCCGCCACATGGTGTATGAGACTGTCAAAATTCAGGAGCCTGTTATTCAGTTGTTGTCATTTGTTGCTGTGCTACATATTTGTTTTTCGTTCATTTTGGTTTTGTACATATATATCTGGCCGTTAGTTTTTCGTTTGAATTGTTTTACATTTGTCATTTCGTCCCCTTTTATAGTTGATTATACGCGGTTTGGGCTTTACTCATATTTGAAGGACGTAAGGGTACCTATAGTTGGTAATTTCTGCGTCAGTTGGTCTCTTGTGAATAGTTGTCTCATTTGCAATCATACCACGTCTTTTTTATATACATTTTGAACCTTGCTAAATTCTTTAATTCTTCTTTTAGATACATTGTTGATGTCCTATCATTGAATAACCCATATGTCAGCCAATACTTTCATCTCATTATGAACCTGAATTAAGGAGACTAATGAGACTAGAAGGAATAATCCATAGATATAGGAAGATGTGGTATGGGTGTCAATGAGACAACTCTCCATCCAAATAGCAAGTTATAAAAGTAAACCATTGTACAAACTTCAACACGGAGCCTTGGCTCACACCGAACAGCAAGCTATAAAGGGCCCCACACATTACTAATGTAAAACCATTCAACCGGAAAAAACAAGGGTAAAAACGAGAAAAGAAACATAATACCTTGATCGCTTCTTCAATATTGACACACATGAACGAATTGACTGTACAATCTATGACAAATGGGGCGATTTCAACTTTCTAATTATCAATTTCCCATTTCTCAGTAGTATCATACTCTATTCCCGATCGTATGGTTTTCACATATCTTAGTTGATACGTTATGATCGTGCCTGTTCACACTATACGGACTTCATATACAGGAGTGTTCTCCTCACGCAGAAACTGCTCTAACAAAGTTATGAGGAGGACTGATTAAAAATAACACTCATCATCACAAATTGGTTGATTCATACGTTGTGTATAAACTTACTTAGGATATATTTACCACGCCTTAGGTCTAATAAGTACTGATCATGACCTATTTCCGAATATTATTGTATTGCTGAGTGTGAATTCGCAATGCTATAAGACGTGTCATGGAATTTATTTATCCAACAGTTTTTTTTATTGTGATATGATGCTGTATTTGTAATTCTAGTCGGATATTGTAATTATATCTTATCATTTGTAGTTATACTTCTATTTACTTTTCTTTTCGTATGTAAAAGTAAATAAATATAATTAATATTAGTATAACGCTGTTCAAAAGTCATAACTCTATTGAGCGAAAACAAATCCGGGTTACAAACTAAAATCAAGTATAAAAGGAAACCTACGAAACAACCGAAAAACGGAAGTACAACAACATAACAAACGGCAGTGTAGCATACAAAGGAACTTTTGTCCCTGAGGACATCATCCGCCCAGTAGCAAAACTAAAATAATTTTCGATTTATGAGTTTGACTATCCCTCTGGTATCGATCTTTCGTCTCTCTTTTATAACCACTGGGTCGATGTCTCTGTTGGTTGACATTTTATCCCCCAAGACATCATCCGCCCAGTAGCAAAACTAAAATTGCATGAATTTACGAAGATAAAACAGGAAACGGCTCGGACGTCGCCCAGTATAAAAGGTCCGAAACAGACGTCACCATGGACACGGTGTCGTCTGGAACGGCAGGTGTCCACTCATCACCAGACATGACACATATCTCAAACATAACTCAGATCATCGTACTTGTGGCAATAGCAATATTACACATATACAGCCATGTTCAGTTCTCCTTGAAGACATTTTAGATTTTAATGACACAGTACAACACTGTTGCATTTCGAAATGTTAGACCCAAGGCTACAAAACTTGTGAAATTTTCATAACAGATGCTGAATTAACTAGCAATTTGACCAAGAAGTCATATTTTACAAGAAGTTACGATGATCTGAATTGTAAATCGATAAATGTCTTCTACGGATTAGAGTACTCTGTGGCATTTTCAATCAGCCCGATCATTCCATCGTGTCTATGACAGTTCGCATTATCGAAAAGATATACCATAGCTCTAACAACGACTCTCCGTAGACAAAAAAGAGGACTGCTGGATTAGACAATTGGAAACTGCGACACCTTATGGTTGCAATGACAAAATTGATGGTATAGGTATTCTATCTAGTCCTTCGTGTAGCTTTGTGAATGTGATGAATATTTTCAACTCGACTCCTCAACGAAGACGCAGTCATGGTCATCGTCATTATACATTACCTTCTCTGCATAATGTCTCTATTAATGACTTGCTGCCATTTATACAAAAGCCGTTAGGTATTCATCACATTCGCACGAAACTTACCCCTTTCAAAACTTCATTCTCTGTTCAATTCATGTTTGGAATCCATTGTTACAAACCAATACTAACTTGAAGCTATAATTTCGGATATTGCTAGTCACAGACTTTTCAAGCCAGTCCGCATTGGAAATATCCTTCATCATAAATTAGTTCAATCGAACATACATCTTTATTTCAAGGACGCGTCTATACCAATCATTTCTTATACCTATACCTATACCAAACCTATTGCAACTAAAATTTTCAATTACAAACTCGTTTTACAGGATCTGATCAATATTGACGACTTCAAGTCTAAACCTCCTGATTGCTAGTTTCCAATTCACATATAATCCGGCTGGTCACGTTATTACCAGTGATCTCAACATTGGTAATAACCTTCCTACGAAATGTGTTTTCGAAAGGTCCAAAATATCGTGAGCCTAAATCCATTAATTGGAAATACAACTTTAATTTTTTTTTGGATTAAGTCGGGGATTATGCCAGGCAATTGGCTAAGCGCGAGAAAGAAGACGTAGACACTATTTCCGAATGGATTAAGGCAGTGAGGTCTTTGATATAAATCAGAATTAGGAAACTGAATTGGCCTATCATTTCCCATGCTACGTCAATCTTTAAAGACCCAAAATGTTGCAAAACACTTATCCTACCTTCATGAAAAAAATGTTGTTGTCCCCGCAGATAAAGCCCCAAACAACATCGTTTGTGTGTGTAAAATTCATTACATTAACTACTTGATAAACGCATTAGGTATTGACAATTCACTTGGAAACTCAACATATACCCTCACGACACTTACCAAAGAGGAAATCCTGGATAATCATAGGTCTGTTCGATGTTCCTTTGGGATTTCAATCAAAGATGAAGAACTGGATCTTCCATCACTGTATTGAATACCTAAACTGCATACGTGTCCTTACAAACAACGGTATATTGCTGGGTCTTCCCAGTGCTCCACGGAACCTCTTTCTGAATTATTAACATCTAGTTGATCAGCAATCAAAGACGGGCTTCAAAGTTATTGTGAAACTGCCTATTCTAAAAGTGGCGTGAATCATAGGTGGATACTTAAAAATTCCAAAGATCTTTTAAAGTACATACAATCTAAATCTCATTCATCTTGCAATAGTATAAAAACATTTGACTTTTCGACACTTTACACAAGTATTCCACATTCTAATCTAAAAGACAAATTGATAGAGTTGGTATTGCTTTGTTTCATAAAAAAGAATGGCAAACGTAGATACATGTATCTTGTCTTAGGGGGGATAAACCCTACTTTGTAAAGGACGACTCTGATTCAAACAAAAAAATCTCTGAAACTGACATTATCAAGATGCTTGATTTCTTGATTAACAACATATTTGTTACGTTTGGAGGACGTTTTTTTCAACAAACTGTTGGCATTCCAATGGGAACAAATTGTGTCCCTCTTCCTGTCGACTTGTTTTTTTTTTTTATTGTTATGAGGCTGACTTCATACATGAACTTCCTAGGAATAAAGATAAGAAGTTAAAGAACAAATAACACGAACCCCACCAAATACAAGGGGTGATCTCAGGTGCTCCGGAAGGGTAAGCACATCCTAATTTACATCTAGAAATTGACAATGAGGGTCGGTTGAAAACAAAACTTTACGACAAAAGAGATGATTCCAGCTTTCCAATTGTAAACTTTCCAAATCTAAGAAGCAACATCCCAGCAGCACCTGCATACGGTGTATATCTCCTTATTGATACGATATTCCCGTGCTTGCATTTCCCATCCTGATTTCATTGATAGAGGGTTGCTGCTCACAAGGAATCTATTAAACGATGACTTCCAAATGCTGAAGTTAAAATCATCACTTCGTAAATTTTACGGAAGCCATCACGAGTTGGTTGACCGTTTCATGATATCGGATATGTTTCGTACGTCGTAACCACAACCTCTCACCTTTCATGAATGTGACCTACTGAATTAGACTATTTACCGGATTTGTTATCAGATAAGCAACACGACGGGTGCCACATGTGGAGCAGGATCTGCTTAACCTTCCAGCGCACCTGATATCACCCCTAATTTTTGGGGGGTTCGTGTTGTTTATTCTTTAGTTTTCTATGTTATGGCATGTGCACTATTGTTTGTCTGTTTGTATTTTTCATTTTTACCCATGGTGTTGTCAGTTTATTTTAGATTTATGAGTTTGACTGTCCCTTTGGTATCTTTCGCTCCTTTTTTAAAATGTACTGTACCAAGTCAGGAATATGCAGTTGTTATCGTATAGTTCGTGTTTATGTATAATGCATTGTCGTTTGTTTTTTGTTGCAACTCTGTGTTTCTGTTGTTTCCTTGTTTACCTCTTACAGTGTATGTTTCCCTTTAGTTAACTTGTATCCTGGATTTGTTTTCTGTTATTCGACTTATAACTATTGTACAGCGGTTTATTACTGTTGTCTTTAGTTTTGTATGTAAGCATCTATTCAATGAGAAGACAGACAGATTTTAAATGTTTTATTGTTTTCATTTCCTATCACGTGTTCTTGTCACTTGTATATTGATACACCACAAAAACATCTAAAATTGCTTTTAATCACAGTGACAAATTAGCTTTAAGCAAGATAAACATGAATTAAAAGTTATAAAGACGTTGTTCGAAAATAACGCGTTTCCATCTATGTCAGACACGAAGTAGACCCTATCACTTAAAGACGAGGTTATATTATTTTTTTCAGGCAATCCCCGATTTTCAAGTACACCAACTTTAGAGTTCAAAAACTAATTTTAAAAAAGGATTAACCCTGCAAACCAAAAAAAAAAAGAAGTTATTAAAACTATTGAAGAGTCCAAGTACTGCGTCATTAAACCGATCATAGTATGAAAGATTTTCATTTATTTAATTGTACAATTGTATTTAACAACTTCTCCAATACCGATGTTTGAATAAGATTTCAAGGATTTACAAACACATGATATAAAAATATCATATATTCAGAATATGAGGTTAATGCCAATAAGGTGCGAAACGGGTTTGATCATTATGTTAAATGTTGGGAACGAAATGGTACTTTTGATTACGAATTGATAGAAAGACGAAATGGTCAGTGTACAAAATGAATTGTAACGCCATACAAATAAGCTTGCAAAAATTACAGTTAAAAAAGTTGATGGGATTTGAACTACATGTAGTTGATACTTATAATTTGGCATTTGGAACAATCGTATTTTTATTACGATTGATGATGACCTCCTTATACTTAATCCTCTATGTTATAACTGGATCGGAGAAGACATAATTTGTTTATTAGTTTAATATATTATGTGCTTTATTTATTTGCTAGTTAAAATTTGTGTTTTTTGCTGATCTGATTTCCCCTTCAATACAAATTTGTACTTAATTGACTTAATGTTCCCAGCTAATTCGTTATGCATGCTATTTGGCTTTCCCAAAGTGGTCAGAAATATATGGTTTTTTTTTTGTTTTTTTTTACAAAAAAGCAGACTGATCTGAACGACAAATATACTAAATCAATATCAGAATGCTTAAGCTATACACTATAGTCAGTGTCTAATGATGGTTTCCGCAGTTCCGAATGATGGCATAACTTCTATTGTAAAATTCTCTTTCTAGACATCAAGTCTGAGTTCAAACTATTTTTGATTTTCCAACCCTGTAAACCACCTTGTCCTAATGCAAGATTGAAACATTATCAAAAAGAAATAATCCACAACGAAATTGAACATAAAAATTAAAGCATACGCTATACATGTATAACGTAAGGGTATCATACATCATGTATATCTTCTTGCCGACCTCTTCTTATTTTTATTTGAATCGGAGAAGCCAGTTAATTCAACTTCACATTTAGATATATTGATGATGTTCCGAATAACAATCCATACTTCTCTGATTGATGTCCATTACTATATATCCCATAACTAGGAATTACAGATGCAACAGACACGCCTCACTTTTAGACGTATACCTCGAATTTGATAAACACGGTCATCTCAATACCAGAATCTAAAACAAAACAGACGATTTTGATGGGAAATTATCCATTTCTCCCACTTTAGGAGCAATATATAACTTCGCCTGCATATGTGATATATATTTCCCTATTTATTTGGTCTTCTAGAGAATGCAGCTCCTACTCTGACTTTGTGAAACGTCACTAATGTCTTCGAAAATGTGAATGAACCACGGGTATGACAAAGAACGTCTCGTCCTTTTTCTAAATGTTCTTCGGAAGGTATCATAGCCTTGTTGATAAATATTCCGTATCAATTTTACAAATACAGGATGGTATTGCAGTATAGATTTTTGGTAGTGACGTTGTATTTTTTTTTTAGTCTATATGAATATTACTTTTACTGTTTAGTCTGTTTTTGTCGATTGACGTGGATCTGTAATTATACATCCCGTCATTGTGTTATTGTTTTTTTGGTCCATTTTTGGTATTTTTGTTTTCATTCTTGCTAATGTGTATTACCTGTAGCCTTTTTTGTTTCGTTACATATGACGTTGACCTCTACTTATACATACAGGTATACCTTATCGCAATTTGGTTTAATCAAGAAAAATAGCCAGTCATTTAGACAATTTTTCGGTGTAGGTCATCAGTAGGGAGCCGAGGGAAGAAAACAATACAAAAAACGACCAATAAGAGACTTTTATAGGTTTTGATTCACCTATTCGAAATCCAAATTATAGTAAAAAAATATTTGGTTGAAGTATTTACGATAGTTTAAACAGGTCCCATTAAAAAAGTACCATGCTTGGTGCATTGTTTTAAGAGGGTCCAAGATATCGTCATTTGAATGAAAAACTTATCTGGAATTGAAGAGCGATGAGGTGTATTACGTCATTGTGTCATGCTACATTTTTATTTTGTATTCTTGTCTTTTATTTTTACTTATGTACTTTGTCTTTATGTCTTTTGTTGCTTCTTTATTACCTATTTTGTTTTGTTTTATAGTATAAACGATTATAACGCAATGTTGACTGCTGTTCCCCTATCCATTCGTTTGATATGTTTGACCTTTTTAGTTTGTCATCTGATCAGGGACTTACTGTTTTGAATTTTACTAGATCAGTATTTTTTGTAATTTTACATGTGTATCAGGATATGCGTACCCTTTTGGGGCATATTTAATCCCCCTAGTTTTTTTTTATCATCTTTCGTTTTCTATGTTTAGTGAACTATTGTTTGTTTGTTGTTTGTTTTCTATTTCTTTGTCAGCTATGTCGTTGTCAGGTTTTTTTTCGACTTATAAAATTGAATTTGTTTGTGGTATCTTTCACCTCTGCTTTTACAGGAAAATGACCAACTACAACAAAACACAGAGTACTACATCTAATTATTGATTTATTTGATCAAATCTTAATTGTATAAAAGTCATATAATATATTCTTTACTTTAATGCAACAGTTTTAAGTCTGATGTAGTAAATAATGACATGTATTTTTATAACTTTATTGGTAAATATAGCTATACTCATATATATTACAGATATTACATGCTTGATAAAAAAAATCCTTAAGATTTAAGTATGGTTAAACTGTATATCAATCAAAACAAATCCTTAAATACAAACATCTCATAAAGATAAAAACATATTAGGTAAGGCTCAGTTTTCATGGTGGATGTTAACTAGATAGAACAATATACATGATAAACACACATAAATATGTTTTGAAATTGTCTTGTTTATTAATGTTAAAATCTATCCTCAAAACTATAGATATTGATTAGAGGATATTGCAAATAAAAGAGTATGTGCAAAATGATTAAATAAAAAATAAACAAAAAATCTGTTAGAAAGACAAATTACTAAATAATGTACTTTAAAATCAGAATCTGTAAGGTCAGAGAAACTGTAAAAAAAGTTAAATGACAGAATCGTCAACTGTAACACCAGGGAATCTGCTAAACAGTCAAATGACTAAATAACCTACATCAGAATGCACCGACAAATTAAATGAACCAAAAGTACAAGCAAATTAGATGTACGTTACATTTATAGGTGTTGATGTTAATCAATTGACAACCATATCTCTTCAAGGAAAATTGAAATTGTACAATATCAAACTTGGCCTCTGTGTTGACCTGAAAGATTCATGATTTATTGCACGGACAGCTGTTATGTATGTTCACTTATTTTATTTTTTGACCTTATGTCAGATGATTGGAATCCTCTGGTTTATCCATGAAGTGTCATCAAAAACTTTGCGCTGTAACCCGCACTGCTATATTTTAATGCTATTAATTATGTATTGGAGAATTGATAAGAAGTAGTGGATTCGTAAACGATAATCAACGAGCGACTTTAGTCGCAAGTTGATTATCGTTTTCGAATCCACTTCTTCTTATCAATTCTCTAACTTAACCCATTTTTAGTAAAACGACTATCTGTTTCATGATCTGACAATGAATCAACGAAGTTTCATGACAATGATTTCGTATTTTGTCTTTTTTACTCTTTAATAGCTGGAAATGGTTAGATCCATACGGTTCACATGTATATTTAACTTAATATAAGTTTAATTTAACTTAAATCGGTTGGTATCTACCCTTATCAATTCCAGATTGTATACTTTTAAATAATTATTTTATTCAATGTTAAATCATTACAAAATGTTTATATTGATTAGATTTTAGTATTCATAATTTACTCCAAAACACATATATTATTATACGGATTTTTTTGTAATCTTGTTTGTAAAGTTGAAATAAAATAGTTACCAACATTTGAAAACATTGCATATTTACATTTAAAGTATTTAGCAACCAAATGAGCATGTCAATAGTGTGAATTTGATTCAATTAATTGGATTTATAAAGATTGGATGTACAACATATATACAAACGGACAAAGATTATTTAATATTTGAATGAAGTATAAATGCCACAGTAAAACCATCTCACAAGACTCCAGTTGATGACAAAATAGAAACAATGAATGGTCTTAATTGAACAATTATATATAAATAATGTGTTAACTGGTTCGCTTTCATTATATATGTTTAGATTATTTAAATGTTATACATTTTGTATTCATCTTCAATCAGTAAATAAACTAGTAATATTTGTGGTACTCATTCTGAAACCCAAGCAGAATTGCCCGTGCTACAAATGTACAATATATAAGTATGTCAATTTTAATGTGTAATATGTAATTTGTTCATAGCCGTGATCGTCTAGTCGTTCGCAAAGAAAGACACAACTTTTAAACTAACAGTACCAAGTCCAAGCCTACGACCAGGATTTTTTTTTTTTCATTGACTGTTTTTCTCTACCAAAATATTTTTTTGAATCTGAGAAGTATCTATATTTCATTTTTCATAACAAATTGACAATTTTGTTTCTGGTTTTAGAGTAAAAAAAGTATGTTTACAGTTGTAGCTTATCACAAAGTATCTGTACTAATAAGTCATATTTACAATTCCTTGATTGTATGGTGTTATTTATTCTATTATATATAAAAAAAAAAAGACAGAAATACAGTTTATTGACATGTATTGATAAATATACGCTTTAAGAGTGATATTAAAATATTCTTTTATATGAGCGCTCGTGGTGTAGTGGTATCATGCATCAGACTTGGGGTCAATTACATCAGAATGTAATTAATTAAATTACACATTACATTGCAAAAATGATCAATTACATCAATTACACATTACACTGTTCTGAAATGTAATTAATTAAATTACAATTACTTTACTAAAGTAATTAATTAAATTACACATTACATTTCGTCATGGTATTTTTTTACCAATATTATACATGTATAAATAATGCGTCCCGCTGCAAATGTTTGCACCTGTCCTAAGTCAGGAATCTGATGTACAGTAGTTGTCGTTTGTTTATGTAATATATACGTGTTTCTCGTTTCTCGTTTTGTTTATATAGATTAGACCGTTGGTTTTCCCGTTTGAATGGTTTTACACTAGTAATTTTGGGGCCCTTTATAGCTTGTTGTTCGGTGTGAGCCAAGGCTCCGTGTTGAAGGCCGTACTTTAACCTATAATGGTTTAATTTTTAAATTGTTATTTGGATGGAGAGTTGTCTCATTGGCACTCACACCACATCTTTCTATATCTATGTGTAAAATATTCATGTAAGCATAGTTTAAGCGTTACATTTGATAATCATAAGCTATTTAATGTTTTGTCACTTAGTCTGAATCTCTCTGGTCTGAACACTTTGACAGCAATTCTAAATAGTCTTTCGACACGAGCTAATGTGGCAGATATTGCTTTATCAAAACATGGAAGTTCCATGATCAGAAGATTGTCATATTGAAAGAATGGGGAATTGGTTCCTATTAAATTGCAAATACATCAAGGGGTATTTTGACATTTCAGAAATGAAGTCATTTAAATTAAACATAATATAAATAAAGATATTATACATGAAACATAAATATTATTTTTCACACTAAAAATATCAAAAAGTGTCTTGTCACAATATTGAAAATCTTTTTTAGTACAAATAATGCATGTAATATTTTGCTAATTAGATAAAAATACATGTAACAGTGGCATTGCCCCTGGACATTTTAATCTGATTAATTGCTGTTTGTTTTTACAGCTGTTAATTTTTATTTCTATAATCCTTTTGTGTATACTGATTTGACAAAATGATTGTGTGCAGTGATTTTTCTAAATGAACTGTATAAGAAAGATTTTTCACAGTGACACTTTTTTTTTGGTTTTTGTTTAACAAGGAGATTAATTACTTATCAATCTATTTAATTAAGAGATCTTTCTTTAAATTGAACACTAATATACAATTCTCAATTTTTTTAATTTATAATTAAATGATAATTTGAAAGAAAGAAAAAACATCTGTAGGTAAAGTAAATATTTATATACATTGTAACTTCAGTATAAATTATAGACTTCATATATTAAAAAAGTATGTGATATCAATATTGGAAAAAAAAACAAATATTATTTTACAATTTATATTATTAAACACAAATCCTTATTTTTAACACCATAAAAGTATATGTAATTGAAATGTAATTCAAAAGTAATTGAACATTACATGCTTTTTTCAAAGTAATTAATTAAATTACCATTACATGTAATTAAAAAAATGCTCAATTACACATTACATTCAATTACATGGAAAATTGTAATGCATTACACTTAATTACCATTACATTTTCAATTACCCCATCCCTGTCATGCATAGACTACAGACTTCACTGACGAAAATGCGCGCGGGTTCGAACCTTTCATCTGTCACTCGTTTTTGAGAGGATTACATATCGTAAGTTAAAAGCTTAAAGTTATGACATAAGTTATCTTAAGTTAACATTGTGGTCAGTGGATTCTTAAAAAATAATCCACTGTTAGAACAATAGACTGACGTCAGAGAAATGGGTTAAGGTTTGAAAATGTATTCATTTAAATCTTAATACATCCATTCATTGTTTTTGAAAGAAAAAAAGTGTCAATGTTAAATCTATAGAGCATCATTTTCTGCAATCAATAGACAACTTTCGAGTTCAACAGATAAAAATCCACCTGGCGATTTAAGAGTGTTATTTATGGATGCATGGAATATATTTCCTCAACTTAAGTTCACAAGACTTGTACAGTGTTTGAGACGCCGTGTGATTGAAATGTACCGGAATAAAGTCGGATACACATCCAATTGACTCAAATACTGATATTAAATTTCCCGAACACACCAGAGATTATAAAAATCACAGTGAAACTCAATCCGTTGCTGATTTGTGTGATTTGCAAGATTTCTAAGAACGCAAAATTTAAATGCATAAAACTTGCATAAATGATTAAAACTTAAGAGTATGGTTTGTTTATGGTATATTGTCAGCAAATGTGCTTTTCCAATTTAGATGAAAATGGTAGATATAAATAGGTTAAACGGTTATAATGTTTGCCTCCCATTAGGTCGGTGACCAACGTCGGATTTATAAAATTTTAATCGTTAAAAATGGTACACGGCTTTATCATATATCATTGGATTCGGAAATATGTGTACTTTGAGATTCTTCTGGTCGTCAATGAAAATATGGTGCAGCTTTTCAGAAATCTTAATCAAAGGTCTTATATGTCGTTTTCAAGGAAAATTTTAATTGAATATCTAACTCCAATTTAAATACACTTTTTACACTAGAATGATTGAAAACTTAAATGATAAATCTATTTTCTTCTTTATTCAATTTTTTCATCCAAAAAGTGGAAATCTATCATTATATGAGATTGCCGAACACACGTATGCGACTGTACAAAAAGAGGGGGGGGGGTATTTTTCAGTTTTACATGATGTATTTTTTTTAAATAATAAGAACAACGTCTGTCAAATCTTAACAAACTTAATAGAAAATTATGAAAAAATATGTATATATTTATATAACCATATAGCATTGTCTAGTATACATCAATGAAAGTTAAAAATTTTTGCCATATACGTTGAACTCGGTTCATGCAAAACAGACAACACAATTATATCAAAACATACTTATAGCTGAGTTTTGACAATGTCATGTCGATTTCTATGAAGTAAATGTGTATCAACAGGAAAATAAATCATTTTGAAATAAACTTACAACTTAAAAAAGGTATGTTTTTTGAAAGAATATCCTTTTATTCGTTTGAAAAATTCAGACATTCAATCCCATACTTAGTGACGCAAGATCATATTTTTTTTATGCGGAAAAAAATGACATAGCACTAAATATTAGTAATTCAGACCTCAAATGACTTTTGTAATGTGGGGACGTTATTACGACGTTCTGACCATTGGCTGGAATACCTATGTTCGCAAGAGGAAGTTTTAGTAAATCTCGAATGTCAGTTTTGGTCCGTAGTGTTAAAAGAACACGACAAAATTCTTAAGCCACGAATCCTATAATGATATTGCGAATATCAATGTTAAACTTCAGACATTTAACGTGTTGTGCCTTGCAATAGAGTGGTGGTCAAATGTTTGTTTACCACATAAAGCGAGCTTTTATCCATCACCATTGCACATCATCGTCATTGCTAAATATATGTTGGCCATGTCAACCTATTTTATGGGGGACATAAACGACTGAAACATCAGTGTACCTCTAGGACAAATGTCAAAAGAACCCCGTACTGAAAGAAACGTCTTGTACTGCTGCTTGAAACTCAAAATATCTTTAAACAAAAGCCAGGGAAAAAAACCCATCTGTGATCCGTATCGACAGTATACACTAGCCATGGTCACATGACTGTAGTTTGTGCAATGTTTCCGATTGTCGTGGTCGTTATGCCCAACATTCTGGTCTGTATAAGTGATTTGATATCTGAACTAGGGATAACATTTATATCATACTGCTGATGGTAAAAGACTTTCTTCTGTGAATGATCTTGTAATTTAGAATACAACAGTTTGACTCCCAGTATAAAGGTTCATAGTGGCTATATGACAAATAAGCATTAAACAGCCTTTACTTAAATGTTCTTTTTGAAAGAATGTAATTCCTCAACTTTGTTTGCGGTCTCACTAATTAGCGACAACAAGCGACAACAAGAATTATTTTAGCGACAAGCGACAAGAAACTATTTAGCGACAAGGAAACATGTTTCTGTTAATTAAAATTAAGTATTGCAATAAATATTAAAAGAATATGCAAAAGAAAATAATTTGATCGACAAGAAAGTTAAAATTGATATAAAAATATTAAACATTATATACATAATATTTTATCATCTATTATGTATAACAGAATACACGGGGTCAACTTCCTATTATTGAGTTAACGGGGATGTGCCAAAAACATGGGTCATAATTTTGCGAGATTTTATATAAAAATTACCCTTCTTTTTAATGAAATCCTATATTAAAATGCATTTACGTTTGATAACTGTATATTGATTTGGGGAATGATCTACATATCATACTTAAATATGCTATTGAGAATGTCAATTCATATATAAACCAGTTGCTTCGAAGGGCGCAGCATTATACGACCGCAGATGTAGAACCCTGAACAGATGGGACAAGTATGGACACAACTTTTAAGTTTGATACAACTTTAAATGTGGATTGTGATTAAATAGTTGACACAACATAGGTTTATGTCACATTATGATTTGGACCCTTTGGACCTTATGTAGACCAATTTGAAAACTGGACCAAAAATTAAGAATCTACATACAATTAGATTTGGAATATCAAAGAACCCCATTTATTCAATTTTTGATGAAATCAAACAAAGTTTAATTTTTGACCCCGATTTGGACCAACTTGAAAACTGGGCCAATAATTATAAATCTAAGTACATTTTTAGATTCAGCATATCAAAAAAAACCAAGGATTCAATTTTTGTCAAAATCAAATAAAGTTTAAGTTTGGACCATTTGGACCTTAATGTAAAGTAATTTGAAAACGGGACCAACAATTAAGAATGTACATACACAGTTAGATTTGGCATATCAAAGAACCCCATTTATTCAATTTTTGATGAAATCAAACAAAGTTTAATTTTGGACCCCGATTTGAACCAACTTGAAAACCGGGCCAATAATTAAAAATCTAAGTACATTTTTAGATTCAGCATATCAAAGAACCCACAGGATTCAATTTTTGTCAAAATCAAACAAAGTTTAAGTTTGGACCCTTTGGACCTTAATGTAAACCAATTTGAAAACGGGACCAAAAATTAAGAATATACATACACATTTAGATTTGGCATATCAAAGAACCCCAATTATTCATTAGTTGATGAAATCAAACAAAGTCTAATTTTGGACCCTTTGGGCCCCAAATTCCTAAACTGTTGGGACTAAAACTCCCAAAATCAATACCAACCTTCCTTTTATGGTCATAAACCTTGTGTTTAAATTTCATAGATTTCTATTCACTTATTCTTAAGTTATAATGTACTGATTTCAATTCAAATTTCTAATGAAGTTTGCAACAATAACTGCTGATTTAAATACATCATACAATATTAAAATGTAATAAAAAGTGCTTGTTATAACTGAATGGTAAAGATTGTTTTAATTTATTAGTTGGTAGTAAAAATGAAAATACATTGTATATTGTATACAACTATGATTAAAGTTGATTCAACTACTATTCTATACAAAGAAAGATAACTCCAATTGAAAAAAAAATTTGCTATTTCACAATATTGTGCAATTAGATATTTCTTGCTATTGTGCAATACTGTGCAATTGAAAATATCTTGCTATTGCACAATACTTAATATGATAATTTTGAATCCTGATTTGAACCAACTTGAAAACTGGGCCCATAATCAAAAACCAAAGTACATGTTAAGATAAAGCATATCAAAGAAGCCAAAGAATTTAATTTTTGTTAAAATCAAACTTACTTTAATTTTGGACCCTTTGGACCTTAATATAGACCAATTTGAAAACTGGACCAAAAATTAAGAATCTACATACACACACAGTTAGATTTAGAATATCAAAAAACCCAATTTATTCAATTTTTGATGAAATCAAACAAAGTTTAATTTTGGACCCCGATTTGGACCAAATTGAAAGCTGGGCCAATAATTAAAAATCTAAGTACATTTTTAGATTCAGCAAATCAACAAACCCCAAGGATTCAATTTTTGTCAAAATCAAACAAAGTTTAAGTTTGGACCCTTTGGACCTTAATGTAAACCAATTTGAAAACGGGACCAAAAATAAAGAATCTACATACACAGTTAGATTTGGAATATCAAAGAACCCCATTTATTCAATTTTTGATGAAATCAAACAAAGTTTAATTTTGGACCCCGATTTGGACCAACTTGAAAACTGGGCCAATAATTATAAATCTAAGTACATTTTTAGATTCAGCATATCAAAGAACCCCACTTATTCAATTTTTGATGAAATCAAATAAAGTTAAATTTTGGACCCTTTGGGTCCCAAATTCCTAAACTGTTGGGACCAAAACTCCCAAAATCAATACCAACCTTCTTTTTATGGTCATAAACCTTGTGTTTAAATTTCATAGATTTCTATTCACTTATACTAAAGTTATACTGTGAAGACCAAGAAAAATGTTTATTTGGGCCCCTTTTTGGCCCCAAATTCCTAAACTGTTGGGATCTCAACTCCCCAAATCAATACCAACCTTCCTTTTGTGGTCATAAACCTTGTGTCAAAATTTCATAGATTTCTATTTACTTAAACTAAATTTACTGTGCGAAAACCAAGAAAATGCTTATTTGGGCACTTTTTGGCCCCTAATTCCTAAAATGTTGAGATCAAAACTCCCTAAATCAATCCCAACCTTCCTTTTGTGGTCATAAACCTTGTGTTAAAATTTCATAGATTTCTATTCACGTTTACTAAAGTTAGAGTGCGAAAACTATAAGTATTCGGACGACGACGACGCCGACGCCGACGACGCCGAAGCAGACGACGACGACAACATGATAGCAATATACGACGAATTTTTTTTCAAATTTTGCGGTCGTATAACTAGAGGCTCTAAAGAGCCTGTGTCGCTCACCTTGGTCTATGTGCATATTAAACAAAGGACACAAATGGATTCATGACAAAATTGTATTTTGGTGATGGTGATGTGTTTGAAGTTCTTACTTTACTGAACGATTTTGCTTCTTACAATTATATCTATCATGAACTTTGCCCATTAGTAACAGAGAACTATATTTGGTAAAAATTTACATAAATTTACCAAATTAATGAAAATTGTTAAAAATTGACTATAAAGGGCAATAACTCCTTAAGGGGTCAATTGACCATTTAGGTCATGTTGACTTATTTGTAGATCTTACTTTGCTGAACATTATTGCTGTTTACAGTTTATCGCTATCTATAATAGTATTCAAGATAACCAAAAACGGCAAAATTTCTTTAAAAATTACAAATTGGAGGGCAGCAACCCAACAACCAGTTGTCCAATTCATCTGAAAAATTCAGGGCAGATAGATATTGACTTGATTAACAATTTAACTTCTTGTCAGATTTGCGCTAGATGCTTTGGTTTCATAGTTATAAGCAAAAAACTGCATTTTACCCCTATGTTTTATTTTTAGCCGTGGCGGCCATCTTGGTTGAATGGCCAGGTCATCGGACACATTTTTCAAACTAGATACCCCAAAGATGATTGTGGCCTAGTAGTTTCAGTGGAGATTTTGTAAAAGATTACTTAGATTTATGAAAAATGGTTAAAGATTGACTATAAAGGGCAATAACTCCTAAAGGGGTCAACTGACCATTTTGGTCATGTTGACTTATTTGTAGATCTTACTTTGCTGAACATTATTGCTGTTTACAATTTATCTCTATCTATAATAATATTCAAGATAATAACCAAAAACAGCAAAATTTCCTCAAAATTACCAATTCAGGGGCAGCAACCCAACAACCGATTGACCGATTCATCTGAAAATTTCAGGGCAGATAGTTCTTGACCTGATAAACATTTTTATCCCATGTCAGATTTCCTCAAAATGCTTTGGTTTTTGAATTATAAGCCAAAAACTGCATTTTTTCCCTATGTTCTATTTTTAGCGGTGGCGGCCATCTTGGTTGGTTGACCAGGTCACGCCACACATTTTTTGAACTAGATACCCCAAAGATGATTGTGGCCAAGTTTGGATTAATTTGGCCAAGTAGTTTCAGAGGAGAAGATTTTTGTAAAAGATTACTTTAATTAACGAAAAATGGTTAAAAATTGACTATAAAGGGCAATAACTCCTAAACGGGTCAACTGACCATTTTGGTCATGTTGACTTATTTGTAGATCTTACTTTGCTGAACATTATTGCTGTTTACAGTTTATCTCTAACTATAATAATATTCAAGATAATAACCAAAAACAGCAAAATTTCTTCAAAATTACCAATTCAGGGGCAGCAACCCAACAACCGATTGACCGATTCATCTGAAAATTCCAGGGCAGATAGATCTTGACCTGATAAACATTTTTATCCCATGTCAGATTTCCTCAAAATGCTTTGGTTTTTGAGTTATAAGCCAAAAACTGCATTTTACCCCTTTGTTCTATTTTTAGCCGTGGCGGCCATCTTGGTTGGTTGACGAGGTCACGCCACACATTTTTTAAACAAGATACCCCAAAGATGATTGTGGCCAAGTTTGGATTAATTTGGCCAAGTAGTTTCAGAGGAGAAGATTTTTGTAAAAGATTACTTTAATTTACGAAAAATGGTTAAAAATTTACTATAAAGGGCAATAACTCCTAAACGGGTCAACTGACCATTTTGGTCATGTTGACTTATTTGTAGATCTTACTTTGCTGAACATTATTGCTGTTTACAGTTTATCTCTAACTATAATAATATTCAAGATAATAACCAAAAACAGCAAAATTTCTTCAAAATTACCAATTCAGGGGCAGCAACCCAACAACCGATTGACCGATTCATCTGAAAATTCCAGGGCAGATAAATCTTGACCTGATAAACATTTTTATCCCATGTCAGATTTCCTCAAAATGCTTTGGTTTTTGAGTTATAAGCCAAAAACTGCATTTTACCCCTTTGTTCTATTTTTAGCCGTGGCGGCCATCTTGGTTGGTTGACGAGGTCACGCCACACATTTTTTAAACAAGATACCCCAAAGATGATTGTGGCCAAGTTTGGATTAATTTGGCCAAGTAGTTTCAGAGGAGAAGATTTTTGTAAAAGATTACTTTAATTAACGAAAAATGGTTAAAAATTGACTATAAAGGGCAATAACTCCTAAACGGGTCAACTGACCATTTTGGTCATGTTGACTTATTTGTAGATCTTACTTTGCTGAACATTATTGCTGTTTACAGTTTATCTCTAACTATAATAATATTCAAGATAATAACCAAAAACAGCAAAATTTCTTCAAAATTACCAATTCAGGGGCAGCAACCCAACAACCGATTGACCGATTCATCTGAAAATTCCAGGGCAGATAGATCTTGACCTGATAAACATTTTTATCCCATGTCAGATTTCCTCAAAATGCTTTGGTTTTTGAGTTATAAGCCAAAAACTGCATTTTACCCCTTTGTTCTATTTTTAGCCGTGGCGGCCATCTTGGTTGGTTGACGAGGTCACGCCACACATTTTTTAAACAAGATACCCCAAAGATGATTGTGGCCAAGTTTGGATTAATTTGGCCAAGTAGTTTCAGAGGAGAAGATTTTTGTAAAAGATTACTTTAATTTACGAAAAATGGTTAAAAATTGACTATAAAGGGCAATAACTCCTAAACGGGTCAACTGACCATTTTGGTCATGTTGACTTATTTGTAGATCTTACTTTGCTGAACATTATTGCTGTTTACAGTTTATCTCTAACTATAATAATATTCAAGATAATAACCAAAAACAGCAAAATTTCTTCAAAATTACCAATTCAGGGGCAGCAACCCAACAACCGATTGACCGATTCATCTGAAAATTGCAGGGCCGATAAATCTTGACCTGATAAACATTTTTATCCCATGTCAGATTTCCTCAAAATGCTTTGGTTTTTGAGTTATAAGCCAAAAACTGCATTTTACCCCTTTGTTCTATTTTTAGCCGTGGCGGCCATCTTGGTTGGTTGACGAGGTCACGCCACACATTTTTTAAACAAGATACCCCAAAGATGATTGTGGCCAAGTTTGGATTAATTTGGCCAAGTAGTTTCAGAGGAGAAGATTTTTGTAAAAGATTACTTTAATTAACGAAAAATGGTTAAAAATTGACTATAAAGGGCAATAACTCCTAAACGGGTCAACTGACCATTTTGGTCATGTTGACTTATTTGTAGATCTTACTTTGCTGAACATTATTGCTGTTTACAGTTTATCTCTAACTATAATAATATTCAAGATAATAACCAAAAACAGCAAAATTTCTTCAAAATTACCAATTCAGGGGCAGCAACCCAACAACCAATTGACCGATTCATCTGAAAATTTCAGGGCAGATAGATCTTGACCTGATAAACATTTTTACCACATGTCAGATTTGCTCTAAATGCTTTGGTTTTTGAGTTATAAGCCAAAAACTGCATTTTACCCCTATGTTCTATTTTTAGCCGTGGCGGCCATCTTGGTTGGTTGACCGGGTCACGCCACACATTTTTTAAACTAAATACCCCAATGATGATTGTGGCCAAGTTTGGTTTGATTTGGCCCAGTAGTTTCAGAGGAGAAGATTTTTGTAAAAGTTAACAACGACGGACGACGACGACGGACGACGACGGACGACGGACGCCAAGTGATGAGAAAAGCTCACTTGGCCCTTCGGGCCAGGTGAGCTAAAAATTAAAGGTAGCTGGTATAATTACAAAATATGAGTGATGATGAGTTAGTGATTATATAAGCTTGGGTCATATTTTAAATATTGTATATCAGTATTGGTCATTCTTTCTAAGATATTTATATAACTATAGGTACTGAATTTCAGCGCATGTTATATAAAATTAGGTATGTTTTTTGAGGCAAAAATGGCACACCCCTACCAAAAAAATATCGAAGTTACCCCCCCCCCCCGGGTGTATAACAGCCAGTATTAAGTTTAATTATTGTATTATGAGATTACTTTTCCGTGTGTTTAAGAACATATTATTCATCTTATAATTTGTTTTTTAAAACTCTTTTCGAGCAATATATATTAAGCTCGCAAAATGAATTATTTGTGCATCATTGTCCTGAAAATATTGACACAAATTATGAAATACAAAGAACTGAAATCAAACAAGAGGAAAAGAAAATTGAACTGTGAATGATTTCATCTTTTTATTTCTTTATTGCCTCATTAAACGATATTTATCATGTGTATGCATATTGATTGAAGATGAAAGGAAATAAATGACAATCTTGAGTTTTCAACAGTTTACTAAATAAATATAAACTTAACAAACTCTTTCTTCCTCACAAATGTTTCATTTCTTCGTCTATTTATATAAATAAAACATTTTAATATGACATATCTGCTCGTATATTTCGATAAAAACACTACATACATATTTCTTTATTAACATACTATATAGTAAAAAATCATTTCTGTAGATCACCGAAAGGGGAAGTGGTCTAGAACACAGTATTATTTTATTTAGGGGTTCACTATACACGCAAATTTTTATTAGTCTTCACTGCAAGGTTAATCGAGCAAATTTTATTTAATAAGGCTTTTTACAGTTTTTTTTTACTTTACTACGGGCTCATAAGGATCTTAAATCTGATTTTATTGCTGTGTCCACAATAGACACAGCAATATTATTCTACGTATTTCACCTGTATCGGTTTGGACAATTCCATGGACTATTCCATACACACACCATTATGCTTAAGGGGTTTTCATATGTCATGTCAAGATGATATAGGCTATTTGCCGTTGTTTGCCACAAAAAAATCTGGTAAAGTCACTTTTATGAAAAACCAATATAAATGTAGTTAACATATTTATATATCTAATCTAACTGTGTTCATTGACCCGAATTTTTTAATGACAACACACACCTTAAATTCGTTTTGGTCTATTCCATGACATTTGCGCGGGAAATATTCATCAGAGTCTTTAATAATTTTAATGGACGTTCATTTGGAAAATTTTATGTGAACAATTGTCATATGTTTTTGTTTTTCATGCATTTAAAGGATCAACGTTATTTAAATTCCGTATATCTTCATTTGACATCAGGTTTGTACGCATTTAGTCTCTTCTCTAGTCTATAATCAAAACTGAAGGCCGCGAAGGGACACATGTCATGATGACACGTGCTGCACAATCCCACACATTTCACATTATGTAATAAAATTCTACTGTTTGCGATAAAAATAAAGTTGATGCGTATCCGATCCGTGATTTGTATATATTTCAATGGTGCTCTCGGTAAGGCCAAAAAAATATATGTTTGATTATGGGTACCTGACCGATCCTATTTTGAGCACCCACCCTAAGCCACTTTATTGCCGTCGTAAGAAATAATCCAATCATTATAAATAGGGGAACTCTCGCCCCATGGACAACTCGGACCACACAATTCAAAATCATGGCACAAAAAATAAAATGGACAAAATAATAAAAAGAAAATACCGACCTAACTACCTTCCCTACATATTTTGATGATGTAACCTTAAACAGACATGTAAGTTTTCTCGTTTGAATTGTTTTACATTGTCTTATCAGGGCCTTTTAGAGCTGACTGCGGTATGGGCTTTGCTCATTGTAACATGTACAACAATCAAACATCAACCCACACTAAACTGAATGTAATTGAAAGACATCTAGAGGTTGATATCAGAGGTGTATTTAGGGGGGGCCTGCTTTTTTTGAGAAAAAATTTGGTTGCTTATATAGGGAATCACTGAATCGTGACTGGAGCGAGCCCCCTCTTAGGTCAGTCAGTGGGCTCCCACTTTAGAACATTTCTGGATTCGCCACTGGATATACAGTATCGAACAGAAGATAAAAAAGGGAACAATATGGTGAATTTTAGAGATTAATATTATTTCATGTACATGCATTTGAAATATTTAAGATATATTGTTTCACTTTTTTTGTTCTAGGTTCCACGATGACCTAGCTTCCATTTTCGAAAACTGTGATTTAAATGCTAGTCTATTAGAGGGATATTTCCTTTTCATTGGTTGTAGATATGGAATCTTATTTTACCATGAAGTCAGATTTGAAAATGACTTTGGGAATGAAGATATCGTAAAGACTGAATTCTTGCATATATAAAAGTTTTTAGTGAGTCCTCAAACACATTATGTGATATTTGAAGTGAATCAAAGTTGATTAACTTTTTTAGTTTATCTAATGATTGTACCCAGCAAGAGCTCTTCTGTGTATACAATTTTTATCTTCAATGAATGCAGATTTTAATAAAAATTTTGGGTTGTTTCCAACTTCAATGTCAGTTAATCTAGCTAGCATCTATAATACTAAAATTACGAGGTCCAATTTGTCAGCCGTCATCGCGTAAAAACGACGAATCAAAGAATTCGACTTTATATATAACTAATGATTATGTAGTACAAAGGTGTAGATTAAAAATTACACCACTCCAGGCCCTTTTTTTTTCACGTAATTAATATTGCCAATAATTAAGAAGTTCCGGATCGAGTCCGATACCGATACCAAAAATTAATAGTATATTCACCTGTTACCGATAACCTTATTTGTACGTTCCGCGTCTGACAGGTGCACCACCAAACGGTGTATTTATTCAGGATTAATATGCTATATACACGGGTCGTATCCTCAGGGTTGAAACTACTAAATTGTCAAATTTTAATCAGTTTAGACTTTCTAAGATACTAAAATCTGGACTAAAAAAAAGGCGTATAGGTACGTACAGTTTTCAATTTGTTAGCCGGCATGACGTAAAACAGCGAATCGAAGAATTCAATTTTATTTACAACTAATACATGTATGTTTATGACAATGCTGTTGATTAAAAAAATACTCCATTCCAGGAACTTTTGTTTTTCAAATAATTAATATTACCAATAATTGATAAGTTCCAGTTCGACGGTTTCAATCAGAAAGATTTGAAAGCAGAGAAAACTGTGTATCGTTTAATCGGCATAACTTTATCAGATAAAAATACTAATACTAAAATAAGGCTTGCAAATAGTTATATACGTTAACTCAGTCAAGGACCTGCGATACCACGTGTCTGTTCTAGTGTACTTTATAATTTAGTCTTGCATGTACATAATTATGTGTACATACATGTATATCACTGATTCAGTGGCAATGGTAAATAGACACTGACAAGTCTTAGATTAAATTTTATAGTTTTGAATGTTTTGTCCGTTGACTAAAATTAGGTGGAGGTTTGTGTGTTCTTATTTCCAACAGAGGTAAACTCAACACATATCAATATGTGCATGAAGCAAATTGATAGTTGCTAGATACGGAATGATTGTACCACAAGAAAGTTTAAACCTGTGTGTATATACTTAAAATATGATAACAAAAATCATGTCTTTTTCAGGACTTCTGAATCCAACCATGTAGTATGGACTGTTTTTGAGATGTGGTTTTGGTCGATGGATGTTAATGAAGGACCTGTAGTACAAAGTATATCACTGAATTTAGCTCTTTGTCTAAGTGTATTATTGAATACTTTGCTTTGAGCTCAGTTCATTGTTATGCAAATCATTCTTTGTGAAATAAAGATTTGACAGAAAACTCTCATGTACAAGGATTTGTCAAAGTAGTTTCACCTCTATTTACAATGTAAGTATTAGGGAGATAAAAGCATTCTATATTGATTTGAACCAAATATATAATAAAAAAAAAGAACAAATTTACCCGAGAATGCTACTACCACTACTAGCAATATGATGCTAGGTTGTTTTAATACATCTGTACTAGCTGCCTCCTGATGACTCGGTTCTGAGTGTAAATGGTCCTTCAACTATGCAGGGAAAAATTATAAGGCATATCTAGGCTTATCAATTTCTAAAACAATATTTCATCGTACATGTTTGAAATTTTTAAACAACCACAGAAATTTTTGCAGTTGAAATACATGTATGTATCCTGTCGTCGTCTTCCCAAGACGGATGGTTTCCAGATAATAACTTCAGTATAAGTAAAAAGGAAGCCTTAAAATTATAACATACTGTGGATTCATTTATTTTCGTGGATTAAAGAAAGTTTGCATTTTCGTGGATAATTAATTTCGTGGTTTTGCCGAAGTCTGCACACAAGCCTATAGAAAATTTGTTAATCATTGAACATTTAATTTCGTGGTAAGACTCTAGCCACAAAAGCCACGAAAATTGGTATCCAAAGAATAATAATGCATCCACAGTAGTATTTATAATCATAAAAGGAAGCCTGGGATTGTTTTGGGGGGTTATATATATAGTCCCTAAGGTTTAGGAATAAGGGTTCCAAAGGTGACCAAAACAAGCATTAATCTAGTGTCCGTACAAAAAGTTGTGTATAAGTATTTCAATTGTTCTGAAATTGTACCATAATATTGAATACCATAAGTAGAAGGTTGAGGTCTATTTTGTGGGTTATGGGTCAAACAGTCTAGGAATTAAGGGCCAAAAACAAACATTTTTGTAGATTCCAGACAATAAATTTGAGTTATTTCTTTGTCTAGAATGGTTGTTGAATTACCTAAAACCAATGCTTTATGAAATCTTCTTTAAAAATTGGAGTTTAGATTTCTCTGTCCATAATAGTAGTTGAATCAACTTAAAATAATGCTATACATGTATATACACTATACAATGCAAAATTCACTTGACTACCAACTGATAAATTTAAGCAGTCTTTAATAGCCATTCAGTGATTACAAGCACTTTGATTATCATTCTAGGGTTATGCCCTTTCACAAATGGAAAAATTTCTCAAGTTTGTCTCAACTAAATTTAGTGAAATGTGTATAAAATGCTTATTACCTCTAAACTCAGTTTAAGTTCAATTTTTGGCAGCTTCACTTTATGTACCTTTTTAACGTTATATGCTAAGCGGGGGCATCATCACCATGACTGTATGGCATTTATATTTTAATACTTAATGTTTTATTAAAATGAGTAGTTGAATAATTATTGTTGCAAACTCCATTAGAAATTTGATTTGAGATCATTTTTATACCACCACAAAAATTGAAAACTTTTTGGTTGTACATTTGCATGTATCACGTTGGCGTCATCGTCTTCATCCAAAGACATTTGGTTTTAGCACTCTAACTTAAGTAAAAAACAATAGAAATATATGAAATTTAGACACAAGGTTTATGACCATGAAAGGAAGGCTGGGATTGATTTTGGGTATTTTGGTCTCAACAGTTTAGGAAAAAGGGCCCAAATTTAGCATTGTTCTTGGTTTTTGCTCTATAACTCAAGTATTAGTAAACAGAAATCTATGATATTTTAACGTAAGGTCTATGGCCACACAAGGAGGGTTGGAATAGATTTTGGTAGTTTTAGTCCCAACAGGGTAGGATTTAGGAACCAAAAACAGGTCCCAAATAAGCATTTTTCTTGGGTTTTTTAACAATACCTTTAGCATAAGTTAATAGAAATCTATAAAGGTTTATGACCACAAAAGGAAGGTTTGGGTTATTTTTGGGAGTTTCGGTCCCAAGGAATAAGGGGCCAAAATTAAACTTTGTTTGCCCCCATCAAAAAAATGAATTATTGTGCTTCTTTGATATGACAAATCTAACCGTGTTAAGATTCTTAATTTTTGGTCCTGTTTTTAAATTGATCTTCATTAAGGTCCAAAGGGTCCAAATTTAAAATCAGCTTGATTTTAACAAAAATTGAATTTTTGGGGTTCTTTGATATGGTGAGTCTTAACATGTACTTAGATTTTTGATTATGGGCCCAGTTTTCAAGTTGGTCCGATCAAAAATTGAATTCTTCGGGTTCTATGATATTCTGAATTTAACCATGTATTTAGATTTTGGATATTGGACCAAAATAGGTAAATGTCCAATTTAAATTTTTTAAGTTGAAGTTCTTTATAGACCACATTCAATCTGTGTCAGAAACCTATGTTGTGTCAACTATTTAACCACAATCCAAATTCAGAGCTGCATCTAGCTTGAATGTTGTGTCCATACTAGCCCCAACCGTTCAGGTTTCCACCTCTGCAGTCGTATAAAGCAGCACCCTGCGGAGTATCTGTTCCATTCATTTGTTTTTTCTTAATTTGTGTGAATTAACATTGTTACAGTAAATGCTAATTACTACACTTGCATACCACAACAAATACTGTATTGGTACATGTATCACTTATATTTGTAGCCATATAACAAAACAAAAAATGAAAAGGAATAATTTTGCAATACCTTTTGAGTACTAAATAGCTTTTTAGGCATTTTTTAAGACTTATTAAGAAGATGTTGATGATATCTGCTTGACATGCTTCAAATTCGATCAGATTACTTTTGGAGCAGTTATGAGTCTTTGAAGCATGCTCACAAAGGTTCTTTTGGTGAAATCATTTTTATTTTGGTCAAAATTTGTCTTTGCTTCAACCAGCTTTGGAGGAGATATAAAGAATTGATATAAATCAGCACAGAGGTTTACTTCCGATCTTATTTAGCCCCAATAATCATGTCAGACTTAAGCCATTGTCATTACTTAAAACCAATAAATGTATTCTAATCTGAGGAAGAAATTCGACATTTTAAATTTTTTTTTTACTAATGATACTGACGATCCACCACAAAGTAATGTAAATAGAACCATACCAATAGTAAGCAAATACATATAAAAAAAAGATGAGGTATGATTGCCAATGAGACAATTCTCCACAAGAGACCAAATCGACACAGAAATTAACAATTCCCAGCTACAAAATGTATCCAAAACCAAAGATGTAGAACATGTTCTATCATAATCATTTGGTAACTAATGTAATAACTGTCTCCCCATGTCTGTATTGAACATAAAAAAATATCAAATAAATAACACTCCTAATGCTCAGATCGGTTGTCACCGTGCAACACAGTTATTAACACCATATAGGAAAAACATAGAACTTTATTGTCATAAGACACTGTCAAACATCCAAACACACTATCCACACTCATCTGTGTCCACACTTGTATCTAATAAAAAAAAATGTTTTCTTGTTGCTAAATAGTCTTATTGTCGCTTGTTGTCGCTAAAATAATTCTTGTTGTCGCTTCTTGTCGTTTGTTGACGCTTGTTGTCATATTATCGTCAACTAATATGTTTGAATATCCCTTACAATTTTGCGGCCAGTTTTAAGTAGTCAGGGGTACACCCCTGTCCAAGAAGACTGTATTAACTCAACAAGCACCAGCAAAGGGTATCATTTGAGATATGTGCACATTATACGATGGAACAGAGGAGTGTAGTACATTGAGACCTAGCTGGGGAACTGACATTTGGAAAGTTAAAATCGCCCTCCAAAGTTTGTCATAGATTTTTGTTTGTAGTCGTCAGTTCGTCTCAATATCAAAGAAAAAGGTCAAGATATGAAGCGAAAATTCCAATTTCTGTAGTATCCTTAATCACAAGCTAACTGGGAAATGTAAGTACTGACTGACTAAAATGTAGGTAAAAAGAGAAAGGTAATCTTCATTATATCTGAATTTTGAAATCATAGAACTAAGCAAAAAGGTTTACTTTAGGTCTTCCAAAGGTTCTGCATTTCAAATTGCAGTGCGAACGGTAGATTAATCATTATGTCGTGTAGACTTATGCATCATTCGTATCCATTTTTATGATAAACAATTTTCAAGCGAATAGAATGAACCCGATGATAGATGTATTTCTATGAATTAAAGTCACAATTATATACGTAATCTTGTGTATATTTTATCATTACAACAATCAACTGTGTCAAAATACCTCAATTTACTGTACGTTTGTAAAAAAATGTAAGGGTTCCGCGGAACCCAGTGTCTCGCCTACTTTTGCTGTAAATCGCGGGCTCAACAAAATGAGGAAAAAATCAATTACAATCCTCTTGATACCATCTTATGATTGTAAGAAGCTTCTGTCTACGTTTGGTAAAAATCTAGGATAGTTAATAAATCTAATGAATGTTTTGAAAACTTCAACTGCAGACTGTATGTAATGTTAACTTAAAGAAAATCTAAGTCCATTTAAAAATAAAATACAGAAAAAATGGAGTTATCTTTTTACAAAATTTACTTCTGGATACTATTTTATGATGATAAATAAGCTTCTGTCCAAGTTTGGTACACACCCAGGATAGTTTAAGAAAGTTATTAAAATTTTAAAAACTTTAACCACAGAGTGAATGTAATGTTTCCCCGCAGAAAAACTAAGTCCATTTAAAAGTAAATACGGAAAAAATGGATTTATATTTTTACAAAATTTACTTCTGGATACTATCTTATAACATAAACAAGCTTCTGTCCAAGTTTGGTACAAACCCAGGATATTTTAAGAAAGTTATTAAAATTCTAAAAACTTTAACCACAGAGTGAATGTTATGTACCCCGCAGAAAAAACTAAGTCTATTTATAAGTAAAATACGGAAAAAATGGAATTTTATTTTTACAAAATTTACTTCTGGATACTATCATATGATCATAAACAAGCTTCTGTCCAAGTTTGGTAGAAATCCAGTATAGTTTAAGAAAGTTATTAAAATTTCAAAAACTTTAACCACAGAGTGAATATTTGTTGACGCCGCCGACGACGACGGAATGCAGGATCGCTTAGTCTCGCTTTTCGACTAAAATAACACTATTTAAGGTATTAAAATGAATATTTGCTTCTTTGAAATGGTAACGCAAAGTTTCAACGTACTGTCTAGTTTTGTTATCTTTTTGGGATTTTGTCGGATCCCTATTTCTTAAATAAACCATTGACTTACTTATTTCGCCTTTTACACTAATAAAATCAAAATAATACAACCTTAAAAAAGAATTACGGACACCAAAATAATTCAACGAAACAGTAAAACATCAACAAAAACAAGTAATGTCAAGTCCAAATATTACAGGAAAACTATGTCCCAGCCCAATCATGGACGGGACACAACTATTCGGAATATTTTTAAGTAAATAATTGATGAGAAGAGATTATTGAAATTAAAAGAAATATCGTTTTAAACAATATGACCTCATAAAAACATGTGTACATGAAAAGAAAAAAATGTAGTTTTATTACTTTATAGTAGATACGATATAATCCATTCATCAGCGCTTTGTTGTATGATGTTGGAATCACGTAAAACACAAAATTTCCCCGTTAAACAGTAGTTTTTACCTTCATAATTTGTCATCAAAAGGCTTTAAGAATTACCCTTTTTGCCTAATGCATAGAACATTATGTTTCACGTTTGAATAAAACAAAAAAGAAAGGTATGCGATGGCAGCTTTGGAATAAAAAGCCAAACTGCATGCCACTTATGATTTGCATTTGATGTTAAATTTGCTGACTAAAAGCTGAAATAAAAAAAACTGCACCATACGACTTTTTGACGACCAATCTTAAATTCAAGTAAAATCATTTTTCTAGGACTGTGCCAACTTTAAGCCGTGTACTATGAAGTGAAATTAAACTCCTTTAATACTCGACTTCTTCCTATTCTGTCAGTGCACTACATTAATTGTCGGAAACTAATTCTTCCAAAATCTTTGACACTGTTTGAAAAAATACTCGGCTTTAATCACATATTTATTAAAGCCAAAACCAAACGGATACCCTTACAATTTATATTTATTGATAACAATGATGAGGATTCTTTTAAAATTTAAAATCACTGTAAAACTGAATATCCTGAACTCCTATAAATATAACATCATACCTGTCAATCTATGAACATTTAAATGCAGTTCATGAACAAATATAAAGTCATAACGCATACGAACTTCAGTTGCATTTAAGTATATAGGGGGCAATTTTTTTTTATTAAAATCTAACACTATCCAAAATAAGTTATCAAATTCAATTATTTTACAATATCAACTACCAAGCTAAGATTTTTTTTTTAATCTTTGTTCAATTATTCAACATTTATATACAATAGATATATTACATAATATACAAAAATATTCACAAAACACTGGTTAAAAGTATAATGCAAGACGCTTGCACAAGATTAGTCCACTTCAAAATTTTTTTTTTTCAAAAACATTTCACCAGAGACATATATGTCTCTGATTTCACATATATTTTACACGACACAAATATTCACACAGGTAAGTTACATACTATTTAGTGCAACCTCTATTTACTTATGGGGGTTTCCTTGACTGACTATAAAGCCCTCGCACTGTCGATCCAACATGATTATTGATATTAACTTGCAATAGAATAATTGAGCATTCAAGGGAAGTAGAGATAGCGTGGAAGTTACTTAAATCAGAGACATATAATACAATTATATGTCTCTGCTTAAATGTATTGTCAAGTTATTTTGAAAGAGACAAATTATTTATGACCTTAAACTAGGGTAATTGTTGTATATTAACAGTGTGTTGGACACAAAAGCTGTAAATTGATAAGCACTTAATTTAATAGTAAACTCCAACAGCTGTTTGAACTTCGTGTCCAGGGCGAATAACGAATTTGCCGGTATTTCAATGGACACTTTTTAATGTAAACAGTCTAAGGGCTCAGGAATCCGGGGAAACAGATTCATTTTCTGAATCACAGGTTATTTAAACACGGCGGGTGTCTACAAAATCCAAGTTAAGGGGTAAAATTATCAGATGTGACTCACAGGAAAAGGGTCAATTGGCAGGTATGATAACATAAATATAATGACTCCGGGATGTTTACCAAATGTTCAGAAGGATACATACGTTAAAAATATGTGATAAAAATAAATTTACTTGTGAATCATTATAAGACTGTAGTGCTACCTAAAATAATTCATAAATGTACATGTTATTAAAAAACAACTCGAACCCAAGTATCCACACTAGAATGCATTGAACAATCACATTCTCACGGAACAGTATGATACTGTGGTGCTACCATTATCAGAATGTTTCGAACAAAAGAATAAAGGATATATCTATTGCATGACGCACTGACCAGTCATTTGACTTAGAAATGTACATATATAAAAAATAAATAAAAAGTAAAATCACAAAAATACTGAACTCAGAGGAAAATCAATTTGGAAAGTCCATAATCACATGGCAAAATCAAAAAACAAAACGCATCAAAAACGAATGGACAAAAACTGTCATATTCCTGACTTGGTACAGGCATTTTCAAATGTAGAAAATGGTGGATTAAACCTGGTTCTATAGCGCTAACCCTCTCACTTTAATAACAGTCTCATCAAATTCCGTTACATTTACATGATGCGTTAAATAAACAGTCACAATCAATAAAATAGTCAAAATATGGGAACATCAGTCATCATCGTATAACAATTTAACAGGACACAACAACATCTACTATCTACGAACACATGGATTGATTTGAGTGTCTGACGTCAGAAAAATTATATACGTCACATAAATTTGTCGTTCAATGTGCATACAATAGTTTTCAAAAGTACCTTGATTATAAACAATTTTAAATTTTACATGGGCAATGAGTGCAGACAGGGTTAAAAAATCAAAAGTATGTAAGAATAAATTACAGAAATCGAACTAGTCCAAAAGTTATACATAGAATTTATGAGAATCCAAAACTTTTAAAAGGAACAATTTAACAGGACACAAAAACCTATCCACGAACACATGGATCTACTTGAGTGTCCGACGTCAGAAAAATTATATACGTCACATAAATTTGTCATTCAATGTGCATACAAACAATTTTAAAATTTACATAGGCAATGTACGCATACAGGGTTAAAAAATCAAAAGTATGTAAGAATAAATTACAGAAATAGACCGAGATTCAAACTAGTCCAAAAATTATACATAGAATATATGAGAACACACAAACATCTACATAAGTTTGTATCGACGTATAAAATTACTGAAGAATCTATCATAAAATTAAACTGTAGTTTGTAAATATCCTTTCATTGGACTGTTCATTTGATGTGAATAATGTCTCAAGGGTTGATAGATAAATCATTCTGTTTTATCATTCTGATCCAATCTGTAAGGTTATGTTTGTAGATGGAAAATTAAAAAAAAGCAACATTTAAACAACATGTTCTTCCTCTCAACATGTGTGTGTTTGTCTTTTCTCTGTACTTTCCCTTTCAATGTTGTAGATCTACTGGTCGTGGTTTAACGTCTTGATTATTTCTAGGTAGTTCTTCTGTAGACGTATTTTATAATCTGGAACATCTAGTAGTTCTAAATTAATGTATAAATGTGTTATAAATAAAATATTCATTAACATATCTTGCTGTCTTTCCATTCACTACATAACATAAGAGACAATAACAATCAAAACCAAGCAGTAAACAAAGACTCACAAAACCAAAGGACATTTACATCAACAGTTATATATAATTATTAAGAAACAACACGAACTCCACTAAAAACCAGGAGGGAAATCAGGTGCCCCGGAAGGGTAAGCATTTTCTGCACCGTATATGGCACCCGTCGTGTTATTTCTTTGTTCAGTTCGGTAACGATTAACGGTTATTGTGACTGAGGAAGAATATCAGATATGATTTCTGACACACTTTTGTCAAAACGGCCAATCAGCTCATGATGGCGACCGTAAAATTTCTTGAGTGATGACCTTAATTTGATTGATTCATAGCCCTGTCTTAGCAACTTTTGAGCAAGCTAGCTCTAGAGTAACGTATCAATTGAGACACATATACTCCATATGCTGGTGCAGCTGGGATGTTGCAACACAGAAATAAGCTTCGAGGATATACCAATAGATTGATTACATCTTCAATATTTAGGAGGAACATTTCCGCTAAAGAGCCAAATGCTTTCTGTCATGTTTTTGTTTTAATAGTATCAATCTAATAATGCATAATGTTAATAGTTTCTTCTAATCAATATATTTTTTAAACAATATACTACTGTTATGGAATGTGGTCAAATGGGTATTGCAGAGCAATATGCAATCAAAGAAAGCATTTGCTGGTTTCAATTTTAAATACTTTTTTTCATATCTAATATTTCTGACTATCTTTTTTTTAAAATTTCAATTCAATAAAAAAAGTTTCAGCAACCCAATAATCATTCCTAATTTTGACCGCATACATAGAAAATGGTAGTTATATTGTATGTGTGCCCTCATTTTATCCATTTTATTTTGGCTTCAAATCGGCCAGTGAACCAATCCTTCCTTGAAATACACAGTTGTAAGATGTCTTTGAAAACAACATTTGTTGCTAGAAAATAAACCAACAGTTGAGACCATACAAATTAAAAGGGTAGAATAGGTATCATTCTTGATGCAGTAGCACTTACTATTAATTAGTGAACAGGGTCCCCTTTTACTATTGTACATTTGTTGGCCATACAATTTGGGAACAGTACGACATAAACAGTGGTAAACCACAAGTTTTTACAGTCTGCAATATGCTACAGAAATTGAATTGTACCATGAACAAATAGTGTACACCTAGACAAATTCAAGTTGATTTTATTTCTAAAAAATGAAAAATGGCGAATTTTGTGAAATATTCTTTATTGCAAGCCGAGATGAAATATTATTTGTCGGATGTAACTATAATTCGACTCTGTTAGGCTTACATATTTCTTTATAGTATTGTGGATCAAAATAAAAAAGGGCAATTTATTTTTTTGTTACCAACTTCATCAGCTGGATAAGCAGCTATCTCCACCAGGAGTTGCTTGATATGTTTGTTGACAGAATAAGTTGAAATTACAAAATATGCTGTCATGGTGACAAAATGGTGATAATATGAGTGACACACAATTTTGCAGACAAATTGATGAACTTTCAAAACATGATATGATTGGCAATTTGTTGCAAATGATACAATTGTATGGAAAGCCAACGGGGTCAAAATTCTTAATTTGTAACTTGTCAATTTGTAACTTGTAACTGTGTGATTTGTCAATTTGTATATTGAAGTTTTGTAACATGTCGATTCGTAAATTGTCAATTTGTAAATTGATGTTCTATAACTTGTCAATTTGTATATTGATGTTTTGTAAATTGTCGATTCGTAAATTGTCAATTTGTACATTGATGTTTTGTAACTTGTCCATCGCTATCGTAAATTGTCAATTTGTATATTGATGTTTTGTAACTTGTCGATTCGTAAATTGTCAATTTGTATATTGATGTTTTGAAACTAGTGGATTCGTAAATTGTCAATTTGTATATTGATGTTTTGTAAATTCGTTAAATGTCAATGTGTGAAATATCGATGTGCAAATGGAAGTTTTTAACGACCTTGATTGGTAACATACAGCCCTTGAACGGGCGGCTTGTTAATAATGTCAATGTGTGAAATGTCATGGTTGTATTATGCTAACGATCATCATGACGACAGATGGCGCTCAGTTTCTTCTTTGGTGTATAAGCCTCCTGTAAGAAGGAAAACTCCATATGGAATATATATACTTAAGTAATTTTAATCAATTAGTTACAGCAAATGTGTCTAAAAGAAATCAATACAAAAATTGCATGTTTACAGGATCCCAGTTTTATTTTGTTTACTGGCGTGGACTTTCGTTCGAGACGGAAACTATATAAAAATACATCCCGACTAGTTCAGTCCCTACGCGACGTAATTGATCTCTCTTATTTGCGAGGTAAATGAAATAGTCTTTGGTCATTACGACTGGATTATTCAGGTAAATACAATCAGGAGATGTGGTAATAAACCGTATGATTGCCAATGAGACAACTATGGCCAACAAAGCAAAGTTCAAATAAAGTCGATGTAAGCAGGTATAGGCAACCTACGACCTTCAACAATGAGGAAACTTAATACCATATAGTCGGCTTTAAAAGGCTACATCATTACTGTAAAACCCAGGTTCTAGTTACAGTACAGCCTGTGACATTCTCTTAATTATGTCCACCCTCTTGCATTTATTGGGGTCATAAAACATAGGTTGATGTTTTATCTAATAATGTTACCTGTTGTAATCAGTCAGGGTTGAGGTTTCAACTTGTATGTTTCTTTAAAATTAACCTGTACAGGTAACTTATGTTTCTTTAAAATTGACATTTCACCTTGTTTTGAAAATGTAGAATAAGACATTGTTTTAGTCTTTGTTAATTAATATTATTTTTTGATTTTTCTGTCTTTTGAATTAATTAAAATTTATTTTTTTATTTTTTTATTTGTTTTTATTCATTTTTGTATGATTTTGTTTCTTATTCTTTAAATGTCTTCTTAGTAAGGATCTTGAGAAGCAAAAAGACAAATGTGTCAAAGATAAAGTTATTGACTAGCATTTAAAAGACAACAGGCTTTAATTAATTTTTTTTTAAAGTAAAAAAAAAAAAAAATGTACATGATGTTCATTGAATTTAATTGTTTATTTGCATTATTTAATGAATTATCATTAATAATAACTAATAATCAAGCAAATTATATTTTTAAAGAAACCATGAAGGAAGTAATTTTTAGCAAGCCTGTTTCTTAACAAAATAAAATGATCAGACAATATTAATATCCTCTTATAATAAATTTTTATAACATCTAGTATTATTCAGGAAAACTACAAATATCATTATACAGTTTTAATAGGAAAAAACTATTTTTGTCTATCTTTTTTTTTTTTAAATCTGAAGTCAGGGGTTAACATCATGGCCAACTATTTTCCTCAGTGTAAGCCAGTACGAGTTATCGCGCATGATTTTGATTTCTTATCCGTCTGATCAGTGTTTTCTGTGTGTGATATCTTATCAAGACAACATGCTGAGTTTGTAAAGACAATGTTGACACTCGTAAAGACAATGTTGACACTCGTAAATAATTTGACAACCCTAAGTAAACAATATTATAAATATATGACATTGTAGCATGCTAGGTTCCGAATGAATACGAGTTGTATAAACTGACTTTATTTCCAAAAGATAAAATTAGATTTTACCGAATATCAACAATGATCAAACCGCACATACAAAATAAAAAGTCGAAAAAGGACAAATATGAGATCATGATTACCAAACATATACGAATATGAGACAACGTAGAGTTTGAATACACATACACAAACTCATTGCAACATTTTGATTTTTTATTAAAAGAATAAATTCAGTCTCTGCTTTTACTCTTGTTTTACTTTCCAGAATTGTATGTTTATTAATATTTTCTCTAACTTTTCAGCCATGATTTCAGAGAGATATTTCAAAATTGGCCTTCAACACTAAATGCTTTTATAGAACTTTTGCCCGCGATGATGCAGTTTGTTTATAAATCACAATGGAAAACACGCTACAGTACATAAACGTATTGTCCTTTAAATAGCTTTAATTTTGCTATGTGAAAAAAAAGAGAAATGTCGTATTAATAGTGAAAAGAATAAATGTAGAGCTAAATTTCCAAATTTCTTTAAAAATGCTTTCAGTTAAGACAAAAAGTTAACGATCTAAAAAGCGTCTTCTATGTAAAATAAATTTGCAGATTTTGACACTTCTATCACATTCACTGGCTACTTATACATGCTATAGAACAATAGACAATTTCTCAAATTAGATTGTTTTTTTTTTAAAGTTTGGATGTTCCGAAGTGACAAAGTTTTTCTTAAAAAGATCAGCTTGCAGGTCATCTTATAATGGACACTCTTTCAATACAGGTTTCTCATTTTCAACAATATTTATACACGCTTCACATGTTCGTTGATGGAAGGATAGGTCTCTCTAACAATAATGATATAGTCTTAGATTACTTGTTTTTTTTTATATAGATAAGCCAATCGAAGCACATACTTCTGATACTAATGAATTTATGTACTGATATTCTCAAACTAATCAGCAAATTTTCCCAAAATTTCATTGCATGCCGCCTAAAACCGTAAAGAAAGTCCCACAGAAATAGTGTATACAATAGTGATCCGAGTATAATATAAAAAAGGGGTGAACATATAATTACTGATATGTAAAGGAAAGTTTTAACCACGGATACAGTGTTATCTGAAATTCACAACAGGTGATCAAAAACTTGATGAAATTTGTGAACTTCACGCATATATCTTTAGAACATGCTAATTGAAACAACAGGGGTCGCAGGCATCTGTTTTCATGTTTTAACGATTCAAATTATCTCATTCATTCGATAAATAAAAAATTCTGTAAATACATGTACAATATAAATACAAGAACATTTGGTATGAGTGCCAATGAGACAGCTCTCCGTAAACTTTACATTAACAGTTCTACAATAATCAAAATAAGTTTCCTTTTTGAATGTAAAAGTTCACAAAATTAATATATTTCACGATAGAAACTTCTGAAAGGACAAAGCCAAATAAAAAATAATATTTATTTTGTTCTACGCGATTTATTTTTCTAAAAGTTAAGTGGATAAAAGGAGAATGTGCATCAAACAAGCAATAGACTAGTATATATCACATGTACATGTAAGACAGTACAGCGATTCATATTGCCAATCAAAAGCAGTGAAAAGGTATCAAATTGATGAAAGAAAATTTGACGTATAAGATATCATTCCAAATCCATCTACTACAAAAGATCTTCTGAAAGTGTTACTGCATCTGGAAAATTTAAGATAATGACACTTTTCCTGTTTCATCAAAACTAATTGGTCTTTTTAAAACATGAGAATAATATTTATAAAATATATATCTATTACTTCTATGTAAATCAGTTGAACATGTTTAAGTTTCAAAATACCATATGACACCGGTCGACCAGACTGAGTGTTCATTATCTCAATACAATTTTTTACATACATTTTCACATCTAAAATTACTAGGCTGCATTTAACAAACCTTATCTAAAATCATGTCTTTTTTTAATTATAATTAGGATATCTAGTTTTAAAAAGTTTACTGTGACCACGCTTGTCAACCAAAATGGCCGTCATGGCTAAGAAATAAATAAAAGGGGGGCATGCAAGTGCATGATGTCAATTATTTATAAACAGCCGGTGACATAGAAAATTCGAAAAGGGCCAGATGATTATCTTCAAAATGTTGAGCTCCACCATTTGTCCATTTACTATAAAATTCTCACATAAGTTCTTAAAGGAGTTATTGCATGGCCCTTAAGGTGGTACCCAACACTTTCCCTAAAATAAAGTTGGCTCGTTTAATTTTCATAAAATTTTGACAAAGTATTTAACTCTGACCCTTTAACAAAAAATTTCAAATTTCAAAAATTTTGAACCAACCGTTTTTTCAGAAAAAATACACTGGTTATATAGCAATTTGACACACAATATTTTTGATCATTGAGAAGCTCATTATTCCTTTTACAACACAACGTAATTAAAAAGTTAGGCTAACTTAACAGAGTTATCTCCCTGTAGTGTTAGGTACCATCTTAAATTATGAATTTGAAGTTCTTTTTATCAATTTCGATCTATTATTTTCAAACATTTAAAAGTCATATAGCAAACTTAGGAAGTCAAGATATACAAATAAATCGACTTGGCCAATATCCTTATAAAACTGATTGACCTTTAATTAAGATTTTTTTTCATTTCACTGCATTTTTACACGCCCGTCACTATTTTTACAGGACGTATGATTGTATACACCCGTCCGTCCGTCTGTCCTTCCTTCCATCCGTCAGTTCCTCCATCTATCAGTTATTCTGTCCATCCGTCCGTCTATCTATCTTTCTGTCCATCGGGAACATGTCGCACCGTAACTTGAGATCCAGTTTTCATGAAACTTAACAAAGTTATTGCTTGTAATGGTCAAACTATCTGTAAGCCTTTTAGTGAAAATCATTTTAATCTTTTTGAGTTACAGGACTTTACAGTAAGTAAAACAGGAGTGTGTTTTTTTTACATGTCGCGCCATATCTCAAAAAACGATTTATCATTATTGCATCAAACTTTACACACTTCTTAGTAATATAAATCTTAACTTCTGAATACTTTTTGGTGATGTTTTAAATTTTGTTTATTTAGCGTTATTTAGGGGGTTTTTTTGTAAAAAAGGGGGGGGGGGGGGTGTGGTCACATATTGAGATGTATCTCAAAACCTATAAAAAAAAATATCATAATGTTAAAAAAAATTAGATATCAGTGTTTGCTATTGAGTATTTATAATCCATTTAATATTAGTTTGAAGATAGTGAAATACCAGATACGCCTTTCATTAGGAACATGTGTATTACTATAATTACCTACGTCCAAAAGTGCCTGTTTAAAATAAATTTAAACATGCGAAGTTTACTTTACAATAAAAACATATTTTAATTCTTTCAAAAGACAATGTTCACATCCGTGTTAACGTTGCTTTTCATAAATTGTTGGTTTCAAAAAAAATATAAAAAACTGGGTGATATATACATTATATAGACGAAACCGGGTGATTGTGTAGTAAACAACAATGAGAAAACCGGTGTATTTTAATTTTTGACATGACCCATTTCTTTCGTTCCATACACAGAAATACAAGTATTGAGATGCTCAAAATGACTAGTTTTGCAAACTCTATGTCAGTATCTATCTTCAAATATTTTGAGTGACATACAAATTTTAATTCTACTTAAAAAGCACAAAAAAAATTTGGGAGTGATTTTATTTGAAAAGTAGATCCATGGTTGCTATGGAAACCGAATGGTTCATTAATTTAACTCAAATTCACTTATCAATAAATTTAGTTCACTTTAGTTACATTTTAATAATTTTAAAGACTAAAAAAAAAAAACACACAACGATATGTCAACTTGCAAGGAGAACTAAATTAGATAAACCTTAGAAATATTGCAAAATGGTACTATTTAAAAAAATAGTCTCACAAAAATTACCATAATTCTTTTAATTTTGATAATTCGACCAAAAACTCTTTCTGGGTGTTTTGTATCTATGGGTACTTCATAAAAATGCAAAAAACTCATTTTGGTTCTAATACCTCCATAAGCCTGAAAATCTCATGGCGTGTCACATATGTGGTTCAATAAATGTTACCTGTGCACACCGGGTACATCAATAAAGAGACCATGCATGAACCTGTATTGTTTAATTGTGTCATACGAATTTTAGTCGACAGGATGTCACTGGAATACACAGGGACATGTATCAAATATACGTCCTTGGAATACCTAGCTGAATTTTTCACTCTGAAGTTACATCTAACAATAATTCTGACATACCTTTTGTCAATTCGGGAGGAAGCCAAAATATATTTAATAAGATAACGAAATAAAATTTAAAAAGGAAAACAAAACCTATACCTTTTTCACCGAATATACCAGATAAGGTCACACATTTTACTGTAAAGTGTCTTTACAAATGACCGTTCTGAATTGATTCTGTATATCATTCAAAGATTAGTTAAAAAACCCAACTCTTTTAATAAAGAAATTGAAATGTCCGATATTTCGATATTTACATTTCTATAACCTGGCATTGGAAATATTATATTACATTTGTATATCAACATATTATGTCCAAGCTAAAGCTCTTCCTAACATCGCTCCTTGTCAATAGCCGTTGAATAACATAATTAAACAAAAAATGTTATTTATAATAGTATAACTTTATTAATTTGAAAAATTACCTTGTCTATATACGGAAATATTCTTGATAGAAATCAATATACTTTAAATAAAAGAGGCATACTAATGAATTGTTTGTATATCATTGATTGTTACAAGAATAATGCATTAATTTTGTCTTTCTTATAATTGAAACTTTTCTTCCTCATCAAATCTATATATGTATTTATCAACGCGATCTTATCATATAGGGATTTGATAACTGTAGCTATCAGCACTGCTAGGTTGTTATTAAAATAATATAATTACCAATCTCTCTCGAAAGAAGGTTGTTCAAAATGGTCGTCACACATCAACTTAGCTTGCTATAGATGAAACTTTTTGCTATTACTTTAAGGCTGCACAACCATGCATTGCATGTCTTTCTTGTGTTGTGGGATTGGGAAAACTATGTACACTTTTGTCACAACCTTGTTTGACAGAACAACCCTACACTTAGCAAGACATTTTAACAATGTATGACGTCTACGGCAATACCCGATTGATTGATGATAACGCACGGTCGGTAATCCCGAATCTGTTTGTTCTTTGTGGTTTATAGATATCACCAGCAGTCACGTGACATTTTATATCGAACATGCCGACAAGATGGCGATTTCCAAGAACTGATAATTAATTTCAAAAATCGATTTTGATCTCTTTACATACAGAATTAAACTTTTTTTTTTGATGAACATGTGGTTTATTATGCTTCAAGAACAAAATATCAATTTTTCATTTTTTTGCGGAGTTTCCCTTTAAAGAAAAAAACTGTTTTGCTTTGCCTTTTTCAAACAAATGTGAACTTATTAAATATGACATCTTCAATTTAGCTAATATCTGTCAGTTAAAAGCCAAAATTTGACAAAATATACTTGTATAGATGGTTACACTTTTATGGTCTATTAATTAAATCATTTTTTCTGTGTACATTTATATTGTTGGAAGTGCTGGACTGGTAGAATACATATTCTTGGTATACATTTGCAAATATTTCACTAAACCCAGGCCTTTTAGATAAAGTTAACAATTTCAGGGACTTGAATGAATTAAGACTTTAAACCCTTGATGAAAAATCAATTTAAAGAAAAATATAAGAACAAATTTTGAAAATAGATTTAAGAATAAAAACTTTGGTAAAAACTGTATACTCAAATGTGTCAGTGGTCATAATTCAGAAATAGAAAATAGTGGACAATATAAAATTCCTAGAAAAGATAGAATATGTAAACTGTGACACTTGCTGGACAATGAAGACAACTCCTTCCTTAATTGTAAAATTATCAAAACAACTCGAGATAATCTATTTGAAAATTGTTTACCTTCTCATAATTGTGTCTCTTACCCAAGAACAAAAAGTGAAAGAAATGCTAAACCTTTATTACATGAATATGTTGAAAATATTGGCTCCCTTATACAATAGTCATTATTAGAACTGAGGGCAGAAACCTAAAAAAAATCCATGTGTTTTAATGTCTTATAGAATTGTTAATTCTTTGCATTATAATTGTTTTTTTACATCAGAGGTCCCTGAGGGGCCTCGGGTGTAATGCCATCGCCTACTTTTCAAAGATCTTCAAAGATCAAAGAAATGCATATATAATTAGTGTTGGGAAATTAACCGTATGAACCCGCGGACATTATAGTGCAGAACAAAATTCCTTGTCACTTCTTTAAAATTCATGTTTTCAATGGATACTTAGATTTTTTTGATTTTTTTAAATGCAAATTAATAATATGAAAATGTTTTGTCGTTAGAAATATTCGTATATTAATCAAACGATCTTCAATATCAATGATATACCGAAAAATTGTTGTTGCGGATGAATACCCCGAATGCATATTCATCAAGTGAGCAAGAGCGAGCGAGAGAAAATCAATTCACGCAATTACACACAGAAAGGTAATTATATTTCAATTATTTGATTTAGAGTAACATCTTTAAACCGTTTGTAGCATATTTGTCTATAATATTAACGTAGCAAAATCAGGAATATTTAATCTGACACAATATTAAAATCATTTTTCAGGCCGCGTCCCCTGCAGCCATTTTGAAAATACTAGCAGATTGGGTAGGAGTAACAAGAACCTGCAAGGCCCTTAAAGATAAGGTTACTTTCTTTGTATTCTTAAATGCAACATGTTTTTTTTTAAAATACCTCAACAATTTTTTAAGTTAAATTTCTTTTCTTCGTAAATAACAAGTAGATTGATCACTTGGACACACTTGGAACTATTTTCTGTTTTTTAATTACTGTTTCGGATTTTCGCTCCTTCTCCGACTTAGTTACTTGCATTAGTATATTTGAATAATTACGTCCCTTGACTAGAAAAAAAGCGGATTTTGTTAATGAATTTGTAAGTACTTCTTATATATAATTATTGGTTGAAATAATTGTATTTTACATGTATGTAATATTCAGAGTATTCTTCCAATAGAGATGGACTATTTTTGAGTGTGAATTTTGACTCTTGCTCGTAAAAGCAAGTGTCTTATTTTACACTGAAAGTCAGAATTTGGGTAAATCACATTTACTGAATTACAATAAGTGGCTTTGTCCGTACCATTTACTAGCCTCTAGATATATTTGAAGAATCCTTACAATTTTAGAGGTATAAAAAGATTAACTGTTGTAGTATTGTATAATTTTGGACCATGCCATACATGTCACATGTACATGAATTGCCAAAATTATTAAGTTATAAAATTTTAGGTATTTGAATTAGACATATGTTCACGCATACATGAGTACTTGAGCAAATACAATCAGTTTCCAATCACTACGAGCACCCATGAGATCCCTATACCTCTAGCCAATTTTGAAAAGTAAAAGCATAACAATACGTAATACGCACATTAAAATTCAGTTCAAGAGAAGTCTGAGTCTGATGTCAGAAGATGTAACCATAGAAAATAAACAAAATGACAATAATACATAAAAAACAAAAGACTACTAGCAGTTATATAACTGACATGCCAGCTCCAGACTTCAATAAAACTGACTGAAAGATTAAGATTTCATCATATGAATATCAAGCACAATCCTTCCTGTTAGGGGTTTAGTATCATACCATCATAACATATATGAGAAGAACATAACCAGTGTCATGCCAACAACTGTTTTTTGAATTCATGTGTTTAGTTCCAATGCAAAGACCCTATAAGTGAATCGATATTAACGCCAAAATATGCAATCTTTAATGACCTGATAACAGTATGGTTACTATATCCCTTCTTAAAAAGTCTATTCAAAGGTTTGTTAGTTTCTGAGGTGAATACTGACACCTGTGTGCTTTATAAAGAATATTTCCATAAAAAATTGGATGTGAAATACCTGAACGTTTAAGAAGTCTGCATGTTGAGCTATATTGGATAAATAATGTCCTTATACCGCTGATAAAATTGAGTAAATGTAATGACTAGGTTGTGATATGGAAAACCCTGGTGTAATAATTTTTCAGTAATATATAATTTTTTCTCGTTAAAATCTAAAACATTGATACATAGTGTACATACACGAGAGAATCATACAAGTTGAGATATATTTACACTGTAAGTAGGTGACAAGGGAACTTCAAGATCTAAAAATGGATTGTTATCTCTTTTATCATAAAGTTTAGTATGTTAAATGTTTTATCATAAATTTTAGTATGTTAATTGTTTAAAATGTTTAATGTTTTTGTTTATTTATTATTCTATGGAAATTAAAATCTCAAGAATCTTTCCATGAGTTTGCATGAATAATTCCATGTTCTAATTTGTTCCAGAGGCCAGAGTCATGCATAAGTTAACATGGATTTAAAATGTCCACGATTAAAACCACAAGTACATATAAAAAAGAAGATGTGGTATGATTGCCAATGAGACAACTATCCACAAAAGACCAAAATGAAATGTATATTCTAGATAATTCAAACAAAATGTTCAGCAACATTTAACATGTTTAAAGCAACCTTTCTATTTTATTCCCAAACATAATTGTTATTACCTAAACAACCTTGTTTCAAAGCAGTTTAGATTTCTATCAAATTGGATGAGAATCCAGGAGTTTTAAAGGGGGAGGGGTCTAGCAAGTCAACACTTTGGGTAAAACTATATAAAACTAGAGGCTCTAAAGAGCCTGTGTCGCTCACCTTGGTCTATGTGAATATTAAACAAAGGAAGCAGATTGAAAATTGACTACAAAGGTCAATAACTCCTACAGGGGTCAATTGACCATTTCGTTCATGTTGACTTATTTGTAGATCTTACTTTGCTGAAAATTATTGCTGTTTATAGTTTATCTCTATCTATAATAATATTCAATATAATAACCAAAAACAGCAAAATGTCCTTAAAATTACCAATTCAGGGGCCGCAACCCAAAAACAGGTTGTCCAATTCATCTGAAAATTTCAGGGCAGATAGATCTTGACCTGATTAACAATTTAACCCATGTCAGATTTTCTCTAAATTATTTGGTTTTTGAGTTATAAGCCAAAAACTGCATTTTACCCCTATGTTCTATTTTTAGCCGTGGCGGCCATCTTGGTTTGATGGCCAGGTCACCGGACACATTTTTTAAACAAGAAACCCCAAAGATGATTGTGGCCAAGTTTGGATCAATTTAGCACAGCAGTTTCAGAGAAGAAGATTTTAGTAAAAGATATATAAAATTTACGAAAAATGGTTAAAAATTGACTTTAAAGGGCAATAACTCCTAAAGAGGTCAACTGACCATTTTGGTCATGTTGTCTTATTTGTAGATCTGACCTTGCTGAACATTATTGCTGTTTACAGTTTACCTATATCTATAATAATATTCAATATAATAACCAAAAACAGCAAAATTTCCTTAAAATTACTAATTCAGGGGCTGCAACCTAAAAACAGGTTGTCCAATTCATCTGAAAATTTCAGGGTAGATAGATCTTCACCTGATTAACAATTTAACCCATGTCAGATTTGCTCTAAATGCTTTGGTTTTTGAGTTATAAGCCAAAAACTGCATTTTACACCTATGTTCTATTTATAGCCATGGCGGTCATCTTGGTTAGTTGGCGGGGTCACCGGACACAATTTTTAAACTAGATACCCCAATGATGATTGTGGCCAAGTTTCAAATAATTTGGCCCAGCAGTTTCAGAGGAGAAGATTTTTCTAAAAGATTACTAAGATTTACGAAAAATGGTTAAAAATTGACTATAAAGGGCAATAACTCCTAAAGTGGTCAACTGATCATTTTGGTCATGTTGACTTATTTGTAGATCTTACTTTGCTGAACATTACTGCTTTTTACAGTTTATCTCTGTCTAAAACAATATTCAAGATAATAACCAAAAACAACAAAATTTCCTTAAAATTACCAATTCAGGGGCAGCAACCTAACAACAGAGTGTCAGATTCATCTGAAAATTTCAGAGCAGATAGATCTTAACCTGATTAACAACAGAACCCCATGTCAGATTTGCTCTAAATGCTTTGGTTTTTGAGTTATAAGCCAAAAACTGCATTTTACCCCTATGTTCTATTTATAGCCATGGCGGCCATCTTGGTTAGTTGGCGGGGTCATCGGACACAATTTTTAAACTAGATACCCAAATGATGATTGTGGCCAAGTTTGGTTAAATTTGGCCTAGTAGTTTCAGAGGAGAAGATTTTTGTAAAAGTTAACGCAGGACGACGACGGACGACGACGACGGACGCCGGACGCCAAGTGAGGAGAAAAGCTCACTTGGCCCTTCGGGCCAGGTGAGCTAAAAAGGACTATGCATTTACCATACATGGAGCTCCTCGAAAAAGCATGCCTTTAGCTCCTTCCTCCCCCCAAAAGTCTGCCTTAGCAATTTTAAACACTCTTACGCTGTCTATTCATGTAGCTGTACATTGGAGCCTATGAGATTACAATCTGAGTAGCCATCTGAATCACAGAAAATCAACCTATAAATATTTTCATGTATAAATTGATAATTAAATTTTAACCAATTTATACATTTTTTTAAATTTATTTTTGATAATTTTTTGTTCATTTAAAAATATAGGGACACCAGAGTTGGTGTATGTGGGTTCGATTCCCACCCTAGGCATTCATTTATATTGGCTGGTGCAAAGCAGGCAGTTAAGCTTAGTGGCCTCACACTGACTCTGTTGTTCATATGTCACTTTAAAGAATCAGGCAGCCTTCTTCAGGTCTTGCCATCTCTATTTTTCTATTTATAAATCATACACAACAAAACTATTGAATAATTGTGAAAATTATACCACAGATAACTATGGTAAAACTTTAATTCTTGTTGGCATAATCAAACTTGGCAGCAATGGCTGCCATCCAAGATCCAAAAAGTTTTATATTGATAAATTATATATTTCAGATTTGGATTCTTTTGGTCACAAAACATTTTGGATGGTAGGTTGCTCAGTCTTTAGTTTTCTATGTTGTTTTTAGAATAGTGTACTTTTTTTTGTCTGCATGTCTTTTTTAGTTTTAGTCATGGAATTGTAAGTTTATTTTCGGTTTATGAGTTTGCTGTTCATCTGGTATCTTTAGCTCCAAATTTACAATTTGTCTGTTTTAATATGATTGTCTTAAACCTCTTTATCATAGTTCAGTGAGCATTTGTGAGTGACTATATAGCTACTCGAAGAATTGTTTGCTATGTTGATTCTCTATTATAAGTTATATGCTAACTATTTTTGTATGTGTGCAACTCTATAGTCATAATGCCAATCTAACAGTTCTCATTTGACCACATAATCATTGATAATTCACAAAGTTAAGTATCTTAGTTCAAGTCAGTATCTCAGATATGATATATATTTATAGCATAGCAAATAATGTTATATGTACCTTATTGTAAGGTGAACATATCTGTCCGGCAAGTATAATATAAACACCTGTCATTTATCAATAATTCAACACAACTTGAGGTCCTCTGATGTTCAGTACTTCAGTACTTTGATTTGTTTTTTTGTCACAAACTTAATACCATCTGTTTATATGACAATACAAATATTATCAAATTTTGTTGAATTAATGAATATTTTGAATATATTTATTCAATAGAGAAATAAGAAATTGCTTAAATTTTATTTTGAATAAATTCTAAAGATAATCTTTAACATTTGTAAAATAGTATTGAATGCAGATAAGTCTATCTACTATGATTTAAGTATAAATCATTTTGATTTAAGAAAATTAATGTGAGAAACAACTTTTCAATAGAAAAAGGTAGGCATTGGGAAAGTTTGCATTATATTAGAAGATGATATTCATTTACCGGTATTCTTCACTTACCATAAAGTACATGTAAAAAATAACTTAAAAAAATGTGAGTGCATTTTATTCCACAACATTTCTTGACTGATAATTGTTTTATGATATATGATATAATAAAACATGTTTTATCTTCATTACTAAGGAGCCAAATAAATAAAGATTGATCTTCCATATGCTTCTTGTATTAAAACATCTTTAGATAATTACATTCTTTTCTGAAATTTTCATATTGAGATTATACTATTAAGGAGTAATGGGTTTCAAACCATTTCTCCAATTATACATTTTGTCCAAAATTTGCGGCCCAGGACAATATAAGAATAAATTTTCAAGCACCATCTTATATTTCATGTATTTAGTCTTATTTTGATCCGGTTAAATATTAAGTAGAAATGTCCTGCCAAGTGACAGTAATATAGTTGCGAAGTTGATAAGGAAGCCCGTTCCAGCAAAACCTTTAATGCAGGAAGTGACACACCCACCCCAGGTGTGGTGACAAGTATAGTAATCAAACATGTTTATTTGAGGTTACCTCTATATAAAACCGAGTCCCTGGTATACATGACATATAAAACAAACAAATGTATTCATCTATTTGTTTTCTTTTATATTTATGTGGTGTACATAATTCATTTAAATTACTTTGGTATATATTCCATATGGTGGTGCACATACTTACAGGATGCATATACACCTAAGAAGAAACCGAGCGCCATCAGTCGTCATAATGATCGTTAGCATAATACAAAGATGACATTTCACACATTGACATTTAACGAATAGACAAGTTACAAAACATCAATATAAAAATTGACAATTAACGAAACTACATGTTACAAAACATCAATGATTCATCAATATACAAAAAGTAAAATCACAAAAATACTGAACTCAGAGGAAAATCAATTTGGAAAGTCCATAATCACATGGCAAAATAAAAAAACAAAACGCATCAAAAACGAATGGACAAGAACTGTCATATTCCTGACTTGGTACAGGCATTTTCAAATGTAGAAAATAGTGGATTAAACCTGGTTCTATAGCGCTAACCCTCTCACTTTAATAACAGTCTCATCAAATTCCGTTACATTTACATGATGCGTTAAATAAACAGTCACAATCAATAAAATAGTCAAAATATGGGAACATCAGTCATCATCGTATAACAATTTAACAGGACACAACAACATCTACTATCTACGAACACATGCCATTTAGACAATTTACAAATCGACATTTAACGAATCGACCAATATACAAATTGACAAGTCACACAGTTACAAGTTACAAATTGATAAGTTACGAATTAAGAATTTTGACCCCGTTGGCTTTCCATACGATTGTACAGCTGCTTTATTACAGCTATATACATGTTTGATAGAGTGATATCTAAGTTTTAATAAACAATATAACAAAAAAAAAAAAATAGTTTAGACAAATTGTGGATTATAGCAAAAAAAGCCATTTTATTTTTGATACTGAATTATAGATCTCTTCATCATGAGTAATTTGATATTTTGCTGACAGATTAATTCGGGACTTTATAAAAAATTCTAGACATACAACAAAGTCGTGACAATAGACACTGGGGACACAGAATGAAAGATAGACAGAGATACATACTTTCAAATAAAGATAGGCTCCGCACGTTATCGCATATGGTACGATTATACAGGGGCTAGCTCTGTTGCAGCTATATTTAATTTTGACGAAAATTTCTAATGCACAACATGTATCTCTATAATCAGTTTTATGATTTCACATACATATCTCACCTGTGTTAGTGGATAGTGGCACTGAGCTTGATGAATTTGACAATTTGTCCTCGAGATCTTCGTATCCAATATTTGACTTTAATACATCAATGCATACAGATTTATTAGGCTCTCCCCTTTTGATCACTATATCTAGCATGGTGTTTTCCTGATCATCATTTTGTTCAATGCTGCGTCTGTCGTCCACGGATATCACGAGCTGTGCCATGATTTGATCCAAAATATCACTGAAAGCAACTTTTTGGTGCACAACTTCTCTCGTGCTATCTGAAATTTTAAAAAATTTGCAAGTAGTGAAAAAAGTATAAAGTTGTAATGACGTTTAAATATGTTCTTTTAGTGAATTGATTTAAAGGGAAATAAATTAATATTTTATGAAGATTGTTTAAAGCAATCCATATATCAATGTATATTGTTAAAGGTGTGAGTCTGTAGTGGTATAAGTTCGCAAGGATTGCAGTTGTTCTAGTTAGTTGTAAACATTTGTACCAGTTGACTTAAAGTTGCCCAAGTTGACGTAGTACACATTTGTAATGGTATGAATGGACTGGAAGGAACACTGAGTTTGGGTTCTACAGTACAAACGTTATGAGACACAAATCTGATAAATGTTTGCTACTACAGGGATAAAAGGTGAAGTCTGACTGACCTGCGTATTGTATTCCAGAATTAAAAGTATGAAAAACATACCCTAGCCTGATAGATTATAATAATGACACATTTTTCAGCATTTGTTAAGATGAACAAAATCTAGGGTGATAGCATAAGTGGCTGTCAGCTGAAATTCGTAGCGGTTATCGGTAAAAATAATCTTAACTATCAACTACATTCACTCGCGATATAGTTTTTCACTATCCATTCATAAATCGCAAAAAGAAAAACCACTAATGACCTACCTTTTTAGTGATTGCATTGTGATTATCCTGACCTTCACATTTTCCAAGACGATTTTGAATGGTAGAATCCGCCATTGTTTTTACCGGAAGTGTTTCCCTGGAGTTCAATATTATAAAATTTGCATAAAGCGTGGGAAAGTTTATCACATCAAGGGTAAGAACATTACAGGAAACTCCAAAAGCGACGTGTGTCATATGTAAACAAATGATCCTCATAGAAACAAAGATGACGGAATTACATTCGAAAACATTCTGGAAAATGTAAAGGTCAGGATTATTACAGTGCGATCACTTAAAAGGTAGGTCAGTAGGGGTTTTTCTTTTCACAATTTATGAATGAAATGTGAAAAACTATATCTGGAGTGAACGCAATTGACAGTTTAGAATATTTTTACCAATAACCGCTATAAATTTCAGCTGACGGCGACTATAAAACAAAACTCCTCTGATTGTAAAAAGATGTTAATCAGTTTAACATAGTAACTGTGAGAAATGTGCAAAATTACTTCTAGTCCGACAGCTAAGGTATTGTTACATTAGATTGAATTAAAAAAAATCTAAATTTAAAGGCAGCAATGTTTTATAAATCCCTACAACACTATTAAGTTTAAAGTTAGGAAACTGAAGAAAGTGTGAATAATGCGATAAGTTGCTTCTCTTTTATTTGACAGCTTACGTCTCACAACTCTGGAAAGATCTCCAAAATGGAGAGAAAGCTTTAATTAAGAGTGAGGTTTTAAAAACAAAGTAGCGTTTGTTGATCAAAGTAATAAAATGAATTTGAGTCTAAAACAATCATTTTGATCTACACTGTTTCAGAGGTACTGTGGATTCATTTATTTTCGTGGTTAATTTTTTTCGAGGATTGAGGAAAACTTGCATTTTAATGGATATCTCAATTTTTTTTTTAAATTCTGCATAATTTCATTTAAAAGAACTTTAATTCCCTTGGACACTTGAATTCTTGGTTTCCAGGTTATCACGAATTCACGAAAATTGATTTCCAACAAATACTAATGATTAAAAAGTATACAGTTTTGTAGAACATGCTTTCACAACAGGAATAATATTAATTCATGCCTAATTAGCTGCTTGTTATTTCATTTAAATATATATTTTAACATTTGTTATTTCGAGACCTTTTATAGCTGACTTTGAGATATAGTATTTGCTCATTGTTGAATGCCCTACTGTGAGCTTTAATTGTTTATTGCTATGTTATTTTGTTGCTTGTAAAAACAAACGACATTTTCTTTACTTATGTGTATTACCAATGTGTTTCCAACTGATCGAGCGGAGCTTACGTTTCAATTTGAAGATGATAAGGATTAATCACAATTTAGTGTCACAAAAACATAATACAATTATGACAGATTTTGCAATCACTGTCTGTATAGTTTTACTTTTATATCCACAAATCCAAAAATCTGACAATTTTAACATGTTTAAAAAAAAAAAAATGTGTATCAGTATTTAGTTGCGAATACACATATAATGTTTACATATTTAAACTGGATTAATGATCATAACTGGACACTTGGGTGATGAGTTTATCCCAAATCACTTTTCTATAGATGGACTGTTCTATAATGAGTGAATAGGTAAAACTCCGCCAAGTCATTTGAAATAAATCAAGTAAAACTTGCAGTTAAAATTTCATCATAGCAGAGGAAATGCTATATTTCATCTAAATATCATTGTTTTTTTTTTGGTTTTAAAATAAGATGTGTTAGGATTGCTAATGAGACAAACTGTTAGTCGTAAGTTGACAAGATATAAACGAGGAGTAAATTTACGGGCCACAGATGCCACTGCTTACGCATATGCATGATTTTGTTGTAATTAAAAGCATTTCTATTCTTATAAAATAACATTTTCAATGATAAAAAAGTCAATTAAATAATTTGATTAATGGCCATATGACATACATATGAATATAAAAATACCTTATCGCAAGATGTTATTAATCAAACATTGAGTCGTCCTAAATAAAGGAGTAATTAATTTGTGAATGTACCATTTGCAACAATAACAGAATGTTGGGTCACTGTGGCTCAACAAAAATGAGAAAACTTATTAAACATTTTTCTTTAGTTACTATCTTTTAAGTTTGTTTTAAAAAAACACCAGGATGGTTAATGAATCTAATAAATGTTTTAAAACTTTAATTTAAAACTTTAACTGGAGACTGTATGGAATGATAACTGTAAGAAAGTCCATTTATAAGTAAATTACGGAAAATCAGGAAATACATGTTTACTAGTTTTCCTGCTAGATACTATAGGTTTTGATTATAATTAGTTATCAAAGGTACCAGTCTAACAAGAATCTATCTATAAGTTTAGTACAAATCAAGGATTTTGAACAAGTTATTTAAAAACTGTAACTTCAGAAAAAAGGTACTGGCTAAAGAACGGGATTACAAAAAAGATCTCTGGATACTTATTTCAGATCATAAACAAACGTCTGTCCAATATGGTAGAAATCATGATATTTTAAGAAATTATGAAGATTACAAAAAAATTAGAGTGAATGTAATGTTAGCTGTCAGAAAAATTCCATTTGTAAGTAAAATACGGATAACCAGGTTTTGTTTACAAAATAATTACTCACGTGATACTATATATCTTATGACCATAAGTAAGCTTCTGTCCAAGTTTAATACAAATCCAGGATATTTTATGAATAGTATTAATATTTTAAAAACACCTTATGTTATTTAGCCATGAGGTTTTCAGTATAATTTCGACTTTTAGGTGTGTATGTCGGTATCGTACTTTCGCCTTTCTTTAAATTGTAAATTAATTATTTATAGTTAAGTTTCAAATACAAAGTAATCAAATTAATTGAAATGAACATCTCATACCAATCACGTTTATATAGACGTCTGGATAAACAAACAACGGTAAGTGTTTACGTCTTGTGATGAGTTAATTATGAATCAATGAAAGTGTTGACCCGTGTACAAACACCGTTAAAAATATATCTTATCAGTTACGTAGGGTTCCACCGCAGGTCACTTTTAATTTTGATCTTGTTTAGAAATATAATCTGGTCAACAATTTCAAACGAAAGACTATTTGACTTTCCATTTTTTGTAACTAGTACTAATATAATAAATAGTGTCCTCAGGATAAACATATTTATGTTGTCAATTAAGTTATTGATTTTATTTAGTATTACAAAGTAGATATTTCAACTGTATTAATGTGAGCGGAAATATGAGGAGTACTATTTTAAGATGTATAACAGGCAAACGAGTATCCAAATACTTAAACTGTACTCACTTAATAATTTTGTTTACATTTGATGCATGAAATAATGCAACCATTATACTTTTTAAATTGCTTTATATTCATAGACTCATTTCAAGATCCTACTTTGCAGACAATTATTGCTGTAAACAGTTTATCTCGGTAGATAATAATATTCAAGATAATAACCAAACACTGCAGGGATCTCCATGGCCTGTTTTTTTTAGCAATTATAATCAAATGCATGTAATTGCATAACCCTCAGGCTTTTTTATAGTATAATCCTATACAGTTCTAACACATGAGGGATATCCGGATTAAGATCGCTAATCACTTGTACCTGAGCTTGTACAGGTAGATCGACAAACCAGACAGGATAATATTATCTGAAGATAGACGATGCAGTTGTCGAATTTTTTAACAAAGTTTCCCCAAATGTTTATGATAATTCAGATTAAATAAATAAATTAATAATCCAGTTACAAAGTTTAACAAGTCAAACACGTGCTTTTATTTTGACTTACGCAATCTAATTTAAAAAGTACAAAATAAGACCTTAAACAGTAATTATCATTTCATCGCAAATAACTCGAGTACTGCTGTATTGTAACAATAATATAGAATTACTTTAAAAATTAAAAAGTAAAAACTTTTAATATTTCCCGTAAAGAAATATCGTATCGTAATTCCGAATTCATTTCGTAGTTTACAATCAAATTGATACATCCACGTTTCCAGTTTCTTTTCAAACTCGAATGATGCATGTTGCATAGCATCGATTTGCTAGATAAAGTCATTAAAAACCTTTTCATTTGACAACGTTTGCTTTACAAATCTTTTTAACTTTTTTGCATAACCCGTACGACTTGTTTTGTCGTTGCTGCAAACCAGCCATACAATACCGGTAATGGGTTCATGACTTCTGAAATTGACAGTGTCCGTGAAAAATAAGCTCCACATGATTATTAACCCCAATAACAATTACTAAAAATAGCAAGAAATCTACATGGGGACCTTCGGGATAGCTATTTGTCATTCTCGACTAAGGTAAAGGGAGGGGGCATGCGGGCTTATTCTTTGAAGGGTTACAAACGGCAATTATTGAAAATACATAAACTTCTATATAGTATTTATAATGAACATTTAAATAAATATCAATGAATTAGCATGTTCACATATCCATATGTGGAGGGATGAAATACTTTCGATCACGCTACACTGAACGGCGTAGATACAATTATGATGGTGAAAGTTCCTCCATCGTTCAATTTTCATCCATGGAGATCCCTGCATTACCAATTCAGGGGTATCAACTCTATAACGGGTTGTCAGATTTTCTGAAAAGGAGCATGTTCGATAAGGTCCTAAAATGGTCCCCTTTTTTAGCGTTTATTTCAAATATGGATTTATTAACCAATATCACGAAAAATTATAGCTAATACATTGACTAGTTAGGATATGAGCCATTTTGTTGAAAAATTTACGTTTCTGTGTTTCATTATGACGTCACAAGTTGTACTCATATTGGTTTTTCACGAAAAAATCATTGAAAATGGGTAAATTTTCATAGATTATTGGACAGGAAACAAAGAGCGATACGTCGACAACAAAGATCTTTTAAAAAAATAATTGTGAAGACATTTCACATGTCTCCTTTGAATATAAATCTTGTCGACGCCTGCGCTCTATGTTTCCTGGTCCTTTTTTTGGTTGAAATCCAGCTGATTTTGTCAAATTTCACCAAAATCCCTTATTTTGACCTTTTTGGGATGTAAAAATCAACGTGTTAGAATTAAATTTTGGCAAAAACAGTTCTGTTTAGTGTTCTCTCATTTCTTTACGGCAATTTAAAACATTTATTGTCTTGTAACTATGAACTTTATAATTGGGGCCAAATATGGCCCTTACCGAACTTACTCCTTTGAGAGCAGATAGATCTAAATCTAAGGAACATTTTTATCAATTGTCCCTAATGCTTTAGGTTCAGAAATTTAAGACAAACAATGCATCTTCCCTCTATGTTCCAATCTTATTTTGCCATCTTGGCCATTTCAATCGTATACAAAATAACAAACACACCTATCAAAAATTGTTCTCAGCAATTTAGTAATGATTTTTTTTTTCTCCAACATATTATTTCAATATAAAGTTTTTTTGATTTTCAAACTATATTAATAATATCCTACAGAGCTTATTATTAACAATACATAGGAAACACAATATTTTCAAATAAATCTGCAGCTCCATTTATACCCATCCCTAGGATTTTCATGGCATTCCATCTAGTTCATCAATTTTTCATAGAAAAGGATGGAAACGATGTAAAATTTGATGAAATTCCATGAATTTCATGGCAAATATTTTCCATGTTAAAAATTGCCATCGTTTTCATATTTGCCATTAAAGAAATTCCATGGAAAGGATAAAAATTTATAGCAATCGATGGCAAAGTTTGGACTTTATCTTTTTTGGGGGGATGGAAACGATGGCAAATTTGGACTTTGAAATTTTTAAGGAGGGCAAACGATGGAAAAGCAGCACTTATAATTTTCCTAAGATGAAAACGGAGGCAAATAGGACTTAAAATTTTTTCAAGAAAATTGACATATATGTTGATGATTTGAAACATAAAAAGTTATAATAAATAATAAAAATAATATAATAAAAAATACTCTGCAGGGTGCATCTTGATACGACAACATAGGTTACAATGTACCCTAAACAGTTAAGGCAAGTATAGACACAACATTCAAGCTTGATACAGCTCTAAATTAAGGATTGTCATTAAATATTTGACACAGCATAGATTTTGGACACAGAATAAAGGGACTTACAAATTTTAAATTTACTTTTTATCATGTTTATGTTCCAATATTGAAAATATAAATACAAACATAGTTGGATTCAGGAGTTCAAAGAACCCCTTATATTCAAATTTTGTTGAAATCAAACAAAAAAAAAGTTTTATTTTGACCTCAATGGGTACCAATTTGAAAACGGGACCCAAAGTAAAAAATCTGAATACACAGTTAGATTGTGCATATCAAAGAACCTTCAGGAATCAATTTTTGATGAAATGAAACAAAGTTTAATGTTGGGCCCTTTAAACCTCCTCAATGTAAACCAATTTGATAACAGGGCCAAAATAATCAAAAATAGAAATACATGGTTAGATATATATCAGCATATCTAAGAACTCCTTATATTTATTTGTTGTTGGATGCAAACAAAACATTTTATTTTTGGAGCTTAAGGTGGTCACAATGGACCAACTTAAAAACTTTGCCAATAATCAAAAATATAAATACATGCTAAAAAGTAAAATCACAAAAATACTGAACTCAGAGGAAAATCAATTTGGAAAGTCCATAATCACATGGCAAAACCAAAAAACAAAACGCATCAAAAACGAATGGACAAGAACCGTCATATTACCTGACTTGGTACAGGCATTTTCAAATGTAGAAAATGGTGGATTAAACCTGGTTCTATACGCTAGCCCTCTCACTTTAATAACAGTCTCATCAAATTCTGCTACATTTACATGATGCGTTTAATTAACAGTCACAATTAATAAAATAGTCAAAATATGTGTACATCAGTCACCATCGTATAACAATTTTAAAAGGAACAATTTAACAGGACACAAAAACATCTACTATCTACGAACACATGGATTGATTTGAGTGTCTGACGTCAGAAAAATTATATATGTCACATAAATTTGTCGTTCAATGTGCATACACACAATTTTAAAATTTACATAGGCAATGTACGCATACAGGGTTAAAAAATCAAAAGTATGTAAGAATAATTTACAGAAATAGACCGAGATTCAAACTAGTCCAAAAGTTATACATAAAATTTATGAGAATCCAAAACTTTTAAAAGGAACAATTTAACAGGACACAAAAACATCTACTATCTACGAACACATGGATTGATTTGAGTGTCTGACGTCAGAAAAATTATATACGTCACATAAATTTGTCGTTCAATGTGCATACAAACAATTTTAAAATTTACATAGGCAATGTACGCATACAGGGTTAAAAAATCAAAAGTATGTAAGAATAATTTACAGAAATAGACCGAGATTCAAACTAGTCTAAAAGTTATACATAGAATTTATGAGAATATCATACTGACGGGATCTTTTAAAGAACAGAGTCACGTTATAAGCACAAAAGAAATACAAAGAGTCACATATACAAAACAAATCACCAAAAAATGAAAGCCAATACAAACACATTGACGAGATGTATATGTACCGAGCCACGTCAAACGGATATCACATAAAACCATTAAACAGTAAAAGTAATCTATTAATAGAACAAAAACAAATAAAAGAACAATAAAACATGTTGTTAAGATGATACACAACATCAGTACGCAGAATCTATACATCAAGACCATCGTGTATTATTTGAGAAGTTGATACGGAATATTTATCAACAAGGTCTTGGTACCTTCCGATGAACTTTTTTAGAAAAAGGACGAGACGTTCTTTGACATACCCCTGGTTCATCAACTTTCTACTCAGACACTGATGCATTTTACAAAGTCTGAGTAGGAGCTGCAAGCTCTTGAATATCGAATAAGTTGGGAAATATATATCCCATATGCAGGTGAAGTTGGTATATTGCTACTAAGGTGGGGGAAATTTATAATTTCGAAATTAAAATCGTCATAGATTCTGGTACTGAGATGACTGTGTAAGTCAAATTCGAGATATAAGTCTAAAAATGAGGCGGAGGAAGCCATGTCTGTTGTTTCTTTAATCCCGAGTTCTGGGGGATATATTAATGGAACCCAATCAGGATTGTTTAAGGAAAGAACATTATCAATATATCTGAAAGTGAAATTAAATAATCTGGCTTCTTTGATCCTCTTGTTTTTGACAAATGTCTGGAGGAACTCCGATTCATATGAAAATAAGAAGAGGTCGGCAAGAAGAGGCGCACAGTTTGTTCCCATAGGAATGCCGACAATTTGTTGGAAAAGTCTACCTCCAAACTCAACAAATATGTTGTCGATAAGAAACTCCAGCATACTGACCACTTGTTCTTCTGACGTAGCATGATTTACTTTTTTGTGTGTCACTATTAACGAAATATGCTTAATGAAATCCCAAAGTAATAAATTTATAGCGTATGCTACCATTTTTATGTTGAAAGGCATTGTGGATAATTTCTTTTAGGCGATTTTTCAATTTCACATGGGGAATGGTGGTATACAGGGTTGAAAAATCAAAAATTTTGATGGAACTTATTTCAGAAAGAAACCGAGATTTGAAATTGTCTAGAAGTTCTTTAGAATTTTTAAGAATCCACATATGGTTAATACCACTACGCGAGTAAACAGTTTCACAGTATTTCTGAAGACCCTCTTTCACTGCGGACATAATTTTAGTCATTCTAATAGACAATTCTTTAGTGGAAGATGAAGATGAGCCAGCAATATACCGTTGTTTGTACGGAATTTTATGAAGCTTTGGTATCCAATACAAACAAGGTAAGTCCTCCGATTTGGTGTTCAATGTAATGTTTATTGAAGCCATGAAGGACTTATGATTTGCTAAAATCTCATCCTTGTCAAATGATATGTCTTTGTATGTGGGATTACCTGAGTGCTCCGTTATACCCAATTCTTTTACAAGACATTCGTAGTAATACGATTTACATACAAAGACAATATTATTTGAAGCTTTGTCCGCAGGAACAACAACATACTTATCATGAAGAGTTGATAGACATTTCATGACCTCTTTGTCTCTGAAAACGGACTTTGGTCGATCGTTCACACAGTTTTTCAACTTGTGAATGCGATGTTTTATCAGACACCTCATAGTTTTAACCCATTCTGACAAAGTGTCCAGTTCAACTTCTTCTCGCTTAGCCCATGCTCTGGCGTAGTCCTCAATAGAATCCATAATTATTTTGAAGTTATGATTCCAATTGATGTGTTGGGGTTCTCTAAACTTAGGACCATGAGAAATCACCTTTCTGAGATTTTCATGTTGAATTATATTTAGATCCCCAGCTATAACATGACCAGAGGGGCTGTAATTATAAGGGGAGTGGGAACAGTCACATGTCGGAGGGTTTTTAAGGTATTGTTCTAAGTCAAGGTTCTGCAATGCCTGTTTATAGTTAAATATTTTTGGTGCAATGGTTTTGGTGTAAATGTAGGATACAATAGGAACAGACTGATTTTGAAAATAAATAGGAATTTTAGATGTTACTTCCTTGTGATGTAGAACGTTGCAGATATTATTCAGCATATCAAAGAACACCAAGAAATTAAATTTTTTGTTATAATCAAACTTAGATTTTGGACCCTTAATTGGGACCTTAATGTGGACCAACTGGAAAACGCGACTCATAATTAAAAATCTAAATACACAGTTAGATTTGGCATATAAAAGAACCCTAAAAATTCAATTTTTAATGAAATCATACTTAGTTTTATTATTTTGGACCCTTTGACCTTAACGTAGACCAATTTGAAAACAAAACCAATAAACAGCTGCGCCATGAGCACATGATACGCCCGACGTCTTGTGTGGAAGTTTTATGCAATAATCATAAATACTTTCTGAGAAAGTTTTAAGCAATAAGCATATATTGTTTTTGAGATACGGCGGGACATGTTGAACCCCCAACCTTGTTTTTTATTTTTACAAAAAACCAAATATCACTAAAATAAAATTTTGAATCATCACCAAAGAGTATACAGATATTAAGATTAATATAACTAAGAAGTGTTTAAAGTTTTAAGCCATAATCAAGAATTGTTTTTGAGATACGGTACTACATGTGAAAAAACACACCCCTGTTTTAGTTACAAAGTGCTGTAACTCAAAAAGTTTTAATCTTATTTTCACCAAAAAGTATACAGATCATTTGACCATCATAAGAAACAACTATATTAAGTTTCATGAAATTTGGATAAGTCATTCTCAAGTTACGGTGCGCCATGTTTATGCCGGACAGACAGATGGACAGACAGACAGACGGTCAGACAGACGGACGGGCGTATAAAAATTGAAAATTTAAATACACTGTTATATTTGGCATATCAAAGAACTCCAATAATTTACCAATAATTTTTGATGAAATTAAACAAAGTTTAATTTTGGACCCTTTGGACCTCAATGGGAACCAAATTAAAAATGGGGCCACAATTCCAAAAGCTTGATACATGGTCACACTCAGCATATTAAAGAAGAACCCCAAGAATTCAAGAATAAAAATCCCTTGAAATGGTCAAAAAATATTCACCAACCTATACAAAGTATTAGAAAAGTATTGTTTTTGGCCCCTTATTCCTTAACTGTTGAACCAAAACCATTAAAATCAATCCCAATCTTCCTTTTGTGGTTTCAAACCTTGTGTATAAATTTCACTTAATCTTAAGATACTGATAAGTGTCTTCAAGTGTGTGTGGGAAAAAAAGGGGGCACACTTTTTGATACCGAATTTCGTTGGAAAAAGAAATAAAATGCATTAATTTTTCACATAGTATATTTTATTAATTTCTGCATAAAAATAACGTAAAGAATTTTGAAATAGTTGAATAAAGATAGCAATTTATGTTATTCATATTTTCGCGGGATTTAAACAGGAAGTTAGATTTTCCATGGGTATTACTTAAACTCGCGCCTTTCAGGTTTTCAAAAAGATAGAAAAAAGGACGAAGTCGAGGAGAAACTTGTCATTTAGCAAGTATCATTATGGTATGTCGATAATTCTATGTGGCTATCACTGTTTTTTTTTTATATGTATGAATCGTATCTAGAAACTCCAAATAGGTATCAAAAGTGCACAATCAGAGAAAAATATAACGTCAACATTGTATCCCTGATCTGAAGTTTGAACACATGGAAGGGCCACAGTGAACAATATATATTATCATATATAATTTCTTCCAAATATACTATTTTTAAGAACATTTAATGTTAGAAGCATGTTCATTTTCACTTTGGTTAAACGAGCTTAAAAAATCAATTAAGAAAAAAGGGGGGTGGTTACACTAGCGTTTCCACTAATTTACAGTCAATAGTCATTACTGTGATCAGGTACATTTCCTGACACGTATACTAATGATATGTGTCTTTGTATAGTCTACTTTAAGGCTGGGTAAACTACAGCTTATTTGTTAAGTCAAACTCTTATGATATTGATAAGATTTTTTTCTGGAAGGTATCATGATAAGAAAGTATTTTAGTATTTAATAAAATTTTACAGGCCTATTGTAGAACAGAACATCAAGAATAGCAGCTTTCAACAGTTAGTGAATGTACCATTCCCACAAAAAGCAAAAACTATATGGAAACATCAAAGAAAGAAAATTGGACAGAAACCCGTGTCAAACAAGAAAAATGACAGCAATATGTACGTATCAACACAATGAATAAACAGCTGCGCCATGAGCGCATGATACGCCCAACGCCTTGTGTGGAAGTCTTATGCAATAATCATCAATAGTTTCTGAGAAAGTTTTAAGCAATAACCATATATTGTTTTTAAGACACAGTGGGACATGTGAAACCCCCACCCTGTTTTTTTGTTTTTTACAAAAAATTAAATATTACTTAAATAAAATTTTGAATCAAAACCAAAAAATATACAGATCTTTATATTGATATAATAAGCAAAGAAGCATGTAAAATTTTAAGCAAAAATCATAAATTATTTTTGAGATAAGGCGCGACATGTGAAAAAAAACCTCCCCTGTTTAACAAAATACTCAATAACACAAAAAGAAAATTTTGAATCATTACCAAAAAGTATACAGAACTTTCAATTAATATAACAAAGAAGTGTGTAAAGTTTTAAGCAATAATGCTAAATGTTTTTTGAGATACGACATTACATGTAAAAAAACCACCTCCCTCTTTTTTTATAAAATACTAATAACTCAAAAATGAAATTTTGAATTATCACCAAAAAGTATACAGATCTTAAGATTAATATAACAAAGATATGTGCAAAGTTTTAAGCAATAATCATAAATCGTTTTTGAGATATGGCGCGACATGTAAAAAAAACCATCCCCCTTTTTTACAAAATACTCAAAAACTCAAAAATGAAATTTTTAATCATCACCACATAGTATATAGATATTGAGATTAATATAACTAAAAAGTGTTTAAAGTTTTAAGTCATAAACAAGAATCTTTTTTTAGATACAGTGCGACATGTAAAAAAAACACCCCCTGTTTTAGTAATAAAGTGCCGTAACTCCAAAAGTTGGAATCTTAGCTTCACCAAAAAGTATACAGATCATTTGACCATCATAAGAAACAACTATGTTAAGTTTCATGAAATTTGGATAAATCGTTCCTAAGTTTGGGTGTGACATGTTTACGCCGTACAAGACAGATCGACGGACAGACAGACGGACGGTCACTGGACATTTGTATACCATAATACGTCCCGTCAAAATTTTGACAGGCATATAAAAACTAGTATAGGTCAATGTCACTTGCTTTAACAATAAGGGTAAATATGCGTTCATCTACTGTTAGAAGAAAGACAGTGACTGACGTTTTATTATGTTAGACAAAATCAAAACATTGATAGACATGAACTTAATCGGGGAAATAAAATCAACAATACAAACTTATAAAATATCTACAATCAACTGTTTCTTTTGTGGTCAGTAATAATCTCTCTCACCACAATTAATGCATTATGTTAATAATATATATGGCAATCTTTAATTGTAGCCATTGTTTTCATGTCAACCTGCCATAGATGCCATACTTTCCATGGAAATAATGGCAATATGCCATTGCTGCTATGCTTTCCATCTCTCAATGGTTGTCATGAATTTCATGGCAATGATGGAAATACTGAGTAAACAATCCTTGACACTCTTTTTTTCGATGCCATGGAATCCATGAAAAAGCTTGTTTCAATACTCCATCGTTTTCAAGTTTGCCATGAAAATTCCATGGGATGCCAAGAAAATCCTAGGGACGGGTAATTGTGTGATTGATTTTTACCACTATGTTTTCTTTGGTAAAATTAAATCAAAAAGTGTATTGAAACCTTATAAATATAAAAAATAGTTCCCAATATATTTCCTACATTTGGCAGTCAATGTCAACAACTTTTTTTTCACAATATAATGCTATTAAATATAGCATTTTATGAAAATGGATTATAACCTAATGAAAATAACATTTGCGAATATGGCCCCCAAACAGGATCCAGTCAGGCCTTCCTAACTTCCGGATAGGCGCCACATTGGAAAAAACTGGACATACTCAGAGAGGTAGGTCGTCAATTTGAAATGTTGAATTAAGAAAATCGAGCATAACAATTTTGAATTGGATTAGTGTTTATTGAACTGAGAGTTAAAAATTTTGAAGCTATTATATTTTTATAAACAAAATTATTATGGTTATTGAGAAAAGGTTCAGGATTGCCAAGAATGTTGTGAAAACACATGTCTGATAAAACCAAGTCTTGGTTTTATGAATTTTTGACAATTGTTCGTTTTTAGATAGAAATTTATTTAAATTAAAGGTCCGATATAACTTTAATAGGTTTTTGAATGTTTATATGGCAACAACATTGCAAATCGGATGCAAATTATGCATTTTGACGCACATGTTATGCCGCTTCATTGTTATTCAAATGAGCAACCATAACCGGTTGTTTGTGTACTTTAACACACATGAACGTCTAGGCATTGTATGGTATGAATATTTCTATATTATATGTAATTTAAGCTATAATTGTTTTAAAAATTCAAAACATTGTTACATGTACTTTGACAGAGAGTTGTCTCATTGGACTGTTGACAATCAAATGCCATCCTTTTCTTCTTTATTTATAATTTTTAATACACACACATTTATATATATATATATACATGTATAATTATTTGCATTCAAACAAGTATCAGATGTATCACTACATGGCACATTTTGTACCTATACAGACGATGAAATGTGGCACTGGAATAGGTCATCTTTTCAAGCTTGAACTTTATATGTGGATAAGTCAGGAAAACTATCGGAAATATATGATAACATCAATAAAGTTCAAATAATTTCTTCGTCTCTCATCTTTCTTGTTGTTACAAGCAGTTTTTATCAATCTTTTTTAACACATTGGTATTCCACTCTTTTATTGTAATTTATTTGGCCTTTCTAAAATTTTTGGATTCGACTGTCACAAATGAGTCTTTTGTAGACAAAACGTGCGTCGGGCGTACATGTATTATTGTATATATACTTAATTTAGTCCTCTGGTATCTATATACATGTATGATGAGTTTATTTTTTGCAGAGCATCAACACCAACATGAAACCCAAACAATATAGGGACAGATTACATTTTCACCTATATATATATATATATACATATATCTGTACTCGGAATTTATCATGTTGCAAAATAATATGTATCCATCATTTGTGAAGTTATTTCACTCTAGATATGTGTCCTTTAGCTACCCTACACTATGATATTTATTTATTTTTTGAATGATCCAGTATTTTATAGTCATGTCCATATTTATATTATGTCTTTGTATAATTTCAGTCAGTGGAAATACATAGAATCAACATCCTAGCTGATTTTGCAATTTTTCATGCAGACCATGAAAACACTGCTGCAGTTCTTTGATTCTTGAATAAGTTGTACATGTTGTTGTGATGTAACAAATTACTTTTCACAAACTACATGTTCAAAATGAATGAAAGAAGGTAAGACATTAAAGTTATACTCAAATAGCTATTTTTACTTGTGACAAAGTTGCATGTTATATTTCATAGAAAATGATTCTTCTTATTATCATGATTATTGTTAGTGATTTACAAATGTAACTCAGTCTCCAATGAAATTAAAGTTCAAAGATTTAAGAATGCAAACAAGTACACATGTGGATAAACAAACATTAAAATATTATTGTCTATATTAACATTACCATGCAAGATATCAAAATATTATTTTTATAGTATACAGCTATTGATAATTTTTACAACACAGTGTTTTGTTTTATTTTTTTTTGTATATCTGCAATAAAATGAGAAGTGTTATCGTCTTTTGACATTGATATATAATTCACATTTTAATTGTACTTTTAAATTGCATATTGTATTTTTTTTTCTTAAAATAGATTTGTTTGTCACTACATGTATAACATTATAATTTCAGGTTAGAATGCAAAACTGGTGAAGAAGGTTATAATTGTGATCTACATATTGATTAATTTGAATCAGAATTTTTTCTTAAGAGTGAAAAAAACAAACCAGTGTGTTTTAGAAAGATGTTCAACTATCAACACAACAACAAAAATATTCATTGTTTGACTGAGAGATAAATGAATAAAAGTGAAAATAAAGAGTCAACAATTAATTTTCTTTTTCTATTCACACTTTTTAGCAGCTATATATAATGCTGTATTACCAAGCTCCAATTAGACTTATATTTATTTAACCCTCTTTCCGAATTATTTGAAATCTTTGGTAAATTAATCTTATTCAATTAGGTGGTCCTGAGATATTGGTCAATGTATCTAGTGCTGACAATTGTTGTGGTATTTTGTTTGACTTTAAAGATACATGGTCCTAGGATAGGCAAGGGATACTAAATGCATGCAGATATCCCTGTCACATTGATCATTATGGTGTCTTTATAGGTAGTGTTGTTTGTTGGTGTATAATCAGGATCCCAACACATCTAAAAATGGAAGTGTCAAACAAATAAAACTTAATATGACCAAAAGAGTTTCACACTACTTACCTAGAACAAGGTCATACAGAATGAGAATGTGGTGGGCTTACACATACAATAAGTGCTAAATTCTCCTGTAACTTGTGACGGTGTAACAGCTTAACATTTAATAACAAACAGTTGACACACAGAAATGTCACCCTAATAATAAATGAAAATATGTGGTAAGATTGCTAAAGATTGAAAAAGACAACTCTCAACTAGAGACCAAATGCATCTACTGAAAAATAACTCATTTCATCCATGCATGCAAAATCTCTCAAGTCAATAAACCCTGAACATGGGCTGGTTTAAAAAACTCCATGACTTTTAGTATAAGATGTGCTTCAGTTAATACAACCCAATGCATATCTTAGGAAGGGAACCTGCAAAAATCTTAATTGACCCTAAATAAAGCTTGAAGAGAGGGGAGTGGGCACCCTGACTACCAAGGTTTATCCAGTCTCTGACAACTGCATCCCAACTTTTATCGACATACGATTTATGGTTACATTAATTTACTGACTGCAGCTGGAAACAACAAATAAGAAAGATGAGTACTTATGTCAGCTTTTTATATTTCTTGTAAGATGCTCAAATAGCTTCTGTGTGAAATCTGCCTCATAAAGTTAATGGGACGTGTTTGTCAAGAAAAGGACATAAACATGTATGTTTCAAAGAAAATTCGAGTGTCTGCATCTTTAATTGATATAGAAAAACAAAAAAACATTTAGCACGTCTATGAGTTTTTAAGATGTCCTCTTTCTTGAATGAATTTACGTGGGATTGCATTGCTAACTCCTTATTCCTGTATCATATTGTTTTAAAATAAATATTCACGATATTGAAAGCCGTTTTCGTCGGCAGCGAACGGTAACATTTTCTGGAGTAACACCAGCGTCTATATAGAATGTTGTTTAAATTTATACATTATATGTTTGTAATGATTGTCCTGGTAACAATCCAATATTTGGATTTTACACCAATAAAATGATTTGATTTGATTTGATTATAGATAATTACTACAATGTATAGTAAACAACAAATGAATAGAGCTCTATTCTTGATGTTTATCAGTATCAAATAAGGGTATATGTATTTTAAAACTCCCATAAGGCATATATAATTTGATTCTTAAACAGAGGTATTGATCAAAGAAACATATTTTATAAACACTTCCTACCTATTTCTTTTGTCACAGCTTGAAATCGTCATAATTAAGAAAAAAATCATCATCAAAGATCTGCAATCCAGATTTAATACAAATTATTGAACCAAGGCCACAATATACATCAACCAAATTTGTCACTCTAAATTGGGCCTAGATCCGCCTATCCTGATTCAATGATCAATGCTGAATATAAAGAAGCCAACTTGCATGAAACTATACATATATGAGTGGTTCTTCCCTAAATTAATATTGGACAGGTTTTCATGGCATTATAATAATATGAAATTTCTATTATATCCAACCTCTGTATACTCGCATTATTAATATAAATTCTGGAATCGTTTACTTTTTATTTTGTTAATATAATAGTGATTTAAAAAGAACAGAAATACGGAAAGATGTGAATAATGTAAGAATAAAATAGAAGTTTTGATTTAATAATATTGCACATAGAGCTATAGCTATTATCTGAGGCTATAATTTGATGACACTGTCAGAGCCCTATATAATTATATTTTAAAACCAATTCACGGAGTCTCTTTTTAATATCCAACATATTTGGATGACTTACACACAATCACATTCTTTGGTCATTATTTTTCGTGGAGGCGTGGGTCATTTTCAAGTTTCAACTGAGCCTGGCTTTCCAATGCAGCATTATTGACATCAATAACAGTTTATAATTAAAGCAAGACATATTTTTGTCATTTACAAATCTTCAAAAATTGTAACAGTTCAAGCAAATCAATGCTTACACGAGGATACCGCAAGTGTTATACATGATAAACATATCCGAAATCAAAATTATGCATGTAAAACTAAGCACCGACTGTTTTTTCCTCCGGTGAAAAAAAAAATTTATGTATTAAAATTTGTTGCTGAATATAACTTTATTTTCAATTATTTTAACTCGAATAATGAAATTTGTATATCGGTAGACTACTGTATTCTGAATTTAACGTCGAATAAAACAAATTTTTAAATTAATTTTCAAGTAATTTATTAAACTCCCCCCCCCCCCCCCTTTTATAGTTTTTATAATACACTTAGAAAACACTTTAATTGAGTGCATTCGTGTGCTAGCACGTGTTTGTTATCCTATTTTGGAAGTGTAGAAGAAGACCCCAAATAACCGGTCAAGGGTTCATACACTTATCAAAATAAAAACACAAAAAAACTTTAAGCCAATCAAACTAGCAGGATAATTTATCGGTATGTTCGGACTGTATGTTTATTGGTTATGTAAAATCTAGATATTTCCGAAATAAAGCCGCCATTGTCTGAATATCATCTGAAGCGAGTTAGGCTCCCCTCTCTATGATTTCCCCTGATCCAGTAAAATCTTTACTTTAACACACACAACAAAAATCAAATACCGAATAACAACTGTAACATCTACCATCAAAACACACATGAATCAACAAAAATTGATATACTTTCTATCAATTACTTCTTAATTGCACCATTTCTGTTTAAAAAGACATAATTCAAAATAAAAAAAGTCATATAATAAGAATATTTTTTGCTACTCAAACATGTAATAGGTATACAGCTTTATAACGAGAACAGTTAAAATCCTAAAAATTTAACCTGACCTACATTTAGTCACATAAAACAAGGATACTGAACCTAAATAAGATGTCTTCAAAGTGTTTTCATGTGAATGAACAGACACTATTGCAGCTGTCGGCCCAGATACCCACCCGCCTTAAATTCCCGAATCAATAACCGATTTTTCTGTTAGAAATCCTGTTAAAATTACATGAATTATGCAAATAATGGACTTGATTTAATAATCATGCAAATGTATCTGAGATTCCAAGCATACTTCGGTACTGGCATGAAAATACAGATTTTTTATGTTATTAAAATTTGCTGTTACAAAATATTAGAAATTATTAAAAATTCAGGAATGTATCTCCCTCATGCAAAGCTCTGATTCCTTTCAGGCATTTGGCTATACTTTTTGGACATTTTGGATTATAGCTCTTCATCTTTTATATATTCTTTGGATTTCAAATATTTTGGCCACGAGCATCACTGAAGAGACATGTATTGTCGAAATGCGCATCTGGTGCAACAAAATTGGTACCGTTGATTTTATTATGCTAGTTTACATAATTTTGTGCTTGTGTCCTCTTTTTTTAATCAAAGAAGACCACTCTAAGGCTACTGAACGTGCATTTTGTGCTTACCTTTTTGTCCTATCTTTTCTGTTTTCTTCTGTGGAATAGAACCTTTGTCAGGTTTGTCTCTCACTGCTTGTGAAGCTATGAGTGTGTTTATTTCAATATTGTTCATGATTTCCTCTAAACATAGTCCACCTCTATCGATATTTGATAAAGCTTGCATAAGTACCCATAGTGAAGGTTTCACTGTTTCATCCTTTCTCCATGTAAATAAAACTTCCCTATTCTGAGCTACCAAGTCTCTAGAATTATTGCTCTGTATATTTTCCAGAGTTGGAATTGATAAACCAAGTGCAACTCCCAGTTGAAAAAATACATGACCAATTTTTGGAGCTAAATTATCTAGAATCTCATCTGTCGGAATACAATCCATGTAAGTGGCTTGAATATCTGAAATATTCTAGTATTGTTGTAAATATGAAATAATTTCAAAATAGTAAAATCTATTGATTAAAGAAAATATGATACATGATATTTTGACTAATACCTTTTGGTTATTGATTGTCATTTATATAAGTCAGCATAATTATGTAAAAAAATAAATAAAAACTTTTAAATTATATATTTTACAAACATCAATCTTATTTTTTCATTAACTCATTCACTTCTCTTTCAGAGGGGCACTTAACTACGGATACGTCAAAACTTAAATATGAGTTTTATTTATTTCAAAAATGTATAAATTTGGTATATATATAAATAACATTTCGTAGTTCAGTTAGTTTGGTACAATTTTGTGTAAATATTATACTATTACAGCGTTCATTTTTATTGGCTTGCATGTCAATAAATCATTCATGCAAATTTATATGCATATTAAGGACGAGAGCATGCTTTTGTAATAAGAATGTAAACCCTACTGTATACTAGACCGATGCTGCATTTGATTTTTAACATGCTAGTGTAGCTCACAAGATACTAGTCTGTATACATGTCATTCTACATAAATACTCTGATTCAAAGCTGACAAGTTTTTGCTCTAAATCTTTTATACCGCTTGTAAGTCTTTTTCTAAATATGTCTTTTTCGACTTTTTGTAATGCATATATACTTTTTAATATGGTTTAAATGAAATATTATAATTCGGGACTAAATTTGTTAGCTAATGCTCCTTGAAGTCAACATTAAAACATACTTGTATCAGCTGTTCTGGCTCGTCTTACCTGCAAATGATAACGGAACATTATCAACAGAGTGATATAAGAAATACCTTAAATTAGTAATTGTAAAAATATTACACATATAACAGTTCTATAGAAAAAAATCATTTGGTCATATTAGTTTTTTAAAAAATCATTTTTTCCCAGACAGTTTGAAAACTCTATCTTGTTTCAGACAGACCATATTAGAATTTATGAAAAATAAAGATAGAAATAAAGCACATTCATGTATCTGCATTTTTCTCGTTTTATTTAGTTAAATGTGAAAACTATAACCAGTGATCTTTTAGAGGCCAAAAAGACATAGTACACCTCATATATACTGCACAGTTCGATAATAATATTACCTTTAGGGGCAATTCCTAGACTTTTAAAGGGGTACAATTCTATAAAATTTGAAACAAATAGCACCGAGCGTAGATAGACAATATTATATGCTAAAAGATGATACAGTGTCAGATATTAAGGGGAGGGGGGGGCCTATTCACCTCAGCCCCGAATACGCCATTTCCCTTGAAGTGACGACATGGGAGGTCAATGAACAACGTTGAACAAACATCGTTATGTATAAATAGGAATTCAAATGTTTCTTATGTTATACCAGTGCAGATATTTGTGAAACTTTCACAATACAGCATGTAGTATACATTACATGCATGTTCTTTTTTATCTTGACATTCTTTTTTCGAAAATGTCTTCAGTAATTTTTTTTGACTTCTGGTTTTGAGTTTGTATGTTATTTGGCTTTGTTTTTACAGCGCCAACATTGAAAAATCAAACCACGTATATTTAGAATACAGGAAGGATTTTTTAATTTGCTGGGAATATTTTTTTATCGTGTATGAATATAATGCTGTTATTCAACACATTTGGAATCCGTAATATACATATACATTCAGGCTTATAAAACCACACCATGTTCAAAGAAAATATAAAATACACATGCATGTGACATGCATGTTTTATATAATTCTTGTGAAATCTTACTTGACATAAGTCATGTGTTGATGTTTTCATTCTGACCAGAGCTTCTTCCAAATCTTTAAATTTCTTTTTCCTTTCTTTCCACTTTGATAATACCAAAAACTTTGCAGCCTCTATGTTGTTAGGGTTATTGTATTTGATTGCAGTCCATTTTTCAAACAAATTTAGATGTTTAACTAATTCATCAATGTGATTTAATTCAAATTTGGTAGAAAAACGCAACAATTCAACATCACTCGGTATCTGGTTTAAAGCATCTTCACTTAAACCTGTAAATAAACAATACTGTTAATAGATATCAAAATGTTGATTGCGAGTTAACATAACATAAATTTAACAGCCTAAATGTATATATATAGATAATGATTGAATAATAACCAACGATAAATCTTACGATGGATCATATAATTATGATACAGTACACTATAAAATATAATATATAACAAGTCTAAAAGGGTACAACATCACAAAAAAACCAATTCAACAGACGAAAGTTAGATAATATGGATAACAGATATCCTTCATCAGTATGCTCACGATGTAAAATGAATCATGTGAATCTATTCTAATTATCACACAATGTTGAAATTTATACAAAACAAACCAGTTTAGGCAAATATCATAAATGATGGTACAAATTTAAAGTTTCCAAACATGACGCAATAACTACATATAGACAACTTTGCAGTCTTTGCGTCGTGTTTTATAACTTTTTATATATATATATTTTGTTTAATTAGGTCTGTAACTCAATGTAGATATATTTAAAAGGGATGGCTTTCTAGTTTTAATTTCTGTAAACATTTTGATTGATTTAAATGTAATCTGGCGTCAGTACAAAGAGTAAATTTTCAATGCGTTTCAATGGGACAAATAATTGTGTCCCCGTTCCACATAATGTATAAATAAAAATAAAACTGTATGTATATAGTTGATAGGTCCCAATATTGTTTCTTTCATTTGTAAAACTAATCATTTGCTAATATAGATCTACAACTTATCTTCTCTTAATTCTAACATTTTAACCTTAATAAATAATATATTATTATCTAATGAATTTTCAATTCTGGAACCCCCAGCAGTATCAAGTTGAAATTAAACAGACAAAATAAAACAATTTTATACATAACATTGAGAAGGAAACGGGGTATGTGTCAAAGCAACAACAACCCCACCAAATAGCAAACAACAACCGCAGTTCAGCAATGGGTCTTCAATGTAGCGAGAAACTCCAACAACTGGAGGCACCCTTCAGCTGGCCCGTTAAAAATATGTATAATCATGATAATAGTACAGTGATAATGGATATCATACTAGACTCCGAATTATACACAAGAAACTAAAATTAAAAACCATACAAGACTAACAAAGGCAAGATGCTCCTTCCTGACTAAGGACAGGCGCAAAATTGCGGCGGGGTTAAATATGTTTATGAGATCTCAACCCTCCCCCTATACCTCCAGCCAAAGTAGAAAAAACACATAACAATACGTACATTAAAATTCAGTTCAAGGGAAGTCATATATCACTCAGAAAATTAGCTTTTGCAGAATAACAAACACACCAATTCTTCAAACAAAGAAAAGAAAAATTGGAAATTGAAAGATTATTTCCAGAGGCAATATAGGAAAGGTGAACTGACATAAGTGGTCTCTAAACACTTTAACTCCAAATGTAGCTTTCGTTAGTAGAAGCCATATTAACTTTGTGTATCAGTGAGAAAAATGTAAAAGCATAAAAATGTAGTATATATACCTATTCACATAATTAACATCGCCTGGTTAATAGTTTGACTTGATGTTTTGGCGTATCACAAGCTAAAATGTCAAGACTGCATGACTACCATGAAATACTATTATAAGACTTAATATTAAGGTGTATCATAAGCCAAAGATCAAGACTGCATGACAACCATGAATTACTATGTCAAGACTTGATATTCAGGTGTGTCATAAGCCTGAGATCAAAACTGCATGACTATTAGGAAGTACTATTTCAAGATCTGATATTTAGGTGTACCATAAGTCAAATATCAAGATCACGTGACTACCATGAAATACTATTCCAAGACTTGATATTTAGGTGTATCATAAGCCAAAGATCAAGACTAAATGATTACCATGTACTTCTTAAATTATTAAAACACCCTTAACCCAATGATAAAATCTGGTTATATCATCAAGTCACATGTTTACCGTAACATGTAAAAACAGTTTACTGTAACATGTACATTAGTTAAATATAAATAACCATGGAAAATCCCATTGGAATTTTTCAATAAAAGGATAATTGAACCTGTTAAGATAACTTTAAAGTGGATAATTTTGACCCGCTGGTTAACTCTTAACCGCCGGTTAAATCTGAACCGCCAGTTAACACAACCGCCGGTTGATTCTGAACCACCAGTTAACTCAACCGCCAGTTACCATATCTATATAAATAGGATGCAAACATTAATCCACCATTCTGCCTCTGATGAAGGTCCTTTTTGGACCGAAACAGGTCAGGCTATTAAACATCACCAGGCACTGTTAATTATGTGTATTGGTATATATACTATATTTTTATGAAAGATTATTTCCACTTCAACAGCACAATGGTTAACTCAAAAAGGAGAAATACCGGTACATAAATCTTAAAAATTGAACTCAATTTTTACTAAGACCCAGTGGAAAACATATATACATTTGAAGAAAAAAAATTGTCAAATAGTTTTAATATTTTTCTGCAGACACTGTTTGTCCCCATACATCCCCTAATTACAAATGAATTAATTACCCATATATCCGTCGTAAATCCGTTTGAAAACTGCAACACTTCCTTACAATTATGTATACCAATTTAGTGGCATAAACTAATAACAATGGTTGCATCTGATATTGCAGGTTATATAGAATCTGATTCGGCAGCTATCTTAGTTGATAGATTTTTTTTTTTAAAAGAGACCCTAAGGTTGATTTAGGATAATTTTGTTTTAATTTTGGCCCAGTGGTTTAAGGAGAAAATTTTTGTAAAAGTAAACAGCCGACCATGATGACGGAGGTCAAGTGATAAGAAAAGTTCCCTTGGCCTCTTTGTGTCAGGTGAGCTAAAAAAAAATGCTAGTATTAAGCATAGTCTGAAATAAAACTTGGAATGTCAATTTGACCACACACAGGTTCTTTTGACCACATATAAATTTGTACATTGTTTATGAACCAATAAAATACTCACCTGGACAGTTTGGCTCACACTGTTCTTGCTTCTGTAAATATAAAATAAGAAACACAAATAATAAACTTTAATCATAGCTATATATATATATATATATATAGACGGTTCTAGGCGGACTCTCCCCCTATTTATGGGAAAATTTGGTTTATTAAATCACTGAAGCATGACTGTAGAAATCCACTTATGGCAGTCAGTCCTCTGCTTGTAAAACGATCTGGATGCGCCACTATATGCTTAATATATATTACAAAATATGTTACAACCAGATGCTGAAAAGGGCACAGCTTTATACGACCGCAGAGTTCGAACCCTGAACATTGGGACAAGTATGGACACAACATTCAAACTTCACACAGCTCTGAATTTGGATTGTGATTAAAAAGTTGACACAACACAGGTGTCTGACACATAATGAATGTGGTCAAAGAACTTACACTTAAAAACTTTAAATTCTAAATTTGACATTACCTAGTATGGTCCAATATCCACAATCTAAATACATGGTTAGATTTAGCATATCAAAGAACCCCAAGAATTCAATTTTTGATAAAATCAAATAAAGTTCAATTTTAAACACTTAAGACCTCAATGTGTGTGGAGCAATCTGATAACTGGGCCCAAACATCAAAAATCTAAATACATGGTTAGATTTAGCATATATAAAAAAAAACCATATATACATTTATTGTTGAAATAAAAAAAAGTGTAATTTAGGACCAAAATTTGGACCAACTTGAAAACTGGGCCCATAATAAAAATTATAAGTGCATGTTTAGATTCAGCATATCAAAGAACCCCAAGGTCTTAATTTTTGTTGAAATCAAACAAAGTTTAATTTTGGACCACGATTTGGACTAACTTGAAAACTGGGCCCATCATAAATCAAATAGCTGAAAAGCTCTGAGGGACAAGGCGGCCCTTGTTTCTATTTAATTTAGATATCTTTTTTTTTTCTTTTTTTTTTTTGGCGGGGGTACCTTTTAATAAAATCAACGGTACCAATTTTGTTGCACCAGATGCGCATTTCGACAAAACATGTCTCTTCAGTGATGCTCATGGCCAAAATATTTGAAATCCAAAGCTTATATAAAAGATGAAGCGCTATAATATAAAAGGTCCAAAAAGTATAGTCAAATTCGTGAAAGGAATCAGAGCTTTGCATGAGGGAGATACATTCCTTAATTTATAATAATTTCTAATATTTTGTAACAGTAAATTTTAATAACACAAAAAATCCGTATTTTCATGCCAGTACCGAAGTACTGGCTACTGAGCTGGTGATACCCTGGGGGACTAATAGTCCACCAGCAGAGGCATCGACCCAGTGGTAGTAATAAAATCAACGGTACCAATTTTGTTGCACCAGATGCGCATTCCGACAAAACATGTCTCTTCAGTGATGCTCGTGGCCAAAATATTTGAAATCCAAAGCTTATATAAAAGATGAAGAGCTTTAATCTAAAAGGTCCAAAAAGTATAGTCAAATTCGTGAAAGGAATCAGAGCTTTGCATGAGGGAGATACATTCCTTAATTTATAATACTTTCTTATATTTTGTAACAGTAAATTTTAATAACACAAAAAATCCGTATTTTCATGTCAGTACCGAAGTAAAAAAAAAGAACAGCTAGAACATGTAGAAAGGTTGACAATATTGAAATCAATTGTGGTTTAATGTAATTTCGTTTCCTTAGTTTAGGATTTAATTTGAACCAATGGAAGAGATCTGCATCTTCTAAATCTAAACATTCGATTATAGATGATAGCTGGTTATCTAAAATTCCACTGAATTCTGTCATTTAATTACAACTACAATATTTAAAAAAAATCTTAATAGTGAACTGCAGGCTAGGGCCATTTTCCATTTTTTTATGACAGTAATTTTTTTAAATTATTTTCTTAAGAAAGTAAGGACTGAAACATCTATTCAGTTTTAAATTTCCATTGATAAAGTTCCCAGTTACAACTCTCATCACAGGGATACAGGTACTAATAGAAAACAATATGATTGATTTAAACTGTGTGAAGCTTGTTACCAAATCCTACATTTTGAAATATTTGTAAATTTCATGAATAAATAGGTTTAAAGGGATAATTCGTGATTTTTCACTTTTCATCTTATTATGTTCATAATACCATAAAAAACATATTCACCAAGTTTTATTTTGATAAGGAAAGTCATTAAGAAGAAAATTGGGAATTATGAATTTTATTTCTTCAACCTTCCTGACTTATGTGCCGTAGTTTAAGTCTTTTTGCATGTCGGAAGTGAAAGTAATCTCATTTAAGTCTTGTTCGTTAACCATCTTATAACGCTATTTAAAGCGCATTGACGACTTTTGGTGTAGCTATTAACCAACAAAAAGTAACTGATAGCCATGCAATTTTTAAAATTAGATTGTAGGATTTATGTGTTGATTTTGTTATACGAGTTTTCAGACAGTAATTAAAGTAAATAATACAATAGAACATTTTTATGATTTCTACAAATACTTTAAACAATCATATGAAACTGACATGATCGATAGTGTATTAAATCAAAGTGCTGGATAGCACCTGTGGAAAGTTTGCAACGGTAGATTGTAATATTTCAAATAGATAGTGTGTAGATTGCATGGTTAACTTTTTTTCCCTACTTAATTGTAACAGGATGCTGCTACAAAGTCTCCCAAACAAAGCTCTCAAAATTAGTCATTCCCACGGGTCGCCTGACAATAAGCAAAGTCCAATACAAATTGGTCTGGTCTAGTAAAGTGATATTTATGATTTGGGGGTGGGGATCTAGACAGTTTACAAGTTCTCAAACAGGCAGGAGGTAGAGTAAGAGTGGCCCTAGGGGACTAGCCTTTTATTTCATCTGATTTGTTTTATTATTCCGTACAAGAATATATGTTGTTTCAGTGTGGGGATTTCAACAGTTTTCAATTTTTCGAAAAGGGGGTGGATCTTGACTGTTTACAAGTTCTCAAAACAGGATGGGGTGGGGTTACACCGAGGGACTTAACTTTATTTTACTTTATTCGTTTTATTGTCCAATACAAGAATATTTATGATTAAGGGTTGGGGATCTCAACCGTTTACAAGTTCTCAAACATGAGGGGTTGGGGATGACTCAGAGGTACTCCCACTATATTTCATTGGTTTTGTTTTGTTGCCCCATAAAATAGAATATATATGGTTTAGGGGTGATCATCTCGACCGTATATTTTTTTCAAAAAGAAGTTGGTTGGGTCACCCCTGTGGACTTGTTCTATATTTCATTTTGATTTATTTTATTTTCTCGTACAAAAATATATATGGTTTGTGGGTGGGGATATCAGCCATTTACAAGTTCTCAAACAACAAGGGGATGGGAGTGACCCCTAGGGACTCGCCTTCTTTTGAATTTGATTTGTTTTTTTGTCCAGTACAATAATATATATGGTTAAGGGGTGGGGATCTTGACCATTTCCAAGTTGTCAAACAACAGGGGGTGGGGCTGACCCAAAGGGACTCCCACTTTATTTCATTGAATTTGTTTTGTTGCCCTATACAAAAATAGATATGGTTTAGGGGTGGGGATCTCGACCGTTTACAAGATCTCAGACATGAGGGGGTGGGGCTGACCAAAAGGGACTCCCACTTTATTTCATTTGATTTGTTGCCCTATTCAAAAATATATATGGTTTAGGGGTGGGGATCTCGACCGTTTACAAGTTCTCAGACATGAGGGGGTGGGGCTGACCCAAAGGGACTCCCACTTTATTTCTTTGAATTTGTTTGGTTGCCCTATACAACAATATATATGGTTTAGGGGTGGGGATCTCGACCGTTTACAAGTTTTCAGACATGAAGGGATGGGGCTGAATCAAAGGGACACCCACTTTATTTCATTTGATTTGTTTTGTTACCCTAAACAACAATATATATGGTTTAGGGGTGGGGATCTCGACTGTTTACAAGTTCTCATACATGAGGGGGGGGGGGGCTGACCCAAAGGGACTCCCACTTATTTCATTGAATGTGTTTTGTTGCCCTATACAAAAATATATATGGTTTAGGGGTGGAGATCTCGACAGTTTCTAAGTTCCCAGACATGAGGGGTTGGGGCTGACCCAAAGAGACACCCACTTTATTTCATTTGATTTGTTTTGTTGCCACATACAAAAATATATATGGTTTATGGGTGGAGATCTCAACCGTTTACAAGTTTTCAAAAAGAAAGGGGTGGGGTGACTGACCCCTCTGGAGTTCCTCTATATTTCATTTGATTTATTTCATTGTCCCATACAATAATATATATGGTATAGGGGTGGAGATCTCAACTGTTAATAAGTTCTAAAAAAAACAGGGGGTGAGAGTGACCCCAGGGGACTCGCCTTTTATTTCATTTGATTTGTTTTATTGTAACGTATAAAGAACATATAATGTTTAGGAGTGGGGATCTGACTGTTTTTAAGTATTCAAACATGAGGGGTTAGGTGGGGTGGCACCATGGACTCAACCTAAATTTAATTAATTTGATTCCCGTCCCTAGGATTTTCATGGCATTCCATCTATGCCATCGATTTTTTATGGAAAAAGGATGGAAACGATGTAAAATTTGATGAAATTCCATGAAATTCATGGCAAAAATTTTCCATGGCAAAAAATGCCATCGTTTTCATATTATGTATAAAAGAAATTCCATGGAAAGGATGAAAATCTATGGCAATCGATGGCAAAGTTTGGACTTTAACTTTTTGGGGGGATGGAAACGATGGCAAACTTGGACTTTGAAATTTTTAAGGAAGGCAAACGATGGAAAAGCAATACTTAGAAATTTTCTAAGATGAAAACGAAGGCAAAATTGGACTTAGAATATTTTGATGATTTGAAACATTAAAAGTTACTGAAACATTATCAATACTACTGTATGAGAATATTAGGAGGATTCCGCTTAAAAATAGCTGGCCCCGAGATGGAATCCATCTAAAAATAAAGTTCCTTTAATTTTTTTTTCAAATGAAAAATATATCAATACTGATGAGAGTGTGCATGATAATTATTTGTGCCATAAAGCCAGTATTTGTACCACCCTGCAATCCAACATATATTTGAAGAGTCTTAAAGATTGCATATTAAATTCAATTAAATATAAAATGTGATAGCATTGTTAGGTAATTTATAACTTTATTTTATGAGTTGCTATTTATATACATTTAAACAAATAAAAAGTGACAAGAATATTATATACTTATTTCACTAACAGTAATTAAGACAATAAGTTATTTTTTAATTTTCCAACATAGGAGATGCAGGTTAAATTAATTTATTTTCAAGTACAATTATAACTATTAAGTGTATCTCTTTTTAATTAAGTAATAATCATGATACAGTGTGGATAAATACACAAATATTATTTCCATGCAGTCTCTTCCTTAACAGTTAGTGATAGAAATGTTATGTAGGTTCCCCATCTGGTTTCATTTGCTTCTGTGAAATGGACAGGAAATGATATGTACACATTCATTGACAAGAGTTGGGGCCCAAAGAAGGAGACAATATGGCTTTGTACATTTCTCTTAAATTTCTACAGCCCAAAATATAAAAATAATAGATAAAAATTGGTGAATATTTTTTATTTATTATTATATATATCTAATATTTAAGATTTAGGTAATTAATAGTATATTTAGGGAAACATTTCAAGGAATCAAACAACTCCTCAAACAACCCCAACACTGGTCAGATTCAAAATTTGAACTTGCAGACATTACAAGAAAAGATGTCTTATTTATCTTGACCAAAATATGAATTTTACCATGGATGTAGAGTTGTGGCCTAAAAAGAGCCAAAGTATTCTATTAACATTAAAAAGTGCAGATGTATTATTCTGATGACATATGACTTATAATAATTGGATTTGTGAAGATTGATGTTTTCATATATTTTGGATTAAATCTTCTGGTAAGTACAAATTATGAATAAGTATTTCAACCTTTTTAAATATTATGAAACTGTTATTTCCTTCAAATAAATTGTGACATAAGTACCATGTAGGATCAAGAGAATAACTATAATAGACCATGCAATTTTTGCATAATTACATCATGTACATAATTACTGTGGTATTATGACAAGACTTATATCTTTAAGACAATTTTAGAGAATATTATTCCATAGTAGTTTTGGCAAAATTAGAGATCTGTAGTATGACTTTAATAATTATATACATGATATATATAGACATCTATTCCGAAAAATCAAAAAGTATTATCTTTTAAAATTAGTACATATGTTCTGAACTATCATGATTATGGATCAAATTTAAGATTTTAAAAATGGCAAGACATACATGTAAATATGGGCCTATGATATTAAAGTGAAATAAAAGACCAATACTAATCACAGTAAAGAATAACCTATACACTGCATACAGAATATGCAATATATAATTATTTTGTTTAATTGTAATATTTCTTAAATTTTCATATTTTAATTGTAATATGTTTTATATTTCAGAACTGCATGGTGAAACAAAAGACAATTGTTTTGTGATAGGACTGAAGAATGGACACATTCAATCAGACTTGGAGTAAGTAGTTTTATATGAAAGAAATTCTTATGAATGCTTTTTAAGTATTTTTTGCACATATTGGACTTTCAAAACATTTTGGAAAAAAATAAAAAGTTGTAAAACCATCTGTAATATTCATTTTTATATAAACATGATATACATATTTGAAAATTTGGGGTTACAGCCCACAGGTCTTATTCTATTGAAAAAATCTCCAAAACAGGTCATTATAATTATCTGCCCTTGATTTTACAAGGATTCTTTTCTAAAAATATAATTACTCTTTAAAACATGCTTAACATCTTATTTTTCATAGTTTAATTTTATAATTTCAAGTTTTAGATGTTTCTGTTGTATATTTAATGATATATGGTAAAAATGGTAAATTCAATATAAAAAAGATGTGGCATGATTGCCAATGAGACAACTATCAAATCAAAATGACACAGACATTAACAACTATAGTTCACCATACAGCCTTCAACAATGAGAAAAGCCCATCAAGTCAATATGTCAAAACGAAGGAAAACCCCACCTACTTGTTTTATTTCACTAGTATATATATGATATTTTTCAGAATAGATATTAATATATATGGTAACTTTTTTTTAGGCATCATACGAAAGAAATGGAAAGTTGTCCACTAGGTCATCAATCATCTGCCAAAGCCAAGAAAGGAACACAATACAAGATAGACGTCAGATAGCAATAATGAACTTTGAACATTTCCAAAATTTTTAACTTAAATTTACATTAAAACATAGTCTAATTTTAATAATTTTTATTTGTTTTATCTATTTTGCTAGCAATATATGGCAATGAAACTTTAATGGTGAAGCTTTATTTTGAAAGTAATGAGGTTTATTCAATCTGATGAGAACTCCTGCAGATATTTACTTTCCCAGTGTCCTATTTTGAAAAGGACAAAGGACAAGAATATGTTATTAAACTATACAGAACTATACATGGTAATATTGCAGGTCTGCATGTCCATTTGTGAGTGAATACCAGGGAAATGCCATGGATGCCATACTTTCCATGGCAAACTGTAATTGTTGCCATCATTTTCATGGCAACCTGCCATAAATGCCATACTTTTCATAGAGGCCATGTCAACCTGCCATTGATGCCACACTTTCCATGGAAATCATGGCAATTTGCCATCGATGCCATGATTTCCATCCTTTTATGATTTCATGGCAACGATGGAAATACTGAGTATACAATCTCTGTCACTCTTTTTTTCGATGCCATGGATTTCATGAAATCCATGAAAAAGCTCGTTTCAATACTCCATCCTTTTCATGGCAACAATTTTGCCATGGAAATTCCATGGAATGCCATGAAAATCCTAGGGACGGGCCTGTCCCTCTTTTTTTCGATGCCATGTAATTCATGAAAACCATGAAAAAGCTCGTTTCAATACTCCATCCTTTTCATGGCAACAATTTTGCCATGGAAATTCCATGGAATGCCATGAAAATCCTAGGGACGGGTTTGTTTTATGGTCCTGTTATCATTACTGAAAACCATGTGTGTCTGTCACATACTGTTTTCTTCAAGTTTATAATTTATTATTGTTATTGAAAATTAAAAAAAAAAAATCAATTAGGGTTCTATAGTAAATTCCTCCCTTCTGTTGGCCCCTCAAAATACAATTAAATAGACCCCAAGGAGAAAAATATTAAAAACTGAGCAAAAACTTTGTTTAGGAGTCTTAATAGCATTTAGTATACGGTAATTACGATTTTTGTTATAGTCCGATTTCTAATGCCGAATATGTAAAAGGCCGAGTTTATTATAGTCCGAGTTTGTTGTGGGCCGAGATCAGATGAGATACCATAATACTTCCGATTCTCTCGGACTTTTACATATTGAATAGAAATTTGTAAAAATCGTAGTATAAAGCGACGAAAAATGTTCATTCATGAAATATTTTAATTAGTTATCAAAAGTACCAGGATTATAATTTTATACGCCAGACGCGCGTTTCGTCTACATAAGACTCATCAGTGACGCTCAGATCAAAATAGTTAAAAAGCCAAATAAATACAAAGTTGAAGAGCATTGAGGATCCAAAATTCCAAAAAGTTGTGCCAAATACGGCTAAGGTAATCTACTCCTGGGGTAAGAAAATCCTTAGTTTTTCGAAAAATTCAAAGTTTTGTAAACACGCTATTAATTTTCTCATCAACCGGAGGAAGGTAGGAAACCTTTGAAAGCAGGATTGTAGTACTCCCGTTTGGAGGCACACATATATGGATCTGACGCATGTCTGAAGAATACCGATGAAATCATAACGTAGAAACTGCTGTCTCGTGTGTGTATTGATTTTACTTTCCGCGTAGCGCAGATCCGCGAAGTAGTGTTTGTTCGTCTTTCAAATGAGTTTGAATTATTTGATTTATCGATGAAAATTCAGTACATTTTTTTATTCAAGCTGTATGCTATTTAAATAGAAGAGAAGAGCTCAAAATTTCAAAAGCATCTTTCTATTATTAGTTTTCAAACACCAGTACTACATTATCTAGAAGTAGGACACACTTCCTAAAGTAAGTTAGGCTGTCTCTTTTCCTGTTAGGCCGATGCCTTAAGAAAGTTTATTGCTATAGCAAGCTATAGCAAACTTTCCAAAAATACATGTTTGTATTCTGAACTGTTTGCTTCATTCCAGCAAACAATTTCACTTGCTTGTACTGTGAAAATAAAATGTGTATTAATTTGTGACACTTAGTGAATGTTGAATGCGTAGTTAAACTGAAGGTAATTAAAAGATTAGCATTATGTTATTCTAATTTTTTATCTTCATTCAGTGACATCTATACGTCACGGTTCACCATTTCAGGTGTGAAAAACATTTCGTATGAATGATATACGGGAGTCAGTTATAGTTCTAGACACAGAAATGTTATAAAAAGAATTAAAGTTAATTTACAGGAGATATAAGGTCGCACAATAACTGGATAGCTGTTGTATATTTTTATAAATGAAATGAATTATGACTTCTGATTACTTTTAAATTATATCACTTTCGGACACGCAAGACAGATATGTATATTATACACCTGCTAGTTCAAATTGGAAAGTTATAAGTTATCGGCCGTGTACACTGATCAATACCTACAGAAGTGAAATGATGCATGAACTTGCAAGTCCAACAGGGAATCGCTTGAATACCTGGACGTGTCACCTCACACCCCTAACAAAACCTTTGGGAGTAATACCTTTAGACATACTGGTGATCAGATGAGGAAAATCCGAATTTATTTGAATAAAGTTTATTACTTTAAAGAATTATGAACGAATTAGATTTTCGAAAACAATTTTCACGGAACACTTATTAATTATAATTTGATTTTTTTTTTAACTTAAAAAAATAAGAACATTTTCCAAATCAAGTTAGTTAGTCAGATAAAACAACCGTACGATTGACAAGATATCGACACGCAATTACTACTACATCGGTTACTGTAGTTGTGGTCCTTTGTGGTTTATAGACATATTGTGATTTTTAATCGGAGATGATGACAAAATGGCGGAACGCAGAGAGTTGATACTCTAAATTTAAAATCGATGGTGATCTCTTATCTAGGGAATACAACTTTAATTCAAACAACCAGTGAAGGATATCCCTGCTTTTGCGTAGTGTGGTATTCCAACAATGACGTCACTATAAAATATAATGTAGGCTGGATATATTTAGTATATCTCGTCATTATGATTTTTACGGATTGTAAAAGAAACGTAAATAGTGTAAAGGAGAGCTCAAGATACGATGATTTTGCGAGAAACAGAAAGGAAATGTGTAAAAAAGTGTTTAAATTAAATCTATTCATTTGTGTGTCTCCTTTTTACCAATCTCAGTAAAATTTGTTTGGGGGTTTTCGACACTATAAAAACAATGATGTGAGGGAATGTCATTCTGGTCAACCCCATACGTGCCATAGGGGATTGACAGCTTGAAGCTGTCTTTCCCCAAAAATGTAAGTACATGTTTAATTTTGGACCCCAATTTGGGCCAACTTGAAAACTTTTTAAACACTTAAGTGTCTATTTCATTTGAATCAATTAGTTAATGGGGGAAATTTGAACTGATCTAGTCATTAAAAACGATCCAATTGGAGCTCAAATATGAAAATCTAACAAATTTGCCGAAAAATGTCACTTTTCAGTTGTTTTTTGTCCAAAATGAAAGGGGCCGCATCCCTGTTCATCGTCAACCTTTATATATAGTATGTAAGATCATAAAATACAACTTACATTTCAATATTAAGGATGAACACGAATGTGGCCACTTTCGTTTTACACGAAAACCGTCTTAAATTTAACAAAAATGCTAGAATTGTGACGATTTTAGTAATTTAGCATGCCTTTATGGTGATAGTACCCGATAAATGTGCATTATTATGTCAAAAACAGCCCATATTTATGAAGCAGAAGCATTCTACTGTATAATGAACAACTAAAAGTTTACATTTTAACAATTGTGTAAAACTGCTATATTTTGGGGCCAAAAACGGGTCTTACTGGACCTACTACTTTAAGTACATGTTTAGATTCAGCATATCAGAAAACCCCAAGAATTCAAATTTTGTTAAAATTTAACTTAGTTTAATTTTGGACCATTTGGACCTTAATGTAGACCAATTTGAAAATGTGACCAAAAATTAAAATATACATACACAGTTAGATGCGGCATATCAAAGAACCCCATTTATTCAATTTTTGATGAATTAAAAACAAAAGTTTAATTTTGGACCCTTTGGGCCCTTTATTCCTCAAACTCCCAAAATCAATCCAAACTGTCCTTTTATGGTCATAAACCATGTGTTTAAATTTCATAGTTTTCCATTTACTTATACTTAAATTATGGTGCAAAAACCATGAAAAATACATATTTGGGCCCCTTTTTCTGACGTAGTCGGTATAGTTTCGGATTGTGACCTTTGAACTAAAGGACGCTTAACTATGTCAACAGAATAAGCATGCTCGAAAATCTTTTCTGTGATTGGACAAAATGCTGTCATGGTGGGTGATTTGAAAAAACGTCTCGTTATTATATCATGTTAGAAAGCAAGTGAAAAACTATAAATAGTTGAACTAGATCTTACAAAGATTTATATTTTTATTAAAATAATTGTTTCTCCAATAGCTCTTTGCCTCCGTGACAGCTGTTTATTCGGGACAATTATATAATTTTTTATGTAAACTTTTTTGTACAAACGTACATGACTTTTAGAACGCGCCTACGCATGTGAGATTTCCGAGGGATTTTGGTCAATGTAAACAGAAAGATACGAGGACCGAGAATACTGAACACAAACAGAGAAAACGATATTTAAATGGTATCTTTGTGCTTCTGAAGGTTATCGAAATGATAGTTTTAAACATATACTCAAATTTAAATAGAATCTCTTAGTCGGATATCTTTTTTAAAGATAGTTCTTGTAGGCCCCAAATTCCCAAACTGTTGGGACCAAAACTTCCAAAATCAATCCCAACCTTCCTTCTATGGTCATAAACCTTGTGTTTACATTTCAATTCACTTATACTTAAGTTTTAGTGCGAAAACCAAAAGTCTTTGGACACCGCCGACTACGGACATACCAATATACTACCAAAAAATTTCAATTGTTGCGGTCGTATACAAATTAGTAGATGCAAAGTTTCCAATTACAACCGTGGTTTCAAATGGTAAAACAAGTTCAAGGCATCTGTTTTGTTGCTCTGAGTAGCATAAAATTCAAACAAACAGCAATATCGGTGGTAACAAAAATGACAATAGACCTAGACCGTCCCCTGTATCTAAGACATTGTTTTAATAGGATTTAGCATATCATACAACCGCAATAATTCAGTTATTGATGAAATCCAACACAATTTTATTTTTGACCCTTTATCTAAAAATGGGGCCCAACATCCAAAAAAGTAATACAAGGTTAGAACTCCTAAAAGTTTAAGACTTTAAATTAATCCCATTGAAAGGACTAGGGGCTATCGTTCAGAATAAAATATTTGGCATAAAGGGCAAACACGTGGTAAAATCACGAAATATTAAGATACATGCAGTATATACCTTATCTTGGTTCCAAACAAGCCAGTTTCTATCTTTGTAGTTATGTTTTTTACAAACCCATCCTTTTTGCAGCAAAGCTTCCTTTTCACTGATAAAGCATTGCATCTCAGAACATGAATATTCGACATGGAAAGGTGATTTTTCGCTGCTTTTTGCATGGATAGTTGAGTGATAGAAATCAGAAATTCTCTCCATTGTTGTAACCAAGCATTCCTTAACACCCGTAGCTATATCAGGTACGATTAACCCGGAGGAGGTTTTGTGAACGATGTAAAGGAGAATCTTGTTGCCTTCAACGCATACAACAATATCATGTGACTTGTCAAATGATAAACCAATAAATCCTGAAAACAGGAGTTGTCTCCCTTCATACTGCTTGACGGTCCACATGCTAAGACATGCACTGATCAGACGATTTGGTAGGGCTGGTGGTATAATAGTGCCTTTAAATAAAAACGCTAAGCATATAGCTCTCTCTGGTGTACATTCTTTGTCCATAAAGCTGGTGGTATTTCTCTCTGTAACCATACAGGGAACAAAGTAGTTTTCCACTGGTAACCGACCTCCTGTAGTTGTATCATATCTTCTTTGCTCTGCCAAGATATCTAGATCAATCAGGATGTTAAATATAAACTCTTTGTATGGTAAAATAGCACAGAAATCTTTTTGCTCCCAAATCAAGTAAAGATCTTCCCGTCTTATGGTCCCACATGTTGACATTCTTTGGAAAGTTTCCTGAATTCTGGTTTCCTCTGGCCAAAAAAATTTATCTGCAAAATATAAAAAAGCCTAAAAAACTATTTAAAAAATGAGATGCTGTGTTATGATTGCCAATGTTACAACTATTCACCACAGACAAACCTATTTGAATGTAAGTCATCTTAGGTTTAAACTGTAATTAATCAAAGTTCACTTGAAGGCAAATTGTCATCTTATCTTAGGCAAATCTTGAATGTTACTAATGTAGACGAAACACACATTTTGCGTACTAAATTATAACCCTGGTACCTTTGATAACTATTTATAGCACTGGGTCGATGTCACTGCTGGTGGACGTTTCGTCCCCGAGGGTATCACCAGCCCAGTAGTCAACACCGAAGTGTTGACATGAATATCAATAATGTGGTCATTTTTATATATTTCCTGTTATTAAAACTTTGAATTTTTCGAAAAAAAATAAGGATTTTCTTATTCCAGACATAGCCGTATTTGGCACAACTTTTAGGAATTTTGGATCCCCAATGCTCATCAACTTTGTACTTGTTTGGCTTCATAAATATTTTGATTTGAACGTCACTGATGAGTTTTATGTAGACGAAACGCGTGTTTGACGTACTAAATTATAATACTTTAAATAAAGCTAATACTAACAATGACCACTGCCCTTTCCTCGATCTTGATATCTATATCACTAACGGAAAGCTGAATACTAAAATTTATGATAAAAGGGATGATTTTTCATTTCATATCGTTAATTATCCGTTTTTAGATGGTGACGTTCCCTTGTCACCATCTTACGGTGTTTATATATCTCAACTTGTAGGATTCGCTCGTGTATGTAACAATGTTTTAGATTTTAACGAGAGAAATTTATGTATTACTGAAAAATTATTACACCAGGGTTTTCGATATCACAAACTAGTCAAAACATTTACTAAATTTTATCATTGGTATTAAGACATCATTCGTAAATATAGCTCAACATGTAGACTTCTTATACTTTCAGGTATTTCACATCCCGATTTTTTATGGAAATATTCTTTATAAAGCACAAAGGTGTCAGTATTCACCTCATAAACTTACAAAACCTTTGAATAGACTTATTAAGAAGGGATATAATTACGATACTGTTGTCAAGTCATTAAAGATTGCATATTTTGGCGTTAATATTGAGTCACTGATAAGGTCTTTGCGTCGGAACTCAACACATTTATTCTAAAAACAGTTGTTGGCATGACACAGGTTATGTTCTTCTCATATATGTTATGATGGTATGATACTAAACCCCTTACGGGAAGGATTGTGTCTGATGTTCATATGATGAAATCATAATCTTTCAGTCAGTTTAATTGAAGTCTGGAGCTGGCATGTCAGTTCAGGGATGATTCCAGGTGTTTTCAAATGGGTCCCTTGAACATCAAATTGGGAATTTTTATTCTAATTGGGAATTTTTTAAGCATAAAATCTAAGACGAAATAACATTATTTTCCTGAAAAACAGAAAATGTATATTATTAAGTTTAACCTGTACACTGATGTTCATGTAAGTTGTAACATTTTGAATGATTCTGGATGGGCTACTGTCATTACATGAATATCATTGAACATGATGCACTAGTCTATCATCTTAGCTAAAGTTACCTAGGCCTATTACAAAAACATATATTTCAGCTAACATAAACCACTGAAAAAAACCATTCATCGGGTATTTTTTCAACAGCAGGTCATCTCTATAAATTTACCTGAATTCAAATGGATTTCAAATTGAACTGGTCAATTGTCGAATTCAGAAAAGCAATTACAACAGTTCATATACTTGATTGATAAGATATTTAAAGCATTGAACCAGTGTTCTTTAAAATTATGCGGATCATCTTCAAAACTTTTGAAATAATTCAATAATGATGACATATTTCATGAATGGTCTATCATCAACATTATTTTCAAAAAACGCTCAAACTTTTGTCTTTTGCGGAAATAACTTCTTTAACAAAACAAGTTTTCATCATATTATATAACCAGTCCTGCTGGGTGATCTGCTTTTACGAGATCGGCGTCCATTAAACCTTATCCATCAATTGTATATAAAAATTTGAATTTGCTCTCTGCCGAGGTCTGCTTTGACACCTATTTTTATCAACCTGCTGGGCGATCTGCTTTTACAAGATCCAATATACTCCCATAACATATTAATCAATTGTATTCGGCTGCTAAAATTGTTTCCCACATGTTGACATAATTAAATCGTTGTTACTAAGATGCGTTCATAAACAGCATTCTTATCTGGATTTTAAAACGTTTTGACAACAAACTATGAAAAATTATAGTTGCCTTAATCGGTGACAGAAACTTTTCCGGAAATATCTATTTTTATTTTATTTTCCTGAATTGGGAATTCATTTTCATGTACATTTTTTTGGGGGCCGCTGGCCAATTTATATAGTGGAATCATCCCTGCAGTTAACTGCTAGTAGTCTGTTGTTATTTATGTATTATTGTCATTTTGTTTATTTTCTTTGGTTACATCTAAACTATATAGTGGAATCATCCCTGCAGTTAACTGCTAGTAGTCTGTTGTTATTTATGTATTATTGTCATTTTGTTTATTTTCTTTGGTTACATCTTCTGACATCAGACTCAGACTTCTCTTGAACTGAATTTTAATGTGCGTATTGTTATGCTTTTACTTTTCTATATTGGTTAGAGGTATAGGGGGAGGGTTGAAATCTCACAAACATGTTTAACCCCACCGCATTTTTGCGCCTGTCCCAAGTCAGGAGCCTCTGGCCTTTGTTAGTCTTGTATTATTTAAATTTTAGTTTCTTGTGTACAATTTGGAAATTAGTATGGCGTTCATTATCACTGAACTAGTATATATTTGTTTAGGGGCCAGCTGAAGGACGCCTCCGGGTGCGGGAATTTCTCGCTACATTGAAGACCTGTTGGTGACCTTCTGCTGTTGTTTTTTTATTTGGTCGGGTTGTTGTCTCTTTGACACATTCCCCATTTCCATTCTCAATTTTATAAATTATAATCCTGGTACCTTTGATAACTTTTTACTAATTTATTAACCTTCAACTAGAATTCGTATCAAAAGGACACCTTGCCCTTCTCAACATATATCCTAAGTTCATGGTATATGTGCAACTGTGAACTAAAAGGCATACAAAGTCTCTTGAGAAAACTACAGATTTTATAAACTCTGCAATTGTGAAATATTGCGACATTGACCGAAACACCTGTCAATAACGACCTTAGAACCTCTATAATAAGTTTCGATATAATAACCTGTCACAAAAGACCTCAAAACCCCCATGCCAAGTCTTGACATAAAAACCTATCACAATGGATTTCATAACCTCCAAGTTTTGACATAGATAACTGTCTTCTTATCTCCATAATAAGTTTTGACATAGATAACTGTCTTCTTATCTCCATAATAAGTTTTGACATAATTACCTGTCACAAAGGACTTTATAGCCTCCATATTATTTAAAGTATTGACATAAATACCTGTCACAAAGGACTTTATAGCCTCCATATTATTTAAAGTATTGACATAAATACCTGTCACAAAGGACTTTATAACCTCCATATTATTTAAAGTATTGACATAAATACCTGTCACAAAGGACTTTATAAACTCTATATTATTTAAGGTATTGACATAAATACCTGTCACCAAGGACTTTATAAACTCTATATTATTTAAAGTATTGACATAAATGCCTGTCACAGAAGATCTCTTATATGTTACTTCCATTACACTAAGTATCAAAAAATACCTGTCACAAAGGACCTCATAACCTCCATTATAAGTATCGACATGAATAACTGTCATGAAGGACTGCATGACCTTTATACTATTTAAAGTATTGACATAAATACCTATCAAAAAGGATCTACTACATGTAACTTCCATAATAAGTATTTACATTAATACCGTGTAGCGTGTCATTTCGCGGGTGTAAAATTTTGACGGAAGAAGGTACTTTGGATTCAATATTATTCGATGGATTCCAATTTTTTGTGGTTTTCATAAGAACAGATGAACCACGAAAAGAAATGTTGAACGATTAACAACTTTCTATAGACTCTGTAAAACTTCGAAATCAAATACACGAAAATGCAAGTTTCATCAATCCAGGAACATTGATACCCACGAAAACAAATGAAAACACAGTATATAAAATATTTTTTGCAGTTAAGAGCAATTCTCTGTAACCACCAACCATTTTACATAGGGGGTCCGGCACGCATAGTCACCGATTTTCATGAAACTTAGTCAAAACATGTGATCATGTAAAAAAGTAAGAAAAATGTCCACCCAAATGTTGCTAGGTCATGGTTGCCATGGCTACCAAGTGAATGAGATTTCCCGCCAATTTTGAGGAATTTAGCATCGAAAAAACAACTACTTTGCAGTCATTTGTAATCAAAACTAGGTTTCGTTTAATGATATTTGTAAATATTTTTTAGAAACATGAAACTTAACAAACAAAATAGCAATGTCATATATAAAAAAAATATTTTGGCTGAATATTGTCACAACCGCAGAGGCAAAGCTCATTTTTCAATATAGTTCAGAAGACAAATTTTACACATTTTGTATGACCAAAATAGACATTTTTGCATCCACCTTCATTTAACCTGTGGTCATGAATGAAAAGTATCAATGTTTCTAATAAAAAAAATTTAACAAAATGTTTAGGAGATTAGGTTCTGGGACGGTTGCTATGGAAACAAAAAAGTGTCATTTTTGCCTTTTTACCTCAAAAATGTAGCCATTTTATCAAAATAATCCAGAAAAAGTAAATATTATTGAATGACTATGATGTGGAAACTATTGGCAATTAAATTGCCATAAATTTGTCCAAAGGTCAAAGGTCAAGGTCATCAATGACCTTTGACCTTTGGACTTATTTATTGTTATTGTGAATATTAATTGAATTTTGAAAGGAAATATAATAGAAAGAGGTTACTTCTATACACGGAGAAAATTATCAGGATGTTTGAAGCCACTTTTTATCAACATATGAAAAATAAAGTCAAGGTCATGTCAAAAGTGCTTAGCAACCACCCTTATTTGATAAAAAAAAAATGTACCTAGCAACCATACATGATTTCTTTTAGGACTATATACACTATTACATAAACCTAACTTCAAAGGTCTAGAGGGTGTCATCACATAAGTTGTAAACAATCATTCATTTAAAGTGTAAAACTGCCTAGCAACCATTTATTCATATTAGGAAAATGCATAACAACCATCGATTTGCATTGAAAAAGTGCATAGCAACCAATAAATTATTTAGAAAAACTGAACAGCAACAGTTTATTTTAGATTTCATTTGGACAAAAATTAGAAATATATAATTTAAAAAACACATGTTTAATCCGGAAAAGCAAATAATATAGCAAATTTAATTTCATGAGACTGATTACACATATATACAAAAATTTAAAAGATGTCGTCTGATGAGACAACTCTCCAGAAGACAACCAAATGTTATTTAAAGACAAATTATTTATATTTACAAGAAGAAGAGAAAAGGAATATAACTGCTAAGAGATCAACCAGTTTATTTTAGTTGGAGTTGGCCTTTCAAGCAAAGAAGTTTTGCATAGACAATATATTCATTTTTACTCTTTATAACTTATAAAGCTTTTTTGTGAATTTTTTTCATTGCGTACACACTGTTTTTGTATTTTAAATAGTTTTAAATGTTCATCTAAATGTACAGAAATTTGTTGTTAGCATGTTTTTGGCAATATTATTTATCTTCAGATCAAGACACTCACATTCATCCCATCATCCCCATCACAAAAGATAAGATGCTCTTTCCTAACTAATATAACTACCCTGCATCTATCCATTGCTATTTTGGTAAATTAACAGTGGAAGATTAAAAATAATATTAAAAAATGCTTTGTGTGTTTAGAAAAAGTTATCTTAACAGAATCTCAGTGCCAATTTAGATTTAGTAATCGAACAGACTAGGCCAATTAGGACTCATTTTGGTCCCAAAAAATAGAATTATTACATTTGCTTAAAAGGTAATCTCTAACGCTATGTATAAGAAAGAAGAAAGCGTGTGTTAGATAAATATGAGTCATATTTGACAACACAGTGAAAAAGGCGTTAAGAAATTGAGCACTTACTTATACAAATGTTGAGACAAGACATGAATTCGATATCTTCCATTTTTAGACTAAATCAAAATGAAAGGAAATAGCTAATTTGATTTATTTCCATATTTGAACTTGAATTTAATTATTTGTAATAACCAAATCAGTTCAAATTCTATAACACAAACTGATTGATTCAAGTACACACTTTTAAGGTGTTTAAAATGTAACATTTTTGGAAAAATTATCTTTTAACAGGACATCTCCACAAACCAGATTTGGACACAATCACCATTAGAGGTATAATGTACTTTAACAAGAGGCTCTCAAGAGCCTGAATCGCTCACCTTAATTCTTTTGGTTAAATCTCTCATCAATGATTATTTTGGCTTTTCAATTTATGTAAATGTTCTTTGGATCGTCCTATTTTCTTCAAAAGCAAAAAAAAAAAATTTTCTCGTATGTTCTATTTTAGCCATAGGAGCTATGTTTCTTTACATACAAGGAAATAAAATATAAAGTTTATACTAGATACTCTGAAACTCATTTAGCCTAAGTTTGGCTGAAATTGATACAGCAGTTTCAAAGGAGAAGATTTTTAAAAGTAAGTCAACATGATGAACAAATTGTGAAAAAAGTCTTTAAAGGGCAATAACTCCTTAAGGGGACAATTGACCATTTCGGTCATGTTGACTTATTTGTAAATCTTACTTTTCTGAACATTATTGCTGTTTACAGTTTATCTCTATCTATAATAATATTCAAGATAATAACCAAAAACAGCAAAATTTCCTTAAAATTACCAATTCAGGGGCAGCAACCCAACAACGGGTTGTCTGATTCATCTGAAAATTTTTGAGCAGATTGATCTTGACCTGATAAACAATATTACCCCATGTCAGATTTGCTCTAAATGCTTTGGTTTTTGAGTTATAAGTCAAAAACTGCATTTGACCCCTATGTTCTATTTTTAGCAATGGCGACCATGTTTGTTGATAGATCAAAACTTCGGATACAATTTATAAACTAGATACCCTAAGGAACATTCAGTTAAAGTTTGAAAGTATTTGGCCCAGTAGTTTCAGAGAAGAAGATTCTTGAAATAGTTTACGACGACAGACGACAGACGACGGACGCCAAGTGATGGCATAAGCTCACATGGCTATGCCAGGTGAGCTAAAAATGTATCCCATGGTGGCTTACATGGCTTAAATAAAAGATAGGAAATAAAATGCAAGTTTAAATTGTCCTTCATCATAAAAATTGTTATAAATAGAAAACCGTGAAAGGACCTTTAATATTCATAGCTAGTGAAAGAGTCTACCTACTATTTATTTAAAAGGGAAATTTCTGGCCTGAAATGAGGAACATTAACCTTTAATGCCCCGCTGAAGCAGCCGTAGCATTGAGTGTTACCCTTTCCATCTATTTTGTACATGTGTCTGTCCGTACTTGCCAAAACTTGGTACTCTTTCTCTCATTTTAATTTGCCTTAGACAAATATTGTTTAACTTGCATACCATGCTTATTGCCACATAATACATATCAATTTGAAAATCAGGTGGTATATGATATGCAAGCCGGGTGAGGGGGGGAGGTGGGGTGGTATCATCTGTGTCCCACGGACAAATTTATGGTAATTGTGAATATTAATTGAATTTTGAAAAAGGAAATATAATAGAAACAGGCTACTTCTATACATGGAGGAAATTATCAGGATGTTTGAACCCACTTTTTATAAACATATGAAAAAAAAAAGTCAAGGTCTTGTCAAAAGTGCTAAGCAACCACCCTTATTTGATAAAACAAAATGCAACCATACATGATTTCTTTCAGGACTATATAAACTATTACATAAACCTAACTTCAAAGGTCTAGAGGGTGTCATCACATAAGTTGTAAACAATCATTCATTTAAAGTGTAAAACTGCCTAGCAACCATTTATTCATATTAGGAAAATGCATAACAACCATCGATTTACATTTAAAAAGTGCATAGCAACCAATAAATTATTTTTGGTTTCATTGGGACAAAAATTAGAAATAAATAATTTAAAAAACACATGTTTAATCCGGAAAAGCAAATAATATAGCAAATTTAATTTCATGAGACTGATTACACATATTTACAAAAATTTAAAAGATGTTGTCTGATGAAACAACTCTCCATAATAATAATTGCATTTTTACAATTCTTTGGTTATGTCCCTTTATAATTTGATAAATACGTTATGCAAGCCGGGGGGGGGGTTCCCCACATATGTTTTTTTTTTTTTGCCTTTTATCTTGAAAACAATAAAAGATAAAGGGAAACATTAAATTTAAAAGATTATCAGCAGCACTAGATCTTTTTCGTCGAAATCGTCAGCTGATTTTCATTGCCGTAATTGCCCTATAAAGACTGTGTGTGCTATTTTGCCTTATATCAAAAATACCATAGTATAGCAGGAGGACACTAGAAATTCAAAAAAAAAATCAAAAAAATATCAACAAGACAAGATTACAAATAATTTAACATGGTTGAGGTAGATCATGAAAATAGACTTTTTGAGACAGAATTTTCTTTTTATTTGCTAAAATAAAGATTTTACTGTGCTTTTTTTCAAAAATATAATAAAAAGGTTGGGTCAACGTGCTATTTTACAAGCTACTAGTCATTGAAAATTGCCTGGAGTAGGTCCGTTAAGACCCTTTTTGACCCCAAAATATAGCAGTTTTACAAATTTGTTATAATGTAAACTTTCAGTTATTTATTAGACAGTAGAATGCTTCTGCTACATAAATATGGGTTGTTGTTGGCAATACAATGCATATATATATCGAGTACTAGCACCATTTAAGTCACGCTAAATTACTGAATTCTTCACAATTCTATCATTTTTGTTAAATGTTTCTGTGTAAAACGAAAGTGGCCGCATTCTTGTTCATCCTTAATATTGAAATGTGAGTTGTATTTTATTAAAATACATAACATATATAAAGGTTTTGGATGAACACGGATGCGGCCACTTTTATTTTTGACAAAAACAATCTGAAAAGGGAAGTTTTTCGACATATTTGGTAGATTTTTAATTTTTGAGCTTGAATCAGATCGTTTTTTAGACTACATCAGTTAAAATCTTTCACATAAACTAACTGATTTAAATGAAATAGACAGTTAAATGTTTAAAAAGAGGTCAAAATCTTTTTGTCAGATGAACCTGAAATTTGAGGCCAAAATCTGTCCTTACCGGACCTACTCCTTTGGTTAGATTGTTCTTGAAAAAACACACTTGGGTGCATAATAAAATACTTTGAGATAGAATTTTTTATAGTTGTGGGTGATAGGTTTCATCATATGTTTTAACCCTTACCATGCGGTGACCGTCATATGAAGGGCATACCCAAATAAACGTTATTTGGCTCCAATGGCGTTCCATACTTTTAGAAGCCCACTTTATGATACTTATTTTAAAAGTTATGCATGTTCCGTCAACATGAAGCTATCAATATTCATGTTTCTCATGTATAAATATCATTTTGAGCACAATTATGGAATTGGAAAATTGAAATTGGCTAATACTCGGATTTCTGGAGGGGTGGGCTTCACATCTGTACCTTACACAGGAGGTTCAGAGGCATAAAACTTGCAAAAATAGTGCAAACCCACGGCCATATAACTACTGTTTGAAATCATTATTGAAATACGCATAGGGAACAACTACTTCCGGTTTGGAGTCCATTTGAAGTCAAAAATCGTCAAAAATCGTGAAATTCAGTATTTTTGGTCCAAGACCTTCTGTAGACTGCTGCATCAAGATCAGATTCACTCCAAACTAACAACTGTTGGGTTCAATTCGTTAACTAGGGTCCTGTATACATACAGGCTACAGCTGGATACCTTTACCAGCATCCCTGGGTCTTCTGGGTCATGAGAAAGGATGAAAATTCGACAAAATTGACGCTTTCTGCACCTGATGACCTACTTTGGGTTACTTTTATATCAAGTAAGGGTCGTAACTATGAACTTTTTTCATGACCTTGACCTCTCGCACTTTGTTTTCAAACAAAATGTAAGCAAAATTGTGTCTAAACACTTTTTCTTAATACTTTTTGGGTTTATCTGATAAAATTTCGAATAAAATTTAGTAAAACTAGAGGCTCTAAAGAGCCTGAGTCGCTCACCTTGGTCTATGTGAATATTAAACAAAGGAAGCAGATAAATTCATGACAAAATTGTGTTTTGGTGATGGTGATATGTTTGTACATCTTATTTTACTGAACATTCTTGCTGCTTACAATTATCACTATCTATAATGAACTTGGCCCAGTAGTTTCAGTGGAAAATGTAACCAGTATTAAAAATTTACAAATTTTATGAAAATTGTAAAAAAATGACTATTAAGGACAATAACTCCTTAGGCCACGGTTTTTTAATTTGTTGGTTTACGGATTTTCTCCATGAAAAAGTCGGGTCGGTCGGTCCGGAAAAAAAGAAAAAAAAAAGATCTTACGAGACATAAAACTGATATGCAAAATAAATATATATATTTCACCTTTCTAATAATATGTTTGTCATACTATTTTGTCATCATTCTTAAATTTTAGTTCGATGAAATACTATTGCTCAGCTGTAAAAAAAACATCGCATGACATTGTCTAATAATTTCCCGTAAAAAAGGGGTGCACGGACATAGACGAAATTAAATCGTCATTTCACAGATAATAAAAAGAGATTCACGTCAGTAGCTCTTATTTAAAACTTGTTGGTGAATAATAATAAGCACGAAAACTGAAAGACAAAAATGTAAAAACGTCGTACGAAAATAAGTTTCATTAACGTAATAGACTCGTCCACTGGAAAAAACAGAAATTATATCGGGTTAAATAATCGTTGTCATGCATTCCCGTTTTTTTATCAAAATTGACAATATATTTTTATCATCTATGAAAACAAGAAAACTTCAAATGATTTTTAAAATTCAGTACTTTAACTCGATGTCTTGAACTTCCACCTGTCCACATTTGGACAAGTCTATTTCTATGAGAACAGACATCTTACGGACTGGTGATGAATGAAGGAAACGAACTTATTGTGTAACTGGTTTTAAACACAGGTTTGGTTCCGCAAAATTATTCGCAAACGACATTTCAAGGTCATTAATAATTGATTTGTCTATTTTTAGAAACGTAACCTGAAAGTTTCATTTTTCACAACAGAAAGTGTGATCACTTCTGTAAGTGATTAATGCATTTCATTTCATAAAAAAAGGATATTTTAATTATTATTTTTAGGGATAATGCATTTGATATGGTCGGCGGGAATAAAAAAGCATGAAAAGTCAATTTTATTTTTATTCTGGAAACCGGCAAAATCGGGTCGGCGGATCCGTAAACCAACAAATTAAAAAATCCTGGCCTTAGGGGGTCAATTGACCATTTTGGTCATGTTGACTTATTTGTAAATCTTACATTGCTGAACATTTTTGCTGTTTACAGTTTAACTCTATCTATAATAATATTCAAGATAATAATCAAAAACAGCAAAATTTTCATAAATTTACCAATTCAGGGACAGCAACCCAACAACGGGTTCTCTGATTCATCTGAAAATTTCAGGGCAGATAGAACATTACCTGATGAACAATTAAACCTATGTCAAATTTACTCTAAATGCTTTGGTTTTTGAGTTATAAGCCAAAAACTGCGTTTTACCCCTATGTTCTATTTTTAGCCATGGCGGCCATCTAATTTGGATTGGCGGGTCACGCCACACATTTTTTAAACTAGATACCCCAAAGATGATTGTGGCCAAGTTTGGATTAATCTGGCTCAGCAGTTTCAGAGGAGAAGATTGATGTAAAAGATATCTAGAATTTACGAAAAATGGTTAAAAATTGACTTTAAAGGGCAATAACTTCTAAAGGGGTCAACTGACCATTTTGGTCCTGTTGAATTATTTGTAAATCTTACTTTGCTGAACATTATTGTTGTTTACAGTTTACCTCTATCTATAATAATATTCAAGATAATAACCAAAAACAGCAAAATTTCCCTAAAATTACTGATTCAGGGGCAGCAACCCAACAACGGGTTGTCTGATTCATCTGAAAATTTTAGAGCAGATATATCTAGACCTGATAAACAATTTGACCTAATGTCAGATTTGCTCTAAATGCTTTGGTTTTTGAGTTATAAGCCAAAAACTGAATTTTACCCCTATGTTCTATTTTTAGCCATGGCGGCCATCTTATTTGGATTGGCGGGTCACGCCACACATTTTTTAAACTAGATATCCTAATAATGATTGTGGCCAAGTTTGGTTTCATTTGGCCCAGTAGTTTCAGGAGAAGATTTTTGTAAAAGTTAACGATGACGGACGACTACGACTACGGACAACAGACGACGGACTACGACGGACGCCAAGTGATGGGAAAAGCTCACTTGGGCCAGGTGAGCTAAAAAGACCTAAGGTCAAAGTCAAGGTCATATATAACCTTTGATCTTGAGGTCAACTTTCAGGTCATTGAATGCACAACATGTCCCAAGAGATTTTTATTTTGTATTTGTCACTGTTTTTAAACTATTTAAATAACAATGTCAAAAATGTTCTACAAAATGCCAAAATTGACATTTTTATGTTCCCATAGCAACTACCCTAGCAACCTATTTCCAAAACCTTTAATGATAAATTATTCCTAGGCAACAGTCATAATTTACATTTATCACTTTAGTAAAATAGGTAGTGGATGCAAAAGTGTGAAATGATGTCATGCAAAATGCCTTAAATTTGCCTTTTTGAATACATTGAAAATTCCACTATTTGGACCAGTGCTGCCCCCTTTTTCCCCTTTTGTCAGAAATAATTTTTATCTTTCATCTAACTCATAAAGTGTTATATTTTAATAAATTGTAGTCAAAATATTTATAAAACTTGAAATGTCTACATGATAACTGCTTAAAATGGGTCATTTTTGATCCTCACAATATGCATCTTTGAGGCAAAATCTAAGGGAACCCGTAACCATGGCAACGGGTGCATAAACAAATTTTTTGTCAACATTTTTCCTGTAAGTTTATCTATAGCTACCAACAGACCAAGTTTCAAGAAAATCTGAGACTATGCGGATTGAAAATTTTTATCAATACCTTTGCAAGGACACTTATAACTTGACGAAATTTATTTTGGCGATTTAGTTCTATCCTTGAAAATAAGTAAAAATTTACACCCTGCAAAAATAACCCGCTTTACGGTACCTGTCCCACAATATCATAGTTTCCATAATAAGTATTGATATAACTACCTGTCACAAAGGACCTCATAACCTCCACCATGAGTAAGGGGTTGATGATTACGAAATCTTTAAGTTGTGGAGTATCAAAGTACACAATCTTCCCCAGGGAATGGTGGAAATTTAGGAAATCTTTGAGTTGGTCAGGGGACAATACAGACACCTTGCTTATAGCATTCAATTCTTCTACATCCTTCAATGACAAGATTTGTTTTCCTTCTGCCACCAGCTCTGCAATCTCGAGTTCAAGGGGGACACACGCGTTTGGCATCTTCTCCCCCCAACAAGGATGTTTACACGTAAGTTCTGTGATGGCTTTCTTCAGGACTTCAATTTCTGTATCCGTGTTATCCCTTGCATTGACAAATATCCGTTGTGTTAGGACTAGGTGGTTTCGTCCATCATGGTCCTTGAACAATTCCTCTACTCCATTGTACAATTCCTCACGTCTGGACTCCACATCATCCTTAAAAAATGATAATTATAGATATAAAGTTAAACTTCTTTTCAAAGTTTTATTTTTCTAAATGATGAAATTGAAAATACCTAGGACTTGACAACATTACATGTACTTATTTACTTTTTTATATAATACACAGCTTTACAAGATACACGAGAAAACTTTCCCTCATGTGCTATTTTTGACCATGACATCATTCTTGCATGTAAACTGAACTGATATGGGCTGTAGGCATACATTATTACGGGGTATATATCTCCCTATTGATATGATACTCCCGTGCTTGCATTTCCTATCAGGATTTTCTTGATAGAGGGTTGCTGCTCACAAGGAAGCTATTAAACCAAGAGTTCCAAATGGTGAAGTTGAAATCATCCCTTCGTAAATTTTACGGACGCCATCACGAGTTGGTTGACCGTGATGGAATAACCGTCTCACAAATGCAATCTACAATCCCCTTCTTTTTATGAATGTGACCTACCGAATTAGACTACTTACCGGATTTGTAATCACATAAGCAACACGACGGGTGTCACATGTGGAGCAGGATCTGCTTACCCTTCCGGAGCACCTGAGATCACCCCTAGTTTTTGGTGGGGTTTGTGTTGTTTATTCTAGTTTTCTATGTTGTGTCATGTGTACTATTGTTTTTTCTGTTTGTCTTTTTCATTTTTAGCCATGGCGTTTTCAGTTTGTTTTAGATTTATGAGTTTGACTATCCCTTTGGTAAGTTTCGTCCCTCTTTTATTATCATAAATACATGCATAGGTTGTACAGGAACAGGGTCAGGGAGTTCAGTTAACAATTAACGTACTTAAAGTTTCCATACTGCCTGCAGACAATTAACATACTATTTGATGTGTGTGGCCTTCATCCATACCTGCCTGCAGACAATTAACATACTATTTGTTGTGTGTGGCCTGCAGACAATTAACATACTATTTGTTGTGTGAGGCCTAAAGACATTTAACATACTATTTGTTGTGTGTGGCCTACAGACAATTAACATACTATTTGTTGTATGTGGCCTTAATCGTACATTATAGAGTACACTAACCTGGAACATTTGTTGTATTTAAGGTGGATGTTATCTACTCTCAATACAGTTAAATAACATTGAGAATGGAAATGGGGAATGCGTCAACGCCGAGACTACAACCCGACCATAGAGCAGATGGTATTCTAACGTTACATTAGCGTAATAGCAGATCTTTAATTCAAACAATTTTGTTTCAGTCAAATGATTTAGTGCTTGATAATTGTAAATCATTTGTCTATTGTTGATAACTGTTGACTACTAAAGTTCTTTTGTTCTTGATGATGTTAAAATTGAGAATGGAAATGGGGAATGTGTCAAAGAGACAACAACCCGACCAAAATAAACAAGAGGCTCTCAAGAGCCTGAATCACTCACCTTAATTTTTTTGGTTAAATCTCTCATCAATGATTATTTTGGCTTTTCAATTTATTTAAATGTTCTTTGAATTGTCTTATTTTCTTCAAAAGCAAAAAAAAAAACATTTTCTCCTTTGTTCTATTTCAGCCATAGGAGCTATGTTTCTTGACATACAAGGAAATGAAATATAAAATTTATACTAGATACTCTGAAACTCATTTAGCCTAAGTTTGGCTGAAATTGATCTAAATGCTTTCGTTTTTGAGATATAAGCCAAAAACTGCATTTGACCCCTATGTTCTATTTTAAGTAACGGCGGCCATGTTTTTTGACAGATCCAAAATCGAAGCACACACTTTGTGCAGGATAATCTAAGGAACAATCATGCTAAGTTTCATCCAAATCCATTCAGTAGTTTCAGAGGAGAAGATTTTTTAAAGTTTGCAAATATGATGAACAAATTGTGAAAAATTGTCATTAAAGGGGTCAATTGACAATTTTGGTCATATTAACTTATTTGTAGATCTTACTTTGCTGATCATTTTTGCTGTTTACAGTTTATCTTTATCTATAATAATATACAAGATAATGACCAAAAACTGCAAAATTCCCTTAAAATTACCAATTAAGTGGCAGCAACCCAACAATGGGTTGTTTGATTCATCTGAAAATTTCAGGGCTGATAGATCTTGACCTAATAAACATTTTTACCACATGTCAGATTTGCTCTAAATGCTTTCATTTTTGAGATATAAGCAAAAAACTGCATTTGACCCCTATGTTCTATTTAAAGTAACGGCGGCCATGTTTTTTGACGGATCCAAAATCGAAGCACACACTTTGTGCAGGATATACTAAGGAACAATTATGCTAAGTTTCAATCAAATCCATTCAGTAGTTTCAGAGGAGAAGATTTTTTAAAGTTAGCAAATATGATGAACAAATTGTGAAAAATTGTCATTAAAGGACAATAACCCCTTAAGGGGTCAATTGACAATTTTGGTCATGTTAACTTATTTGTAGATCTTACTTTGCTGATCATTTTTGCTGTTTACAGTTTATCTTTATCTGTAATAATATTCAAGATAATGACCAAAAACTGCAAAATTTCCTTAAAATTACCAATTAAGTGGCAGCAACCCAACAATGGTTTGTTTGATTCATCTGAAAATTCCAGGGCTGATAGATCTTGACCTAATGAACATTTTCACCCCATGTCAGATTTGCTCTAAATGCTTTCGTTTTTGAGATATAAGCCAAAAACTGCATTTGACCCCTATGTTCTATTTAAAGTAACGGCGGCCATGTTTTTTGACGAATCAAAAATCGAAGCACACACTTTGTGCAGGATATACTAAGGAACAATTATATTAAGTTTCAATCAAATCCATTCAGTAGTTTCAGAGGAGAAGATGTTTGAAAAATTGTTTACGACGACAGACGACGACGACGTCGACGACGACGATGGACGCCAACTGATGAGAAAAGCTCACATGGCCTTTTAGGCCAGGTGAGCTAAAAAACACAACAGCAGAAGGTCACCAACAGGTTAGGATGCTGTCGTACTTAATTACTTAATACCAACACAAATATCTGAGCTTGCCCGCGTCTTACGTGCGGCTTCCCGATGAAAATTTCACCCACGTATTTTTTTTTACCGAGAGTATAGTTTGCCTGCTTTTATTCATACGATTCAATAGAATGAATAAATTATGACCAATTGCACAGAGACTTTTATCATGAGTTAAAATTTACTATGTCATATCTTACTAAAGAATAAAAGACAATCTAAATTTTAAGTTATTTACTATAAATAAATAACTGGACACGGGACAAGATTGACTTGATCAGCCTCCTGTTTTAAATAATTTACTCACCACTGGTATTTTGTCTTTATGGGTGGCAACAAACAAGATCTTTGGAATGCCTTCACGTTCCACCTTACAATATGTTAGGATTGAGTTAACCCAATGTTGAAGGAATACTGAAATATATAAAAAAAAAAAAAAAAAAAATGAAAAAAAGTTTAATACAAATAGAAACTGATATGACATAATTGATAGTGATAATAACCAAGGAAATACATTTTATTGGGGATCAAATTGACAGATAATTTATTTTTGATGACGGAAATCCATTTGAAATAAAATACACGGACTGTCCGCTGCATAGCACATATTTCACCTTGGCAAGGTCCAGTGGCAGTTTCTTAAAAAAATAACCTTTTTTTGTTCTTTTTTCTTTTTAGGTTAAAAAACTTAGAAAACATAGACTTGACTGCAAATGTTAAGCTATTTTTTAGATATATTTAATATTTAAAAAGGGCATGAATGCTTAAAAATAATAAATTGGCACTGATTTTCGAAATTATCTACTATACATTTCTAGTCTATTATTAATATAATTTTGTAATATATGTCATTTATTTAGTTTTAAGGTGGTACCCAACACTTTCACTATAATTAATTTGACTCGTTTAATTTTCATAAAATTTTAACATAGTATTTACTTTGACCCTCTGACAAAAATATAAAAATTTCAAATATTTGAACCAATCGTTTTATCAGAAAAATTACACTGGTTATATAGCAGTTTGACAAACACTAATTTTGATCATTAGGAAGCTTAACATTAATATTCCCCTAACAACACAACGTAATTAAAACATTTAGCAGATTTTCAGAGTTATCTCCCTGTACTGTTAGATACCACTTTAATGATTTTGTTATCACAAGTATTGTTTTTGTACAGCCCTATTTATAATCAATGAATGATTTTTTTCATGAAAACTCAAAATTCAAAGTTTCCCTTGAACAACATAAACATGATCAACACAGATAACAAAGCTACGGTTACTATTTATTGGGACAGTACACTTTGCAAAAAAATACATCACAGGTAAATTCAAACTGATTATTGGGAAAGCTTTCATTGTCTTCATAATATTAAAGTAAGTATTGGCACAGTAACCTGGAAGCCTTGTTTTTACTGATGATAAAGTAGATTTTTTTTAACATAATACACAACATAATATGTTCAATATGAGTCTTTGTAACTAACATACAGTACCTGCTGGGGTTGGTGTCATGTGCTGTCCTGGAAAACACAGAACATCTTGGACTTGTTCATGTAATCCTTTGCTTCCGTCGAATACCACAAGAAACAAAGCTCTGAACGTCATGAAGGTTTGGTGTGTCGTATAATAAACATACTGTCCACCAAAGTCCCAAAAAATCAGTCTTCCTACTTTCATCTTGTAGTCTCCACTTTTGAGGACTTTTTCCATTCTCTTTCTTATTTCTTCTTTTGTCATTTTCGATTTCATGTGTGTTTTTAACTCTGGTGTTCTCTTGGACACACTCTCAGATAGTTGAGGTGACATAGTTTTGGCTGCTAGAGGCTGTTGGGAGGGACCAGCGCTCATCACTTTATCATCACTTCTAACAGGGTTTGAATCTGGTAAATGTGGTTTCTTTGGTGTTTTTTCTTCTTTTGTTTCATCCTTTTCTACTGAAGTCATCAACACCTTGTTATAAACAACATCTAAAGCGTCATACGTTTCTGTAAAATAATATATATCACTTAAATAGATAATATTCATAACAATTTATTCTGGTTTAATAACGTGCTGCTGTTATACTGATACCATCTTTTTAAATAATCATCAAAAGACATACTCAAAGCCAAAAGCATTGAATAATTGTTAACAAAACCGTAACATATGCCTCAAAAGAATAAATAAAGTCCCTATATGTATATGTCGTACTGTCTTTTTAGCAAAGACAAAAACTACCATTTTGTTTGTTTTATTTCTGTGTTTTAACTTTAAGCAGGAAATTCAGGAATCAATTTGAAGCTAGAAGCCTCAGGTATGATTTAAGTTCAGTTTAAGAAGAAGAAATATTTAAAAAAAAACAACAGACAAAACGGCAGTAGATAAAGAGAGGATAAACTCCAAGCATTCTGTGAGTATAGCATTGCAATACATAGTCCCCTACCAGTTAAAAGTTCATTGTATTGAAACAAAATGCTGACTTGATCTACAACTTGTGATATTGTAAACTATTTAACAAATATCAACTCAATATCTTCAAAAGTTTTTTCGTGATTTTTGTAAGTCCAAAGACCATAAATCTGAACTCAATCATTAGACTGGAAAACAAATTAAACTTGATCTGTAACTTGTCATGATTAAACTATATACCAATTAACAAATCAATACCTTCAAGCATGACGAAAAATAGTGCTGAAAACTTATCATTTGAGTGAATTTTGTAAGTCAAAGAACCATAACTCTGCATAAAATCTTCAGACCGGAACAAAATTCAAACTTGAACTGTAACTTGTCATAATAAAACTATATACTAACTTACTATTTAATCAATATCTTCATGAATGACAAAAAAAGTGCGGAAAAATTATAATTTTACTGAATTTTTTTAGGTCAAAGGACCATACCTCTGCAAAATATCTTCAGACCGGAACAACATTCAAACTTGATCCAGATCTGTAACTTGTCATGATAAAACTATACACCAAATATCAAATCAATATATTCTAGCATGAAGTTTATAAATGGGGAATGTGTCCATGGGACACAGATGATAAGCCTGCTTGCATATAACTTTGAAAAAGGATATAACTCAAGAAGTTGCATACCATTTGGTTGAAGCAAACTAAAGTTAGAGAACAGAAAGATGTATTTCAGGAATTTTTCCATTTGTAAAAGGAGCATAACTCTAGAACAGTAAAAGTGACACTACCAAAACTGAAACTTGATCTGTATTTTGTGGTTATAAGCTAAGTTTCATAACATTTGGTTCAGGCAAACTAAAGTTAGAGAACGGAAACTAAGTTTGGACATACGTATGTAAAGACAGACAAGGGTAAAACTTAATGCCCCCTCCACTACGTCGGGGGCATAAAAAGTGTGGAAAACTGATTTGCCGGACTGACGGATGAACAGGCAGAAAGACAGAGTGCAACCTCAATTCCCCTTCAACTTCCCCGGTAGGGGACTTATAAAGAGCTATGCAATGAATTCATTATAGTATATCCTTTTGAACTTGTTGTAAGAATCAAATATAATATGCAGAAGTTTTAATTTTTTTAATAAGAGTTCAGTATAACCCTGCACAACAATATCTTAAGCCGGTTAAGGCATATCAAAATTGCCAAAAATATGACCGTTAACAGAAGAAAAGGACTATATCTCTGAATATCAGACTAGAATTTTGTTTAAGTCATAAGAGAAACTACATTCACCACTCCAACAATAGTGTTATTGAGTTCGTTTTTTATACCGTTAAATTTGTTCAATAAGCCGCAGGTTTTTTCTATGTCTTTGTCTTTTCAAGTTATAAAGATTACCTGATTCTGAAGCTAATAGAGAGGTGGAAGATACCAAAGAGGTATTCAAATATAAATGAAAATTTTATTGTTGTAGATTTTCTTACCTGGATCAATATGAATCCAGCTTCTAGTCTCCACATCAAGGCCACATCGACCTTCTATTAGGGAAATCCCATCGGTAGGATGTCTTCCTTTTGGGACGACATCACCAGCTAAGAGCTTGACAAGACTCGTTTTTCCGACCGCGAACTGGCCTGTTACCATACAGCGCATGTCATAGGAAACATACGTTCCACTGCCAAGTAACCTGTTTAACATAGCAGACTTTGTCTGTGTGTGGATTGGATCTGTAATTATAACTTTTTCTATAAAAATATCATAAAGTCTAAGTTTAATAAAGATTTGTTAACCAATTTAAAAGTTTGTAATATTTATCATTAACAAATCATTAAAAGTCTATATCAAACATGGATTGATTGTTGTTTGTGTAACGTCCAGTTATCTATAAATTCACATGAATGAATATTCATTTGTGAAAATCCCAAGTGTCTACGACTTACGGTTTCTGATTTAGAGAGGCCAAACGGCTTTGTTTAATTTTCAAAGGGGCATAGCCCAACCAAGGAGTCTTTGAATCTTTTCGGTTTAAATAAATCAGTCACAGGGTGAGTTCTTGGACAAATTTCACTCATCTGTTTTGGTCTTCCTATGACAGTTAAGGCATTTATTTACTAAAAATATTTTTTGTTTGGGTTTTAGGCAGATAACTCAGGACTGACAAAATTTTGAGACTCACAGGGTGAGATCCAGATAGCTATTTGTGATAACATTATTAAGTGTGAACCTGATGTCTTACGGTTACGGAGGGAAATTGTGACAAAGTTTGGCAGCAGACTAATAACAATAAGAAGAAATACAGTAAGGTATTTACCTTTTAGAAAAGCATAGACCTTATCAATATTAATTTTAAAATCATTTCTAATTATCAATGTTAATATATAATGGGATTATTCAGTGAAAAGTCTTCAAACTATTGATGACTGACTTGTACTAACCTGACTTTGTATATGCACAATTGAATACAAGAAGTGGATGGTACCAGGTGTCAAGCGTGTCAAGCCTCAAACTTGTATGACAGTAATCACAATTGAAAACGAGAAATAGAGGGAACCAGGTGTCAAGTGTGTCAAGCCTTAAACTTGTATGACAGTAATCACAATTGAAAACAAGAAGTGGAGGGAACCAGGTGTCAAGTGTGTCAAGCCTCAAACTTGTATGACAGTAATTACAATTGAAAACGAGAAGTGGAGGGAATCAGGTGTCAAGTGTGTCAAGCCTCAAACTTGTATGACAGTAATCACAATTGAAAACGAGAAGTGGGGGGAACCAGGTGTCAAGTGGGTCAAGCCTCAAACTTGTATGACAGTAATTACAATTGAAAACGAGAAGTGGAGGGAACCAGGTGTCAAGTGTGTCAAGCCTCAAACTTGTATGACAGTAATCACAATTGAAAACGAGAAGTGGGGGGAACCAGGTGTCAAGTGGGTCAAGCCTCAAACTTGTATGACAGTAATCACAATTGAAAACCAGAAGTGGAGTAAACCAGGTGTCAAGTGTGTCAAGCCTCAAACTTGTATGACAGTAATCACTATTGAAAACGAGAAGTAGAGGGAACCAGGTGTCAACTGTGTCAAGCCTCAAACTTGTATGACAGTTATCACAATTGAATACAAGAAGTAGAGGGAACTATAGTGTCTGTCACAAAGAACACTCTGATTAAACCTGATACTGGCACACAAACAGACACCATTGAAGGATACATCATTTATTACATAACCGGAAACTCTGCATATTGTAAATAAACACATTACAAAAGGAGATAAGCCGTTTACATAAATTGTTCCAACATATAACAGAGTTATCCCTCTTTCTATACTGATATACTAAAACATATATAGCAAACACTACAGGAACCAGGTGTCAAGTGTGTCAAGCTTCAAACTTGTATGACAGTAATCACAATTGAATACAAGAAGTGGAGGGAACCAGGTGTCAAGTGTGTCAAGCTTCAAACTTGTATGACAGTAATCACAATTGAATACACGAAGTGTAGGGAACCAGGTGTCAAGTGTGTCAAGCCTCAAACTTGAATGACAGTAATCACAATTGAATACAAGGAGTGGAAGGAACAGATGTCAAGTCTCAAACTTATATGACAGTAATCACAATTGAATAAAAGTCATGAAAGGAACAGGAGTCAAGTATCAAACTTATATGACAGCAATCACAATTGAATACAAGTAGTGGAAGGAACCAGGTGTCAAGTGTGACCAGCCTCAAGCTTGAATGACAGTAATCACAATTGAATACACGAAGTGGAGAGATCCAGGTGTCAAGTGTGTCAAGCCTCAAACTTGAATGACAGTTATCACAATTGAATACAAGAATTGGAAGGAACAGGTGTCAAGTCTCAAACTTATATGACAGTAATCACAATTGAATACAAGTTGTGGAAGGATTAGGTGTCAAGTCTCAAACTTATATGACATCAATCACAATTGAATACAAGTAGTGGAAGGAACCAGATGTCAAGTGTGACCAGCCTCAAGCTTGAATGACAGTAATCACAATTGAATACAAGAAGTGGAGGGAACCTGGTGTCAAGTGAGTCAAGCCTCAAACTTATATGACAGTAATCACAATTGAATACAAGAAGTGGAAGGAACCAGGTGTTCAGTGTATCAAGCCTCAAACTTATACGACAGTAATTATAATTGAATAAAAGAAGTGGAAGGAACCAGGTGTCATGTGTGTCAAGCCTCAAACTTGAATGACAGTAATCATAATTGAATACAATAAGTGGAGGGAACCAGGTGTCAAGTGTGTCAAGCCTCAAACTTGTATGACAGTAATCACAAGTAAATACGACTGTGGAAGAAAGCAGGTGTCAAATGTGTCAAGCCTCAAACTTGTATGACAGTTATCACAATTGAATAACAGAAGAAGAAGGAACCAGGTGTCAAGTGTGTCAAGCCTCAAACTTGTATGACAGTTATCACAATTGAATAAGAGAAGAAGAAGGAACCATGTGTCAAGTGTGTCCAGCCTTAAACTTATATGACAGTGATCACAATTGAATACAAGAAGTGGGAGGAACCAGGTGTCAAGTGTGTCAAGCCTCAAACTTGAATGACAGTAATCACAATTGAATACAAGTTGAAGGAACATGGTGTAAAGTGTGTCAAGCCTCAAACCTGAATGACAGTAATCACAATTGAATACAAGAAGTGGGAGGAACCAGGTGTCAAGCCTCAAACTTGAATGACAGTTATCACAATTGAATACAAGTGGACGGAACCAGGTGTAATTTTGGACCATGTTGGCCCTGAAATCCTAAACTGTTGGAACCAAAACTCCCAAAATCAATCCCAACCTTCCATTTGTGGTCATAAACATTGGATTTAAAATTAAAGACTTCTATTCACTCATACTACAGTTATTGTGTGAAAACAAAATAAATGCTTATTAAGGCCCTCTTTTAGCCCCTTATTCCTAAGCTGTTGATACATGTACCAAAACTCCAAAATTCAATCTCAACCTTCCTTTGCGGTCATAAACCTTGCGTTAAAATATCATAGATTTCTTTTTATTTATACTAGAGTTAGTGTGCGAAAACCAAGTAAATGCCTACTGGACCCTTTTTTGGTCCCCAATTTTTAAACTGTTAGATCCAAAACTTTCAAAATCAATCCCAACCTTCCTTTTGTTGTCATAAACCTTGTGTTTAAATTTCATAGATTTCTATTAGCTCATACTAAAGTTATAGTGCGAAAACCAATTGTACCCGAGAAAAAGACCTTAGTATGAAAACTGAAAAATTGACAAAGGAACCATGAATATGAGGTCAAGTTCAGATAAATCCTGCAAGACAGACTTGTACCTCTAACAATCATCCCATACACAACGTATAGTTGACCTTTTGGTCACAGGATCCAAGAAACAGACAAAACACACAAACTCAACATTCATTTGACCAATGAACAATGATAATGAGGTCAAGGGCAGATGAAAACTGCCAGACAGACATGTTCACCTTACAATCATTATATACATCACATATAGTTGACCAACTGTTTATAGCATCTGAGATACTGACTTGACAATGAACACTTAAACTTTATCACTGAGCCATGACATGATAGGAGTGTGATCTTTATATCTCACATTCTTTTGACTTTTGTCGAATGTGAGACAAAATTATTGATTTATAACAGCGTTTATGTCAGCGTGTCATCTATACAATAGCTACCCTTTTCTTGGTGAAATAATTCTAGCAAAGTAGAATATTGCTTGTACTATAGCATTCTAAAGAAGACCATATATTTGATGGTACTAACTATGTCATGTTTATCATATATTTGAAAGCTATTTTGCAACATCGGATTGAAGCTGCTAACACTATAGGTCCATAGTTATTATCTATTATGGTTATTTATATCTTATTTTCAATGTTTTTGTTGGTCCAACTGTATTATATTTTGGCACATCAGAGATTTCCTCCCACAAAGCCGGTTTGTGTGAAAATGTAGGTTTTAGCAAAAACAAACTAGAGGTCCTAAAGAGTCTGTGTTGATCACCTTGGTCTATGTACATATCAAACAAAGGACACAGATAGAGTTATGACAAAATTGAGTTTTGGTGATGGTGATGTGTTTGTAGATCTTACTTCACTGAACATTCTTGCTGCTTACAAGTATCTCTCTCTATAATGAACTTGGCCCAGTGGATTCTGAGAAAAATATTTTGTAAACATTTACAAAAAGTACAAAATTAACGAACCTTTTTGAAAATTGCCTATAAAGGGCAATAACTCCTTAAGGGGTCAATTGACCATTTTGGTCATGTTGACTTATTTGTATATCTTAGTTTGCTGTACATTATTGCTGTTTACAGTTTATCTCTATCTATAATAATTCAGAGCTTCAGATAAGCGGCGTATTTGCTTGATCACGCAATACAAATACTGATAAACAGCTGCGCCATGAGCGCATGATACGGCCGACGTCTTGTGTGGAAGTTTTATGCAATAACCATCAATAGTTTCTTAGAAAGTTTTAAGCAATAACCATTTATTGTTTTTTAGATATGGGGGGAAATGTGAAAAAAAAACATCCCCCTTTTTTACAAAATACTCAATAACTCAAAAATGAAATGTTGAATCGTCACCAAAAAATATACAGATATTAAGATTAATATAACTAAGAAGTGTGTAAAGTTTTAAGCAATAGTCAAGAATCGTTTTTCAGATACGGTGCGACATGTGAAAAAACCACACCCCTATGTTATTTACAAAGTGCCGTAACTCAAAAAGTTTAAATTTTATTTTCACCAAAAAGTACACAGATCATTTGACCATTATAAGAAACAACTATATTAAGTTTCATGAAATTTGGATAAATTGTTCTCAAGTTACGGTGCGACATGTTTACGCCAGACAGACAGACAGACGGACACCAGACATTTGTATACCATAATATCCCGTCAAAATTTTGACTGTCGTATAAAAAACCCAATGCAATTGCAATTGCAGGGTTCAATAACCCAATTAATTAAAAGGAAAACCAAATTATGTATTAGATAAAATACAAAGGTAACAAAGAAACAGGCCGGTAACAACCGTTGCCGGATAGTTTTTCTGCACGAGTAGTCAGTTCAAGGTCTGACTTGTACGACGTTTCAAGAAAGTAATAATACATTTTGCAAGACTAAACATTTTAGAAACTTAGATAGCAATAAAGCAGTAAATGTAAGTTACAGTATAAACCCCTTTATGTTTTTCATTTCCCTTCAACCGAGATTTTAATTTAAAGAAAAAAAATCAGGAATCTTATTATTTGATAAAAAAAGAACAATTTCAAGTAAAAGATGAATGTTGTACACATTTAATACTTTTTAGAATGCAACTTCGTAAAAAAGTAATATATTAAAGAAATATTTTAGTGGTAAGTAGAATAGCGTTTGATTTTTATGGATGGAACAGAAAGCGGGGAGGCAGGGGAGGGGGGCAAATTCATTTTAAAATAAACAGACTGTCATCTTTATTTTTGATGAAAAAATGCAGAATGTGCCATTCTTTCCCCCCATCCCCCCTTTAAAATAATCGTAAAAATCGCGCGTTTGTTGCAAAATACATAAATTTAACATTCAGTGGTGGGGTCCCGGTGGTTGGAACAATCGTTTTTTTTTATGATCAATGCATTTAAATGGGGACATAAAGTTGCCCCCGGTTTTGGCCTGGATTTGGACCTGGATCCGCCACTAATATAAATTTAATAACAATATAAATGTATCGAAAGAATGAATTTCCTATTTCATTAGTGAATGAAATGTTTATGAAAAAAATGGATTTTGTCTTAATATTATATAAATTCAGGGATATACTTAATTTTTTTTCTTTCAAATTCATGCTCGTCTCTAGATCTGCAAGTGTTGATCGGGATTAAACACGTGTAACCTTGCGCGTAGCTACGTTTACGTCAAAACGCCCGGGCGTACACTTGAATTTTAAAAATAAAACAAATAATCTACATAGAATAAGAAAAAACTGTTCAAAAGCACATCAGCCTTGTGCTTCTTTTTTCAATGGATAGTAATTTTGAATAAAAAGGGACTAAATTTACTCAAATAGATCATTTAATATACAATGTATGTGTTCAAATCTTTTGTAAAAGTCTGAATCTACTATGAATTCTACGTACTTTTCTTATATTTAAAGCAATTCACTATCTGCTCAGATTCGATATGCTGTATGTATTTTTGTTGAGCCTGTGATGTATGTCCCAAAAGCGAGACAAAGCGGCGTCAATATTTAGGTTCCATATGTGGTTAAAGTCTTTTGAATGACTCTCCGTGAAATTTTATGAAAATTTGACAGAAACTGTTTATGATCAAAAGAGTATTCAGAGCAATAATAATAATGCAATAATATCTTTAATTTCTCCGCATTTTAAGGACAAAATATATTTCTTTCTGCAATTAATAAGTGGTCGCAGTTTGGGCTTACATTTTGTTATTTTTAAATTACATTTACTACTTGTCAAACCTTCATCGAATTTTATGAAAATGCCGAAGAAGCTTTTTCTATGACTAATGTCTAAAGCTAAAATTTTGAAAGCATTTGTTTTCGTTTATTTTTCTGTTCTTTTCTGATAGACAGATAGCCGGACTCTTCTTTACGAAATTAATTGTTTTACATGCTCAATTTATAAACCTTCATAAATTGTCGTGAAATATTCCAGATCAAGAAAAAAATATCAAAAGAAAATTTTAGATTTGTTTAAAGGAATGATAAATTGATTCACTTCCAGATCTTTTTTTTTATTGCACCTCTTAGAATTTTTTTTTAGTGTTCATTAAAAGGTGCTTTTGTAGATTGTATACTCACTTACGGCACCCTTTAAACTTATTGAAAAGTAATATTGGTTTGGAAGTTTTCTTTAAACCCAATGACCGTTAGACTAGCTTCCAGTTTAACACGATGAATAAGTTAACATATTAAAAAATTTAACCAAAACAAATAAATGATTTTTTTACTGACAGGACTCATTATGGTATCTCATTCTCGATAGCTTTCTGGGGATTCCTCCCTTTTGAAGCCACTACGTGCAGGTGCTTGAACATTGAGCGGTTGGCACCCCTCATATCCCTCGCCAAGGTTCAGCGGTACACGTAAAAATAACCCAGCTACGCCACTGGAACTTACATTATTATCCAATCGCAGCTTACCGCCCAAAATTGATGACATAAGTTGAATGATTTTCTTCTAGATTTGCTGCTTATTTGGACGTGTATTACATGAACACTTTTTGTTAATAGGATCAATCGTGCTTTGGTGAGTTGAATGGGTCTTTATATTAGATTTGATTTGTATTTACTTATTTCCTGTCTTATTTTTATTAAAATATACACGTCAGTATCATCCTTTCTTTACTCTCAGTATTGTCCAAAATACTATTCATGTCCATATATTGAAGAAAACATTTATTGAACGAATATTTTGCTTCATAAAGGGGGCGGTAGGTTCTTTTTTGAGTAAAGTTACTGTATACTTTTCAACGCCATCACCCAAATGTTTTTGTTTAAATTAGCACTATTAAAGTGACTGTATTCGGAAAATCAGGAATCATGCAAAACATTAGTTTGTCATCTGCTTGACCATTATATTTTTTTTCTCGTAAAATTTGGGATCAAAAATTTTTTTTAGGAGAAAACCATACTCCCCCCCTTTTTGAAGTTAAATATCCAATCCCTTAGTGTACTGATAAGAATAGTATTTTACTGGAAATTTTTGAAGAAAGGTATTGATGCTAACGTAACTATTTTGTTCAATAAAAAGACAGGAAATAAGTCGGTGAATCAAAAAGTTAAAATCTAATTGAAAGTTAAAGTGCCCATGAACTCAATGATCATGCACGAGTGATTCTATTTATAAAAAGTGTCTGTTTAACAACCAAAAAGAGTCTGTGTATCATCTGAAAAGAGTCCGTGTAACACCCATTAATGTACTGTTTTTCTATAGCTCTGCGGGGGGGCAAAGTCGTACAAATGCCAAAACCATGAGTTCTCAACCATTTTAATGGCTACTGTTTGCGTTATTTACCCTTATCTGTTTACAGTCGTTGCGTAAATATATTCTTATAATATTTGTAATTGGAACTGTGCTTTCGTTCTAAAAATAAAACCCTGGATGGGTCCTTGTTAGAATGTTCCGTTGCTCAAAGGAACACCTGTTTTGGTAAACATTTCGATCTTCTCAGCGTTTATCCAATTAACGTGTGTCATGGTGTCATATTTTTTCGAATTGCTCGGGATTTATTATAACATACATTGAATTAAAAAGAAATGGAAGTCCGGTAAAATTATTGAATAGAAGCATGCTTTCATCTCTTTTTGAATAGTTGAGAGAAAGTTACGATGGCAACAAGACTCAGCCAGTGTTTTAGGAAGTGTCCATCGAACGCACAGGCGTGTGTGCCTAACTTAACCGGAACATTGCTTATAAACACAGGGTTTCGTCAAAATGAAATCAGTTGGAATAAGTGAAAGGTCAAATCCATAATGACATGTAGTTGGAAATCATCGGAAACCAAAAGTTCTTATTAGGAACAACTTAACCCAGATTTATGTAAATTGAATAAAACAAAAACATTCAAGTATAATTAGAGTTTATATAATATTTTTTTTTTCATTTTACGGTTAATGAGTGAATACACACAAAGACATTCGTTTCAAACTTTTTTTTATATAAAGGTATATATATCCTCGATCTTGATATCTATATCACTAACGGAAAGCTGAAAACTAAAATTTATGATAAAAGGGATGATTTTTCATTTCCTATCGTTAATTATCCGTTTTTATATGGTGACGTTCCCTTGTCACCATCTTACGGTGTTTATATATCTCAACTTGTACGATTTGCTCGTGTATGTAACAATGTTTTAGATCTTAACGAGAGAAATTTATGTATTACTGAAAAATTATTACACCAGGGTTTTCGATATCACAAACTAGTCAAAACATTTACTAAATTTTATCATCGGTATTAAGACATCATTCGTAAATATAGCTCAACATGCAGACTTTTTATACGGTCAGGTATTTCACATCCAATTTTTTATGGAAATATTCTTTATAAAGCACAAAGGTGTCAGTATTCACCTCATAAACTTACAAAACCTTTGAATAGACTTATTAAGAAGGGATATAATTACGATACTGTTGTCAAGTCATTAAAGATTGCATATTTTGGCGTTAATATTGAGTCACTGATAAGGTCTTTGCGTCGGAACTAAACACATTTATTCTAAAAACAGTTGTTGGCATGACACGGGTTATGTTCTTCTCATATATGTTATGATGGTATGATACTAAACCCCTTACGGGAAGGATTGTGCCTGATGTTCATATGATGAAATCATAATCTTTCAGTCAGTTTAATTGAAGTCTGGAGCTGGCATGTCAGTTAACTGCTAGTAGTCTGTTGTTATTTATGTATTATTGTCATTTTGTTTATTTTCTTTGGTTACATCTTCTGACATCAGACTCGGACTTCTCTTGAACTGAATTTTAATGTGCATATTGTTATGCTTTTACTTTTCTACACTGGTTAGAGGTATAGGGGGAGGGTTGAGATCTCACAAACATGTTTAACCCCGCCGCATTTTTGCGCCTGTCCCAAGTCAGGAGCCTCTGGCCTATGTTAGTCTTGTATTATTTAAATTTTAGTTTCTTGTGTACTATTTGGAAATTAGTATGGCGTTCATTATCACTGAACTAGTATATATTTGTTTAGGGGCCAGCTGAAGGACGCCTCCGGGTGCGGGAATTTCTCGCTACATTGAAGACCTGTTGGTGACCTTCTGCTGTTGTGTTTTTTTATTTTGGTCGGGTTGTTGTCTCTTTGACACATTCCCCATTTCCATTTCCATTCTCAATTTTATATATAGGGGGGAAAATATGAGATGAGTGCCTGTGAATACACATATTCGGTTTTTACATTTAATATAAGTTGTGAGAAAAACCCCAATTTGTGAATTCTGATCTGGAGCTCTGAATTTTATTCAAGATAATAACCAGAAACAGTCAAATGTTCTTATAATTGCCAATTCAAGGGTAGCAAACCAACAACTGGTTGCCTGATCAGTATGAAATTTCAGAGCAGATAGATCTTGACCTAATAAACAATTTTAGTTTCGTCAGATTTATTATAAATGCTTTGGTTTGAGAGATATGAGCAAAAACTGCATTTTACCCCTATATGCTATTTTTAGCCATGTCGGCCATCTTGGTTCATGGGCGGGGTCATTTGCCACATTTTTAAACTGGATACCCCAATGATGATTGTGGCCAAGTTTGGTTAAATTTGTCTCAGTAGTTTCAGAGGAGAAGATTTTTGTAAAAGTTAATTATGACATACGACAGACGACAAACACAAAGTGATGAGAAAAGCTCACTTGGCCCTGTGGCAAGGTGAGCTATACAACATTTTGGAAGCCCAACGACTATATATATAATAATGATATAAAGTTAAAAAAAAAATACCTTCTATCCCTAGATCAACAGTAACACCTGAATATTTCTCTGACATGACAGTCTGAAAAATAAGAAATATATGCACTGTGAATATATCTTGAATCATATCACTTGTAGAAATATTAAATTTCTAAAACATCAACCCCTAGAAATAATTATAGATTATTTATGTTTTTTTAAACGAGATGCATTTTCTCATTCTCATCTCATCGAAGGGCGGAGCCCTGAGATGAGATGAGAATGAGAAAATGCATCGAGTTTAAAAAAAACATAAATAATCTATTTATCGCTATTATTTGTATTTTCGAATATTATTTAATTTAAATTTCAGTAAAAAAAAGTATCTTATACGATGATAATGCATTTTCTTTTGTGGTACTATTTTTTTTTTGGCGTAGGCTTATTTACTATATATGTAGTCGCTCAGGTAGTTCATTCATTTGAAAAAAGATGTCTCATTTGACCATCCGGCGTGTTCAAATATGGCGAAAACCATTTTCACTGTTGATAAGCTGTAATTTGGTATTTCTACGTATCAAAATTAAGTGAACGGTTGAATATATTATGTATTTTCAAAGCAGACGAAGAAATATACATGCACGAAGAAATGTACATGCAGACAGACCTACGATGATTTGAAGTAGACTTATGTAAAAAAAAGATTTTTTTTATTTGTTAAAAACATGATTTGATTACTTTTATTAACTTCCAATAAATTATTTGACGGCGAAATTCACGGTAAAATATTAAAACGAGAAATCATCTGTTATTGTTGACATTTCAGCGAAGTCATCTGATAACAGTTTTTTGTATAGTTCTGGCTAATCTGTTCTGATTGGCCGACACTCTAGCGCATGAATTATATTAATACGCTGTTGCTAAGGACCTTAGAAACTAGCGATAATTTTCATTCTCACTCTACACGAGTGATATGAAAATTATCACAAAAAAACATCAAAGGAAAAATACAGATAATAGCGATAATATATATTAACAATACTTCACATTATATTATATATATTGAACAAATTGTAATATTTTTCTGGAAAATGTGTGGCCCCAAGAGTAATAGATTATAGTTTAAATCTGCACAGGTTGTTTTTGAATTTGGAACATCTCCTTGAAGACATAAACATCATGTTATTTGTAAATGCAATTTGAATGCACCATTGAATGGAAAATTATTCCAACTGTAGAATATTCTAATATTCTTTGACTAGCTTACACTCATCATTTGTCTTGATTATGTCTCTGTCCAAGTAATAATTGTCCATTTACACATGGTGACCATTGCCCAAAAGTCCATGCAGGCTCAACAAACAAATAACCACTTTTGAGCAGGTTGTATTGCATTCATTCTCGCTAAGAATAAGGTCAGCTTGTTTAGAAATCTGTGGTCAAATCTCAAAGAATAGCCACTTCTGGCTTCACACACTTGATAGAGTTAAGTCCCGAATTTTGTGGGCTTTGAAGGATTATTTTCTTTAAATTTCAAGTTGACTCATCAAAGCTGAGTTCTTTTGTAGAGCAATACACATCAGGAAACCTTTCCATAATTAAAGACAAATCTCTCTATTGTTTTTGCGCAAATACAAGCGCAACAGTACTATGCCGTCCGCAGTTTATGACTTCGCGGTTTCCACGAACCCAAAACGTTAGTGAGAGTTATTCCTCTTTGACCCGATGGGGAGAGTGACAATTGTTTTGATAGGTAGATTTCTCGATAAGAAAATGAAAATTGTTTCAGAATATTGGATAATTATATACATTAATTATGTGAATTAAGTGTAGCTGAAAAACAAAACAAAACAGCAAATAATGAAATATATGAATAAAAAAAGAGCCAACTATACAGCAATCTAACAACAAAAAACACACAAAACGACTGTCAAGACACGAAACAAAATCTGGATACTCGACAAAAAGTTGAGCCAATTAAATTATAATATAATACTAATTTTCATAATTTTCTACGTGTATGGACTTATCTGTTCTTTAGAGTCAATCTCTTTGGTAGGTTTATGATTGTATTTATATTTCCACAAATCATTAAGAAAGTAAGAAAATCATCAATCATGTCATCAAAATTCAATGTATCTATAGAAATAGGTACATTTCATACATATATACCTACATCTGGATATGGCAAATTGCACATACGCATTTTGAATGTGTATGGAGATTACATTTTTACACGAATATAATATTTAGATTTCTGATAAACACCAACAAAACAGTGGACACATACGTGTAAAATAGAGTCCATCTAGAGAAGTTAACTTTACGCTTCTAACATTGTAGGTTTTTGTATTTGACGACTCCGAGTCTGATCCGATTTGCCAAGTTTTATACAAAAAAAAAAACATAATCGTGCGTGTTTAAAAGTTGTCAGAACAAAGAACTAAAGAAGAATACATATGAAAAAAAAAACTATAGTTGATTTGAGAAAAAGAAGTCGGACTAGGTTCCATTCATAATCACGGTATGACTACTTTATGAGTATACTTAGACTGAATTTCTAGCAATATTACAGATTATTTTGATATGCATAGATGCATATGGATGCATGATCAAAACAGAAAGTATGTTAAATAGACCCTGTTAACACTTTCACAAAATTGAATCAATCTTTAAAGAGCATCTCGCGTTAACAATCTTTTTAGAAATTGTGCGTTTACATTTAGTATACATTGCAATCTTAAAATAATCAGTCAAAAATTTCTTTTAAAAAAAAACGTAGAAAATAAAATAAGCTGGGAAATATTTGGTTCATTAGATAGGCTTCTACATTTATTAATTATCAGAATAATTTTACTTATAATAGTCATTTGGTCAAAGATGAGGAATTTACAGAAAATAACAAGGAACGAATAAGTTACAGGACATTAGTCAAGTTCTGAAACAAGTATTTACCAGACGCAAGAAAAAATGGCAAAAAATTGTTATTAGCGAATAAGTTACAGGGCATCGGTGTAGCGCTTAAACAGGTACATACGCGCTTATATGGATGTTTCACTTTTAAGAACCCATAGCTAACACCAGAGACAAGAAAACAATAAAAAAAAGATGTATTTTCTTAAAAGTTGCAATGTATTACAACGTGTAATTAGCAAATATGGAACGAATAAGTAGCAGTATGAAACGGGTCCTGTCCCAAGAGCTTGTTATTAAGTGGTTGTCGTTTGTTTAAGTGTAACATATATGATTTTCATTTATTTATTTTTTGGTTCATAAATTAAGCCGTTAATTATTTTCTCGTTTGAATTGTTTTACATTTGTCATTTCTGGAACTTTTATAGGTGTATATGTGGTATGAGATTTGCTCATTGTTGAAGGCCGTACGGTGACCTATATTTCCTGTGTCAATTGGTCTCTTGTGGAAAGTTATATTATTTGCAATCATACCACATCTCATTTTTTCTATTTATCTTTCAGAAGAATGACGCAAAAACATCATATACATTTTATTTTATTTTTATCTCTATGTTCTGCCAAATCATTTGAGATAATGGACGAAACACTGAAATCAGTTACTTATAAGAATACATTAAACTGACCATGCACAGATTTATTTTCATATCTACATAAAACACTTTGAATTCTAGATCAGTCTATCGCGATGTATCTAAGCTTTTACACTTAAACAAATATCAGGGTTGTGTTCTATATTGTAGCGGCTACATTGGGCTACTTCGATTTTTGACTATTGAACATGTAGCTAGCCTAGCTACTACATAGATATTGATATAAGCTAGACTAGCTACTCGTTCAATAGTCATAAATCTACATAGCCCTATGTAGCCGCTACGATATTTTGAACGCAATCCAGGAGGTGGTATTTTTAAGTCCGATGGAGATCAATCTTTCTCATTTTTGCAATACTAAAGATCAGCGATCTTTATTGTTAATGGAAGCGGGGTCTTAGATTTCTATTGATTTTAAGTAATTGTAATCAAAATAAAAAGGAACAGCATTCTTAACCAAAATTAAAATTCATGATATCAAAAGCAAAGTTCTGTCTTGTCTTTCAGATAAACTTTGACTGAACTATGAAATGATATAAAAATGTATTCACTATTTTAAGAAGAATTTCTATTCAACACAGACATGTAAGCACTATAAATAACCTGAATAGAAATGTTGTTAATAGAAGCATTTGTGAGTACATTTGTACAAAGCATTGTTTTCCAACCACCGCATTTATATTATGTATCTGTGAAACTGACTGAAAACCAATTACTATCATGTGTAAATTAATGTGCATTTATTGTAGTTCAAAACAAACAAACAACAAAACAGCAAATAACAAGAACTGTGTTGTCCGTTATATGTAAGAATATCGCCCAAACCGGCCGAACGTCTTTCAACGTTGTTTAAGAATTGGCGCAATGTGTTCCCCCCAATTCAAATTTTTAACCTTTTTTTAGAAATATCTCTTATTCCATTCCGGTGACCCCATCTTTTTATTTCATGATTTTATTTAGATATAAACAACGCTTATTCTGTTGAATACTCAAAGAGAAATTATTGGTCAATTTTTATAAAACTTGATTTTTTTATAGTTATTTCACAATAAAAAAAGGCGGGAAAACTATTATAGCAACTTATCGTTATTATTTTCCACTCAGAAAATGGAAATGTTATTAAAATAGTTTGTATTAACAACTAGGTTAATAGAACAAACAAGTTTTATGGGATACTAACTTTTAAGAAAATATTTACACTGCTATTGATTAGAAGTCCCGATTTCCAAATTCCATGAAAAAGATGGCGTTTTAATTCTAAAACGAGGTCAGTGACCCCATTTTTTTTGTTGCTTATTTTGAAGCTTTTGTCTAGCCTAAATTAAAAACAAAATATGAAGAAGATAATATTGGTAGATCTGAATAGAAGGACAAATTTTGAACAAAGGGTCAAATCCTACCCGTCCCCTTTGTACCTTGTTATTAACCAGGTGCAAGTTGCGGTGGATAGCAAGAAAACAATCCCTGCCATATAATTCAGGAAGAATGGAGTATCCATGACTTTGAATATGACCAATATTGTTGGATATCACTTTTTTTATCTAGTCCCATGGCGATGATTAGGAATAAAAACACTTTAATTTCGTCGAGAGTGACTAGTTGCCATTTTTTATACGGCTATTTACTGTCAGACTTTCATCATCATTGGATTTTACCTTGGCAAATTTATAGGTTTGAAATACAAGTTTATTTATAAAATCATCATTTATAAATAATTTTAAACTAGAGGCTCTCAAGAGCCTGTGTCGCTCACCTGTTATTGTATTTACTGATGTCGGCTATCTTGGTTGGTAGGCGGGGTCATTAGACACTTTTTTTTAAATAGATACCCTAGTAATGATTGTGGCCAAGTTTGGTTAAATTTGGCCCATAGTTTTAGAATAGAAGATTTTTGTAATAGTTACAAAAATGACGAAAAGTTGTTCAATATTGACTATAAAGGGCAATAACTCCTTAAGGGGTCCTGTAACAATTTTCATCATTATGTTGACTTATTTGTAGATCTTACTTTGCTGGACATTATTGATGTTTACAGTTTATCTCTATCTATAATAGTATTCAAGATAATAACCAAAAACTGCAAAATTTCCTTAAAATTACCAATTTTAGGGCAGCAACCCAACAACGGATTAATGGATTCATCTGAAATTTTTTTAAGGGATAGATGTTATTCTGATGGACATTTAAATCTTGAAACATTTGCCCTCAATGTCTCAGTTTCAAAGATATAAAGAAAAAACTGCATTTTACCACTATGTTCTAATTTTAGCCATGTCGGCCATTTTGTTTGGTAGGCAGGGTCATCGGACACATTTTTTTAAACTATATACCACAATGATAATTGTGACCAAGTTTTGTTAAATTTGGCCAAGCAGTTTCAGAGAAGAAGATTTTTGTACAAGTTACAAAAAATGACGAAAAGTTGTTAAAAATTTACTATAAAGGGCAATAACTCCTTAAGGGGTTGACTGACCATTTTGGTCATGTTGACTTATTTGTAGGTCTTCCTTTGCTGAACATTATTGCTGGTTACAGTTTATCTCTATCTATAATACTATTCAAGATAATAACCAAAAACTGCAAAATTTCCTTAAAATAACCAATTCAGGGGCAGCAACCCAACAACAGGTTGTCTGATTCGTCTAAAATTTCAGGGCAGATAGAAATTGACCTGATCAACAACTAACCCCATGTCAGATTTGCTCTAAATGCTTTGGTTTCAAAGATATAAGCCTAAATATACATTTTATCCCTGTGTTTTATTTTTAGCCATGGCGGCCATCTTGTTTGGATGGCCAGGTCATCAAACACATTTTTTAAACTAGATACCCTAAGGATGATTGTAGCCAAGTTTGGTTAAATTTGGCCCAGCAGTTTCAGAGGAGAAGATTTTTGTAAAAGTTTACGGACGCAGGACGACGGACGATAGATGACGGACGCCAAGTGATGAGAAAAGCTCACTTGACCTTTCAGGTCAGGTTAGCTAAAAATCAAAAGGTTCATTGCTTTGCATAACATTGTTTAATTTAGATTAACCGGTAAACGGGGCATTGATTACATCACTGTCCTGTCGTGCCCATCAATTTCGAGATCGTCTGGGAATTCCCTGTGATTCTCTGGTGACAAGTCAAATATTGGCAGGTTTGCAAGTATGTTTTGATTAATATCGTAAAAACATTCAGGACTGAATCCCTCACTTTCGCCATCATTGAAGAATTCATTGTATATTTATAGTGGATAACCGCCATTACAGCTATTTTTTTCAACAAAAAATATTTTTGTTTTTATTGATAACTGATCTTAAGTCAAAAGAAACTACAAGTCTTAAGTGCTGCAATCCCATGAATACTGACACTGCCCCCTACACGATAACTGCATAAACAAACAAGTTACATAAACAGCAATAGACGAGCATAGCAGTCTAAGGGTTAACACCACTTTCAACACTATTGGTTACATTGTGGAGGTCAGTTTTTATTGGACTGGAGCAAGCCTGAGTGCCCTGAGGGAACAATTAAACTTCGACAGGTCAATTAAGATTGAAGTTAAAAGCAACTCACAAGCTCAGTGTTGGATGCAATGTAACAAGATTATTTGGTGAAAATAGAAGGCAGGTAGATCTTTACAATCAGAGCATTATTGGTCCTGAGAAATTTTTTCAATCTATTGTGGTTTTCAAGTTGAAGATATAAGACAATTAATGTAATTTACCCTTATGTACTATTTAACTATGACAGCCATGTTTTGTCTTAAGGCTATAACTCCTTAAGAAGTCATAATTTTTTTTTAACTATTTCTACCCTGAAGTATCTTGATTTCTTAGTTTAATATTTCTTTACATTGAGTAAATTATTTTCTACTCGATTCATTCTAAGTGTGTTACTCTATATCACTATATGTACCTGTAGGTATTTCATCACTTCTTCATACTGCCCCTGTTTTGCTCCCGCTGCTAGATCGTAAGGAGTCTTATCCTGAAATACAGACAAATCTTTATATTGCTTTCATCTGATAACTACAAAGAAGACTTTTGTCACACATATCTCACAATTAGTATTAGTAGCAGCTGAGTGGTGTTTTATTTAATTTTTATAGATGCTTACCATATTATTTTGTTCATTAAATATAACTCATGAGACAACATTTAGATTACTTTTCACAATTGTTTAAAGACTTAAGAGAGGCTTTTTACTTTTCTTTATAAGAATCAGAACAAATGCTCCATCTGTCATCAATTATTCTAAAAAATAATTCTTTGTAGTTTTCTTTAGAGTTTAAAGATTGGTAAATACATCCTTATGTCTACATAAGGGGTGTGGGACTTTGGGGGGTCTTCATTTTTAACTATCTTTTCTAATTTTTTAGACACATTATTGATAGTCCTTTATATTTCAACACCCAAATATTAATCTCTAATCTTTATATTTTTTCACCCAATTCTTTTCTATTCATTAATTTTTCGCCCATTTTTCTCCATTTTCAATTTTTTTTTCTTCCATTCATGATTTTCTATATCTGCATATCCCATCCACACCCTCCTATTTCTGTATACCCTATCCACACCCTCCTATATCTGTATACCCAATCCACACCCTCCTATATATGTATACCCACACCACATCCTCCTATATCTGTATACCCCATCCACACTCTCCTATATCTGTATACCCTTCACACCCTCCTATATCTGGTACAATATCCCTAATGCGCCTTGAAATGAGGAACTTAAAAGTCATGTGTAAACAAAAAATCTCTGTGTAGTGATATTTGACACATTTTATATGATAAACAAATGACTGAGCTGAACCATTTGTGTTATTTTACAAAGTAAGGGAACACAGAATAAATGTGTAAAAACTATGGAGCTATTAAATGTGTTCAAAGTATTAAATTTTCAAAGAACTTATTGTGTTAAAAATGGGATTTTTTACCATGAGGAGCCGCATCGCAAAAGGATACTCGGGGTTTGCTAATTTACGGAAAAATGAATCACACTTCGTAGCCCGAAAATTTAACCACATATGGTAAAAAATGTCTCAGCTTCGAAACAAGCCATCATACATATACAAGTTTACGATATGGGCTGAGCAACAGAAGAAAACGTTACCATTACGGCCTACGGAGAAACAATTGCACATATTGCCCCATCTGTATACACTCACCACACCCTCCTATATCTATATACCCTGCACACCCTCCTATATCTGTATTCCCCATCCACATCCTTCTATATCTGTATAGCCCATCCACACCCTCCTATATCTGTATAGCCCATACACATCCTCTTATATCTGTACACCCCATCCACACCCTCCTATATCTATATACCCTATCCACACCCTCCAATATCTATATACCCCATCCAAACCCTCCTATATCTATATACCCCATCCACACCCTCCTATATCTGTATACCCAATCTATACCCTCCTGTATCTGTATACCCCTCAACACCCTCCTATATCTGTATATCCCAACCACACCCTCCTATATTTGTATATTGTTATTTTACAGCATTCCATAGTTTTTTTTAGTGTTATCACTGGTGTTATTGTTTAAATAAGAAAATAAATAATGATAGGTATCTCTGCCACTAGACAGTTTGAATACAGGAATCATAGTCTTTATAGGATCCTCTCTTTCAAATTAGTGCCATGACAACGGATTGATGTAAGTTTTGTTTGATAATTTGTTTGTTTACACTGACTTTAATTAGTATGATAGTCTATGTTCTTGTGTTTTATAGTAAAATTTAGACATTCAAGTCTATAAAACATTTTCATATTTTAAGTCAAATTTAAATAATCATTTGACTTTTGACTATAGCCTTTAAAAAATCCATTTGACCAACCATATGTTATACATCATTCTAGTGATTCATTACATAATAGTTGAACACAGGGCATATACTATAAAATATTACCTGATGTGTTTTTACCAAGGGACTGGCACCTCCTTGTTCTACCAGACATTGTGTGGTCTGTAGATGTCCTCTCGCAGCAGCAAAATGTAAAGCTGTTCTTCCATCATACTATAATATAACCAAATAACATGTAACTATAATGTACAATACTTTGTTGTCAATATCAATAATATACAACATATCCTACAACTGACATTAAAACTTGTCTGATAAACTGGACAATGTTGTGTAATAAATATAAACTAAATATATATCACATGAATCAGTGGTCAAAACTGAATAAAATGACCAGTCACACTTGTATTTATATTGTATATAAACAAACAATTAACATGTTTTGTTGTGAATTGTCAAAATTTCCATAAAAATCTGATATCTTAAAAAAATATTTTTTTCAAGAAATATGTAAAATAATTATATCAATGGATCCAGTAGAATAAAACAAGTAAAATGAGATCCAACTTTATATGATTCTTACACATATTTGTTCATTAAAACTGTCTAATTAACAACAGGAATTAGTGTAGATTCAGTATAATTATTCATTCTAATAAAATAATTTTTTTTAATAAACTTGTAAAAAGTCATATTTTCTGATTCAGAACAATAAACTGAATAAAATGAGACCCCACTTGATATAATTATTACAGATATTTGTTCATTAAACCTGTCTAATTAACAACATGATTTAGTGTAGATTAATAGTAATGTGATCAGACTAAGTAGATAACATACTGTTGTGATGTCGATCTTACATCCTGTATCAATGAGGAGACTACAGATCTCCAGGTGTCCTCCACCGGCAGCAAACATTAATGCTGTCTCTCCAAAAACCTGGAATAATACAACTGACATCAAAACTTGTCTGATAAACTGGACAATGTTGTGTAATAAATATAAACAAAATATATATCACATGAATCAGTGGTCAAAACTGAATACAATGACCAGTCTCACTTGTATTTATATTGTATATAAACAATAAATAAACATGTTTTGTTGTGAAATGTCAAAACTTCCATTAAACTTGATATCTTAAAAAAATTTTTTTTTTAAAGAAATGTGTAAAATAACTATATCAATGGATTCAGTAGAGCAAAACAAGCAAAATGAGACCCCACTTTATATGATTCTTACACATATTTGTTAATTAAAACTGTCTAATTAACATCAGGATGTAGTGTAGATTCAGTATAGTCATTCATTTTAATAAAAAAAATTTTTTTTAAAGAAACACGAAAAAGAATTATATTTTCTGATTCAGAACAATAATATGAGTAAAACGAGACCCCACTTGATATAATTATTACAAATATTTGTTCATTAAAACTGTCTAATTAACAACATGATTTAGTGTAGATTAATAGTAATGTGATCAGACTAAGTAGATAACATACTGTTGTTGTGATGTCGATCTTACATCTTCTATCAATGAGGAGTCTACAGACCTCCAGGTGTCCTCTGTAGGCAGCCTTCATTAATGCTGTCCATCCACTTCTCTGGAATAATACAACTGACATCAAAACTTGTCTGATAAACTGGACAATGTTGTGTAATAAATATAAACAAAATATATATCACATGAATCAGTGGTCAAAACTGAATACAATGACCAGTCACACTTGTATTTATATTGTATATAAACAATAAATAAACATGTTTTGTTGTGAAATGTCAAAACTTCCATTAAACTTGATATCTTAAAAACAAATTTTTTTTTAAGAAATGTGTAAAATAACTATATCAATGGATTCAGTAGAGCAAAACAAGCAAAATGAGACCCCACTTTATATGATTCTTACACATATTTGTTAATTAAAACTGTCTAATTAACATCAGGATGTAGTGTAGATTCAGTATAGTCATTCATTTTAATAAAAAAAAATTTTTTTAAAGAAACACGAAAAAGAATTATATTTTCTGATTCAGAACAATAATATGAGTAAAATGAGACCCCACTTGATATAATTATTACAAATATTTGTTCATTAAAACTGTCTAATTAACAACATGATTTAGTGTAGATTAATAGTAATGTGATCAGACTAAGTAGATAACATACATCTGTGATGTCGATCTTACATCCTGTATCAATGAGGAGACGACAGATCTCCAGGTGTCCCCACCTGGCAGCAAACATTAATGCTGTCTCTCCTAACACCTGGAATAATACAACTGACATCAAAACTTGTCTGATAAACTGGACAATGTTGTGTAATAAATATAAACAAAATATATATCACATGAATCAGTGGTCAAAACTGAATACAATGACCAGTCACACTTGTATTTATATTGTACATAAACAATAAATAAACAACATGTCAAACTTCCATCAGAACTGTCATGTTAATTTTTTTTTTTTTTTTTAAGAAATGAACAAAATATTTATATCAATGGATTCATTACAATTCTCTGAGTAAAATGACATCTCACTTTATATAATCCTAACAAGTATTTGTTGATATAATGATTAAATCTGTCTGATTAACATGATTCAGAATAATGATAATTTTTTTAAAAAGTAACTTTTTCAAAGAAACATAAAAAATAGTTACATTTCCTGATTTAATTCGAGGAGACAAACAAAATGAGACCCCACTTTATATGATTCTTACAAATATTTGTTGTCCATTAAACCTGTCTAATAAACAACATAATTTTGTATATATTAAGGAATGTGGTCAAAGTGAAGCAATAATATACATGTCAGGGGCGTAGCTAGAAAGAAACGACATGGAAGCAAGTTCCGCTGAGCAGAGCGAGGCGAAACATTTTTGGGACCCTATTTTGCAGAAAAATGTTTTTTTTTCGGTTTTTGGTCATAGGACGGCTAAAAGAGGAGCTACATGTATATGTAGATAAAAATTTATGAATGTAAAACTATTAATAAATCTTCTGAATAGAGTAACAAATAAGCAACTCATATTTTTGATAAGAATTTACTTAAAATTGTCCAAAATCTGCTCTTTGGGTCTTGGAAGAAAGAAACTTCTCTATTACTTTGTCAATATTCACACTGAAATCCCGATGAATATGCAGTAATGCTATGTAACTGTCCTTGTTCATTGTTGATCGTACATTTGTTTTCAATTACATATGTAGTACCGTGACTGAAAGATCTCCATCATTGTATGGTAGCACTCGCGAGATGTTATAAACTAGCGTACGTGTCCGGCATCGAGCGACCTTCCCAATTGAATTCATCAAAATTACTTGACAGGTCAGTTTCGTATGTCTCAGACAATATTGAGATTTGTGATATTTCCTACATTATGATGATGCAGATACAGCGCAAAGAAGATAATACTTGAAGCGACTCCACTTTCCAGTTCCCTTATCATATGGTCTAAAAACGCAAAAAATAATAAGAATTTCCAATACTGTTTTGGCGTGGTTGCAGGGTGATTCAACCACTTCGCCTCGGCATATTTTCAATGATATCAAAGGGATCTAATAATTCTAATGCCGATTGGTACATCTCATTCCACACTATTTTTAAGTAACTTGTAGTTTTACACTATTTCACTGTACACTTTTTTTAACTAGTAACTTGTAGTTTTACACTGTTTCACTGTACACTATTTTTAACTAATAACTTGTAGTTTTGCACTGTTTCACTGTGCTTTATTTTCAAGTAACTTGTAGTTTTATACTGTTTCACTGTACACTATTTTGAACTAGTAACTTGTAGTTTTACACTGTTTCACTGTACACTATTTTGAACTAGTAACTTGTAGTTTTACACTGTTTCACTGTACACTATTTTGAACTAGTAACTTGTAGTTGTACACTGTTTCACTGTACACTATTTTGAACTAGTAACTTGTAGTTTTACACTGTTTCACTGTACACTATTTTGAACTAGTAACTTGTAGTTTTACACTGTTTCACTGTACACTATTTTTAACTAGTAACTTGTAGTTTTACACTGTTTTACTGTACACTATTTTAAAGTAAATTGTAGTTTTACACTGTTTCACTGTACACTATTTTTAACTAGTAACTTGTAGTTTTACACTGTTTTACTGTACACTATTTTAAAGTAACTGGTAGTTTTACACTGTTTCACTGTGCAGTATTTTTAAGTAACTTATAGTTTTACACTGTTTCACTGTACACTATTTTTAACTAGTAACTTGTAGTTTTACACTGTTTCACTGTACACTATTTTTAACTAGTAACTTGTAGTTTTACACTGTTTTACTGTACTCTATTTTTAACTAGTATTTTACACTGTTTCACTGTACACTATTTTTAACTAGTTACTTGTAGTTTGACACTGTTTCACTGTACACTATTTTTAAGTAACTTGTAGTTTTACACTGTTTCACTGTACACTATTTTTAACCAGTAACTTGTAGTTTTACACTGTTTTACTGTACACTATTTTTAACTAGTATTTTACACTGTTTCACTGTACACTATTTTTAACTAGTTACTTGTAGTTTGACTCTGTTTCACTGTACACTATTTTTAAGTAACTTGTAGTTTTACACAGTTTCACTGTGCTCTATCTTTTAGTAACTTGTAGTTTTACACTGTTTTACTCAGTAAATTACTGTACACTATTTTAAAGTAACTTGTAGTTTTACACAGTTTCACTGTACATTATTTTCAAGTAACTTGTAGTTTTGTGTCTTTTATTGTACATGTACCAGAAGACGACGTATCTTAAAATGATTTTTCTATGAAGTATTAAATTAAGGTAGTTTTGAATGTGACTATTTTACTTACATTTTGATTATCAATGTCTGCATCATTCTGTAGACATAATTTTAAGGCTTCTATATCTCCATCCTCAGCAGCTGTAGTAAGTTTCTGTAAGTAAAACATAGATAGAACATTTAATCTTGTTAATCAATGTCTGCACCATTCTGTAGACATAATTTTAAGGCTTCTATACCTCCAGTACTAGCAGCTGTAATAAGTTTCTGTAAGTAAAACATGAATTTTAAATTTAATAAATTGTATTAAATAATTGCTGTTAAATTAGGTAATAATTATTCTTCTGTATAGCAATGACTACATAAATCAGTAGTATCCTTCCTTAATAAAACATTCAGACAGAGAGAAATTCTATAAATAGCTTATGAATTACATGATTGACAGTTTAAACAAGGATTCTGAAGGTACTACATAAATAATACACTGTCTACTACTGGAAAGAAGTTTACAGAGTATACACTCATACTTAAAAAAATATTCGATACATTTCTTACATGAAAAACTTTAAATTGCATTTTTGTTTGTCATCAGTTACTCAATACATATTCAATTTTTTTTGTGTAACTAAACTGCCACTCAGTATTGTATGATAATAATCAAAGTCTTCCCATGTAAGTTATTGACACACTAACCTCAGAGAATATATATTAAAGTTACAAGGAAATCTGCATGTGTGCAAGTGTCAACTGTGTATAGTGTACAAGATAAGACAATTAATTTAGTGTCACCCGCCTTATGAGTAGAAGATAAGACAATTAAGTGTCACCCGTGTAATGAGTAGAATATAAGACCATCAAGTGTCACCCGTGTAATGAGTAGAAGATAAGACAATCAACTGTCAACCTTGTAATGAGTAGAAGATAAGACGATCAAGTGTTACCCGTGATATGAGTAGAAGATAAGACAATTAATTGTCACTCATGTTATGAGAAGAAGATAAGTCGATTAAGTGTTACCCGTGGTATGAGTAGAAGATCAGACTATTAATTGTCACTCATGTTATGAGTAGAAGATAAGGCAATTAATTGTCACTCATGTTATGAGTAGAAGATAAGTCGATTAAGTGTCACTTGTGTAATGAGTAGAAGATAAGACGATTAAGTGTTACCCGTGATATGAGTAGAAGATAAGACAATTCATTGTCACTCATGTTATGAGTAGAAGATAAGTCGATTAAGTGTTACCCGTGATATGAGTAGAAGATAAGACAATTAATTGTCACTCATGTTATGAGTAGAAGATAAGTCGATTGAAGTGTCACTTGTGTAATGAGTAGAAGATAAGTCAATTAATTGTCACTCATGTTATGAGTAGAAGATAAGTCGATTAAGTGTCACTCGTGTAATGAGTAGAAGATAAGTCAATTAATTAAGTGTCACCTGTGTAATGAATAGAAGATAAGACAATTAAGTGTCACCCATGTTATGAGTAGAAGATAAGATGATCAAGTGTCACCCTCGTAATGAGTAGAAGATAAGATGATCAAGTGTCACCCTCGTAATGAGTAGAAGATAAGACAATTAAGTGCCACTTGTGTTATGAGTAGAAGATAAGATGATTAAGTGCCACTTGTGTTATGAGTAGAAGATAAGACCATTAATTGTCACTCATGTTATGAGTAGAAGATAAGTCGATTAAGTGTCACTCGTGTAATGAGTAGAAGATAAGTCAATTAATTAAGTGTCACCTGTGTAATGAATAGAAGATAAGACAATTAAGTGTCACCCATGTTATGAGTAGAAGATAAGATGATCAAGTGTCACCCTCGTAATGAGTGGAAGATAAGATGATCAAGTGTCACCCTCGTAATGAGTAGAAGATAAGATGATTAAGTGTTACCCATGTAATGAGTAGAAGATAAGATGATAAAAGTGTTACCCATGTAATGAGTAGAAGATAAGATGATTAAGTGTCACCCTCGTAATGAGTAGAAGATAAGATGATTAAGTGTCACCCATGTAATGAGTAGAAGATAAGATGATCAAGTGTCACCCATGTTATGAGTAGAAGATAAGATGATTAAGTGTCACCCTCGTAATGAGTAGAAGATAAGATGATTAAGTGTCACCCTCGTAATAAGTAGTAGATAAGATGATTAAGTGTCACCCTCTTAATGAGTAGAAGATAAGATGATCAAGTGTCACCCATGTAATGAGTAGAAGATAAGATGATCAAGTGTTACCCATGTAATGAGTAGAAGATAAGATGATTAAGTGTCACCTATGTAAAGAGTAGAAGATAAGATGATTAAGTGTCACCCATGTAATGAGTAGAAGATAAGATGATTAAGTGTCACCTATGTAAAGAGTAGAAGATAAGATGATTAAGTGTCACCTATGTAAAGAGCAGAAGATAAGATGATTAAGTGTCACCCATGTAATGAGTAGAAGATAAGATGATCAAGTGTCACCCATGTAATAAGTAGAAGATAAGATGATCAAGTGTCACCCATGTAATAAGTAGAAGATAAGATGATTAAGTGTCACCCATGTAATGAGTAGAAGATAAGATGATTAAGTGTCACCCATGTAATAAGTAGAAGATAAGATGATTAAGTGTCACCCATGTAATGAGTAGAAGATAAGATGATTAAGTGTCACCCGTGTAATGAGTAGAAGATAAGATGATTAAGTGTCACCCGTGTAATGAGTAGAAGATAAGATGATCAAGTGTCACCCATGTAATAAGTAGAAGATAAGATGATTAAGTGTCACCCATGTAATGAGTAGAAGATAAGATGATTAAGTGTCACCCGTGTAATGAGTAGAAGATATGACAATCAAGTGTGACCCGTGTAATGAGTAGAAGATAAGATGATTAAGTGTCACCCGTGTAATGAGTAGAAGATAAGACAATTAAGTGTCACCCATGTAATGAGTAGAAGATAAGACAATTAAGTGTCACCCATGTAATGAGTAGAAGATATGACAATCAAGTGTGACCCGTGTAATGAGTAGAAGATATGACAATCAAGTGTGACCCGTGTAATGAGTAGAAGATAAGACAATCAAGTGTGACCCGTGTAATGAGTAGAAGATAAGACAATTAAGTGTGACCCGTGTAATGAGTAGAAGATAACACAATTAAGACGATATCTGCTATAGTTATTAACAACACCTTAGTTGGTCAAATGTTGTGAGTCACCTTGCTATGTCCCGGTTTTGTTCTTGTTTGTTTGATCTGTTTTCTTCGAAATAGTAGTTTTGTTACATTCGCCTAGAATTCTACTTGTTTTTATTTTAAATTACCACTTACTTGTATCTAACTGTACAATAATGGGGAACAAAACCACACAAGGAGACTATTAGGTAAATCTTACCGTATTCCAATCCTCCATTATATCCTAAAAATAGAAAAGAAAAATTATATTCGATATATACGGTTGAGTTATCATTGAGGTACATGTATTATAGTTACTGCCAATTAAAAATACATGATCATTATTGGATGTAATATACTGACCTAATATTTTTATATATGAATGTGACCTACCGAATTAGACTATTTACCGGATTTGTAATCACATAAGCAACACGACGGGTGCCACATGTGGAGCAGGATCTGCTTACCCTTCGGGAGCAACTGGGATCACCCCTAGTTTTTGTTGGGGTTCCTGTTGTTTATTCTTTAGTTTTCTATGTTGTGTCATGTGTACTACTGTTTTTCTGTTGTTTTTTTTTCATTTTTAGCCATGATGTTGTCAGTTTGTTTTAGAGTTATGAGTTTGACTGTCCCTTTGGTATCTTTTGTCCCTCTTTTAGATACTAATTTTAATTGATTAATAATAGCATTGAACATTTGAAACAGTGATTTATCTCAACTTTTCTGCACTATTAGAAGTTAATGAACTGAACTCAAAACCTTGACGATCTAATCACATACCTTAATGAGGTTCAGATGTATTCTACAAGCAGGGTGTGACCTTTTCCATTGAACATCAGAACATCTATTGCACTTTCCCAGACCTGAAAATGTCAAAAGTTTTATTTAACAGCATTATAACATATATAAAGAACAATATTAAATATCATATTGCAGCTTCTCAAAACACTGTCTATAATCAACTAGACCAGTCACATTAATTTCAATTTTTTTTTATTCCGTATGTGCCTGTCGAAAGATAGGACCTATAACGTAGTGGATTTAGTTAATAGTTGTGCACCATATTTGTTTTTCCTTTGTTGTTGTAGTAGGCTGTTGTTTTTTTTTCTTTTGAGATGTTTCACATTTTATCATAGCAAGGCTATTTATAGATGATTATATGGTATGGGTTTTGCTCATTGTTGAAGGCTGTTGGACAGCCTGTAATTGTTTATATCTTTGTCCTACGGTCTAGGAATATTTGCTTCATTGTTAATCATACCACACCTTCTAATTATCATATGGTATGGGTTTTGCTCCTTGTTGAAGACTGTTGGACAGCCTGTAATTGTTTATATATTTGTCCTATGGTCTAGGAATAATTGCTTCATTGTTAATCATACCACACCTCCTAATTATCATATGGTATGGGTTTTGCTCATTATGGAAGGCTGTTGGACAATCTGTAATTGTTTATATATTTGTCCTATGGTCCAGGAATAATTGTATCATTTTTATGTTAAACCCCATCTCCTTATTTTTATTATATACAATAAAATGATCTAATGATCAGAGATACCTTCTCCCTCTTAACATACTTAATGTACTCACAGGATTGAAGCTTGAAATTTTTTTCTATTAGTATGTTTTACAATTTGCCTAAAAGTATGTTAAGTCCTGTACCATTTCAATTTTCAAGTGAAAGATCCTCCTCAAGAAATTCCATGGTCCTGAAATAAGTACTTACGTAACAGATTGTAGGAAATGGACCTTTGTTTTCCAAAATTCAAATGTTCTCTCACAGAAATGGGAGGTCCCTGACAATTGGTAACACACTAATTATAAAACTATGAAAAGTAAAGTAAGAATAATGTAATGGTGTCTTATATTGCCATATTTAATGTTGTTGCTTAGTCCTATATATTGACCTGATTGACCTGTACACATCTCCTATATATTGACCTTTACACATCTCCTATACATTGACCTTTACACATCTCCATTGTTGCTTTGTTGGGTTGCTGTCACATTTATCTCACTTTATTTTTCTTTAGCACAAGTTCAATGCCTAAGTTCAACCAATCTATTTTTGAAGGCAAATAACACTGTAATGATTTCATGTGTCTTGTTTACTATAAAAACATTAGAGTTATGGTATTTTGAATGTAAAAACTATATGTTGATTATCTCCCCTTATAGAGTTTGAATAATTTACATTGGAAACAAATTTCAATAGTAAATGATCCTATATAGTTCACTATACTGTACACTTACCTATAATAACAACTTGGCTGGACAAGGATCACATGGACTATAATAACAACTTGACTGGACAAGGATCACATTGACTGGACATGGATCTAATAAATATAAATAATAAAAGTTCAAACTAAAAACATGGCTAAATAAGAAAAAGACAAACAACAGTACACAAAACACAAAATTAACAAGAATGTGTCCATAGTACACAGATGCCCCACTCACACTATCTTTTTCTGTGTTTAGTGGACCTAAAAATTGGGATAAAAACTATAATTTGTCATTTAAATTAGAAAGATCATATCACATGGAACATGTATACTAAGTTTCAAGTTGATTGGACTTCAACTTCATCAAAAACTACCTTGACCAAAAACTTTAACCTGAAATTTGCACTATCATTTTCTATGTTCAGTGAACCGTGAAATTGGGGTCAAAACTTTAATTTGGCATTAAAATTAGAAAGATCATATCATGGAGCACATGTGAACTAAGTTTCAAGTTGATTGGATTTTAACTTCATTAAAAACTACCTTGACCAAAAACTTTAACCTAAACGGATGGACGGACGGACGGACGGAAGGACAGACGGACGCACAGACCAGAAAACATAATGCCCCTCTACTATCGTAGGTAGGGCATAACAATTAAAGACTGAGCAACAGGAAACCCATCAAAAGTTGAGGGCTATCTCAGGTGCTCCACATGTGGCACTTGTGTTGCTCAATAATAAGTCCAGGGATGATTCCAGGTGTTTTCAAATGGGTCCCTTGAACATCAAATTGGGAATTTGTATCCCTATTGGGAATTTTTTATGCATACAATCTAAGACGAAATAATATCATTTTGCTGTAAAAACGGAAAATGTTTATTAAATTTCGCCTGTACACTGATTGAAGAAGTTATTGGATTGAGAGCAGGGAAGTTGTAATACATGAATAAACTTTATAAGATACCTTATATACTTTTTAAGATATCTTATATACTTTATGAGATATCTTATATACTTTATAAATTATATAATCGTGTGGTCTAGTGGGACAGCTACCGTGCAGGCAATTTGGTGGGTCATGATATCTCAGAAGCATGGGTTAAAATCACGGCGAGGAAAGAACAAAAACTTTGCAAAAGCAAATTTTCAGATCTAACATTGTTGGGTTGATGTTTAGACGAGTTGTATATATATACATAATGTACACAGCCAGGTGTCACCATCACTGCTGGTGATCCGATGGATAAATCTGTTGTAGAGTTGTCACTGGCTATCTTATATAATATAGAAGATATCTAATATCGATTATAAGATATCTTACATAGTATATACGATATCTTATATAGTTTATATACATGATATATTATATAGTTTATAAGATATCTTATATAGTTTATAAGATATCTTATATAGTGTATAAGCTATCTCATATAATTTATAAGATATCTGATATCCTTTATAGGATATCTGATAAATATACAATGTACATACATTACTCCCAACACTTTAGTAATTAAATCGAAATCATTGTCTGTAATTTTCAAAGAAATCGAAATAGTTGAAACACGGAAAACGAAGAGGACCCTAAAATGAACTGGTTAGGAAACAGAAATATGCTCTTGCTCAACGTGGAAGTGGGGTAACAGGCGACCATAAGTACAAAGAAAAATTATATGATATATTAACCACTGAAAAAGTCATCCATTGGGTATTTTTTCAACAGATCATCTTTATTAACTTACCTTGATTCAAATGGATTTCAAATTGAACTGGCCAATTGTTGAATTCAGAAAATCAATTACAATAGTTTATATACTTAATTGATAAGATATTTAAAGCAATTGAACCAGTGAATTTTAAAATTATTTGGATCATTTTCATATCTTTTGAAACAGTTCCATAATGATGACATAGTATATTTTGGGGGGTAGGGGAGGGGGGCATTTCATGAATGGTCTATCATCAACATTATTTTCAACCAGTTGCTTCACAGGGCGCAGCATTATACGACCGCAGATGTAGAACCCTGAACAGATTGGACAAGTATGGACACAACTTTTAAGTTTGATACAGCTATAAATGTGGATTGTGATTAAATAGTTGACACAACATAGGTTTATGTCACATTATGAATTTGGTTTAAGAAATGAAAATTAGAATTTAATGGACCAACTTGAAAACTGGGCCAATAATTAAAAATCTAAGTACATTTTTAGATTCAGCATATCAAAGAACCCCAAGGATTCAATTTTTGTCAAAATCAAACAAAGTTTAAGTTTGGATCCTTTGGACCTTAATGTAAACCAATTTGAAAACGGGACCAAAAATGAAGAATCTACATACACAGTTAGATTCGGCATATCAAAGAACCCCAAATATTCAATTTTTGATGAAATCAAACAAAGTTTAATTTTGGACCCTTTGGGCCCCAAATTCATAAACTGTTGGGACCAAAACTCCCAAAATCAATACCAACCTTCCTTTTATGGTCATAAACCTTGTGTTTAAATTTCATAGATTTCTATTCACTTATACTAAAGTTATAATGTGAAAACCAAGAAAAATGCTTATTTGGGCCCCTTTTTGGCCACAAATTCCTAAACTGTTGGGATCTCAACTTCCCAAGTCAATACCAACCATCCTTTTGTGGTCATAAACCTTGTGTTTAAATTTCATAGATTTCTATTTACTTAAACTAAAGTTATTGTGCAAAAACCAAGAATAATGCTTATGTGGGCCCTTTGTTGGCCCCTAATTCCTAAACTGTTAAAACCAAAACTCCCAAAATCAATCCCAACCTTCCTTTTGTGGTCATAAACCTTGTGTCAATATTTCATGGATTTCTATTTACTTAAACTTAAGTTATTGTGCGAAAACCAAGAAAATGCTTATTTGGGCCCTTTTTGGCCCCTAATTCCTAAAATGTTGGGATCAAAACTCCCAAAATCAATCCCAACCTTCCTTTTGTGGTCATAAACCTAGTGTTAAAATTTCATAGATTTCTATTCACTTTTACTAAAGTTAGAGTGCGAAAACTCAAAGTATTCGGACGACGACGACGACGACCATAATGATGACATAGTATATTTTGGGGGGTAGGAGGAGGGGGGCATTTCATGAATGGTCTATCATCAACATTATTTTCAAAAATGCTCAAACTTTTGTCTTTTGATGAAATAGAGTAAAATATAAAATAATTTCTTTTACAAAACAAGCTTTCATCAAATTACATAACCAGCTCTGCTGGGCGATCTACTTTTACGAGATCAAATACTCCCATAATATTGTAATCAATTGAAACTGGCTGCTAAAATTGTTTAACTCATGTTGACATACTTAAATCATTGTTAATAAAATGTGATTGTTGTCAGCAGTCTTATCCAGTTTTACTATGTTTTGACGACAAACTATGAAAAATTATAGTTTTTCCGAAAATACCGACTTTTATTTTATTTTCCTGAATTGGGAATTTATATTCACAAACATTTTGGGGGACGCTGGCCGATTTAAGGGCTGCTAAGCGGCCTTAAACTGTATAGTGAAATCAACCCTGTAAGAACAAAGTTTTCATTGGTTGAATACAATGTTGACCTCTTTCATTGAATGGTTGCTGTGTCATTGACATTAACATCCAATCTTCAATTCATACACCACAAGTGACTTCTTTGTAATGATTGCAATGTTTTGTTTAAGTTTGGACTCCCTAAAGCAATTAATTACTCATGGAAAGATTGGAAGAGTAGCTTGAATAATTTCAAATCATGTTTAGATATGGTGCGAACAAAAAAGAACAGAAATAAGTGCTAGTGTTATACATGGTTATACTTCTTAGAATTATCTCCCCTTTAAGAATGTTAACATATACGATTGAAATTTAGTTCTGAATTTCATTTGATCAAATAAATAACCAAACGTTCCAAAACAATTTGACTATAATATTCACTTACCTTTACTAAGTAATAAATTGACTGGACTTGAATCAAATAAAAATGGACAGTAGATCTTTAAACTGAAAATATAAAATAGCTCAATTACAGTTTCAGATAAATATCGGTTGAACCCTTTCTGAACATGTATATATATATACTTTTTTAGCTTGTGACAAGTAACTTGTCGTGTAGATTGCGTAGTTCACTTTTTTTCCTACTTATAAAAAAAAAAAACTGTAAACAAGAAATAATTGTAACAGGATGCTGCTACGAACATGACGAAGTCACCCAAACAAAGCACTCAAAATAAGTCATTCCCACGGTCGCCTGACATTGAGCATGTTGAGCAACGTCCAATACAAATTGGTCTGGTTTGGTAAAGTGATATATGCACAAGTGACGTCTAGGTATTACACCTGTGTGTCATTCAAATCTTCTTGATATCATGTACAGCAATATTCATGATTCAGGGGTGGGGATCTTGACAGTTTACAAGTTCTTACAGGAGATAGGGATAAGAGTGACCCTAGGGGACTAGCCTTTTATTTCATCTGATTTGTTTTATTATCCAATACATATATATATGGTTAAGGGTAGGGGATCACAACCGTTTACATGTTTTCAAAAAGAAGGGGGTGGGGTCACCCCTGTGGACTTCTTCTATATTTCATTTGATTTATTTTATTGTCCCATACAAAAATATATATGGTTTATGGGGATCTCAACAGTTTACGAGTTCTCAAACAACAAGGGGGTGTGAGTGACACCTGCGGACTCCCCTTCTATTTCATATGATTTGTTTTATTGTCCAGTACAAGAATATATATGGTTAAGGGTAGGGGATCTTGACCATTTACAAGTTCTCAAACACGTGGGGTGGGGCTGACCCAAAGGGACTCCAACTTTATTTCATTTGATTTGTTTGTTTGCCCCATACAAAAATCATACAAAAATATATATGGTTTATGGGTGGGGATCTCAACAGTTTACAAGTTCTCAAACAACAAGGGGGTGTGAGTGACACCTGGGGACTCGCCTTCTATTTCATATGATTTGTTTTATTGTCCAGTACAAGAATATATATGGTTAAGGGTAGGGGATCTTGACCATTTCCAAGTTCTCAAACAAGTGGGGTGGGGCTGACCCAAAGGGACTCCCACTTTATTTCATTTGATTTGTTTTGTTGCCACATACAAAAATATATATGGTTTAGGGGTAGGGATCTTGACTGTTTAAAAGTTTTCAAAAAGAAAGGGTTGGGGTGACTGACCCCTCTGGAGTTCCTCTATATTTCATTTGATTTATTTCATTGTCCCATACAAAAATATATATGGTTTATGGGTGGGGATCTCAACTGTTAACAAGTTCTCAAACAAAAAGGGGTTCGGAGTGACCCTCGGGGACTCGCCTTTTTTTTCATTTGATTTGATATATTTTACCGTATAAGAATATATATGGTTTAGAGGTGGGGATCTTGACTGTTTTTAAGTTCTCAAACATGAGGGGTTGGGTGGGGTGACCCCATGGACTCAACCTAAATTAAATTTGATTTGTTTTATGGTCGTGCAATCATTACATACATGTAGATGCCAACCCCTTTTGAGACAATCAGTAACAAACTATCAAATTTTCCGTATTTTTGAAAAGTTTTCAGTAATCATTCAAAAACTTGCATTTACCAATAAAAATTACTGACGAGTGGTTGCAAAATGATGTGCACTAAAATTTGTCGTTCACCATGTTGTCTGTAGTATGAATTCAATTCATTAATTGTTCAGATGTTCTCGACTCGTACATTTTCGTTTTGTCAAGGAGAAGTAGAGAAAGGGGGAAAGCTACTTCATCAAGTTTTCCTCTTCGGAAGTCAGTTAGTTCCCATCAATAGGTTGATAACTCCAGAGAAACCGGAAACATTACATTGTCGTTTTCTAAATACCGGACCAGGACGGAAAAGTAATGATAAAAATCCGCGATTTACAAAATTGAACGGCAATGATTGGGAATCCGTAACTATTCGACTTTGACCGTAACAGCGTAGTTTGTATCGCAAAATCGGAAAAACTACGGAAAAATCGTAATGGTTGGCATCTATATATGTCATTAATAAAAACCATGTGTGTCTGTCACTTACTGTTTTCAAGTTATAGTCATTTGAAAATTAAAAAAAAAAATCCCATAGGGTTCTATAGTAAATTCATCCCTTCTGTTTGCCCCTCAAAATTCACCTAAATAGACCACAAGAAGAAAAATAATTTAAGAACTGAGCAAAAACTTTGTTTAGGAGTCTTAATAGCAAAAAGTATAATTACAAATTTTGTTCTAGTCTGATTTTCTAATTTTCTAATGCCAAATATGGAAAAGGTCGAGTTTGTTGTGGGCTGACATGAGATGATATACCATGATACATTCGATACTCTCTGACTTCTACGTATTCATTTAACATTTGTAAAAATCGTAGTCAGCGTCGTAAAATGTCCATTCATTCATATTAATTTTCTCTTCAACCGGAGAAAGGTAGGAAACCTTAACAAGAGTGCACACGCTGATATATGTCTCGCCTTCTTTACTTATCATTGATATTATGTTGATAGTCCTAAATATAAAGCTTTATTACAACTGTCACCTAAACTTAACATTAACCAAGAAAACTAAACATTGACCAATGAACCATGAAAATGTGGTCAAGGTCAGATGACACCTGCCAGTTGGACATGTACACCTTACAGTGCTTCCATACACTGAAGATACTAGACCTATTGCTTATAGTATCTGAGATATGGACTTGACCCCCAAAACTTAACCTTGTTCACTGATCCATGAAATGAGTTTGAGATCAAGTGAAAACTGCCTGACAGGCATGAGGACCTTGCAATGTACACACATACCAAATATAGTTATCCTATTACTTATAATAAGAGAGAATTTAACATTACAAAAAATCTTAACTTTTTTTTTCAAGTAGTCACTAAACCATGAAAATGAGGTCAAGGACATTGGACATGTGACTGACAGAAACTTTGTAACATGAGGCATCCATATACAAAGTATGAAGCATCCAGGTCTTCCACCTTCTAAAATATAAAGCTTTAAAGAAGTAAGATAACGCCGCCGCTGTATCACTATCCCTATGTCGAGCTTTCTGCAACAAAAGTTGCAGGCTCGACAAAAACTAGGAATATAGTACTCACTTTTGGAGGCACACATATACATGTACATGTATGGATCTGGGGCCGTATGCATAAAACATCTTAACTTAAGTATTCCTTAAACTTAGATTTCACCAAGAATTTCCTTAGTTAAGTCAAATATTTAAATGGTATGCATAAACTTACTTAAGTTTTCACTTAACTAAGGAATACTTAAATCGGAACCTTTCTCTAATTACCGTATGATATATATTAGCTCATCACATGTACTCACCCGCGTAAAAGTTTGTTATGATTATTTAAATTTATTGATCAATGCATGCTTTTATTTTAAAGAGCTGGGGTTTATTTGATAAAGGTATGTAAAACAATGAAATAAAACATAACATAGTTATAAGTATAATGATGAACAATTGGCACAAATAAGACAACGCTTTTTATGCTAGATGTTTTGACAGATGGGCATTGAAAAAAATATTTCGGTAATCCAAAACTTTCCTCTACTTAGCATGCTTAGGTCGCATTTCTTTCTAACCAAAACGTTTTCTAAACACTACATAAGTAGAAACAAATACATCGTTTTACATGTTTAATAAGTCTTTAATGTCCCTGTTTGAACTTTCAATAAAGCAAGCACATGTTGCTGGTAACAGACTTGTTTACAAAGGTAGAAACAAATACTTTGTTTTATCAAGTTGAAGATAGAAACAAATACAGCGTTTTTACGTATTACTAACAAGCGACAAACTGCAGACGCATTTTTAGCGTTTGTATAGTTTGTCAAAGTTTATGGAAACTTTGCAAACGTATGTTTGAATGAAACGATCAAAACATGTGCGCGCTTAGCGGTTTGCATCATTTGTGTTAGAGAATGAAACGATCAAAACATGTGCGCGCTTAGCGGTTTGCATCATTTGTGTTAGAGAATGAAACGATCAAAACATGTGCGCGCTTAGCGGTTTGCATCATTTGTGTTAGAGAATGAAACGATCAAAACATGTGCGCGCTTAGCGGTTTGCATCATTTGTGTTAGAGAATGAAACGATCAAAACATGTGCGCGCTTAGCGGTTTGCATCATTTGTGTTAGAAAGGATTTAATTATCTTTACAACATTTTTTAAACTCAACAAAACATGATCACGGTTTCAGTGGCGTAGCACAAGACTGAGTGTAGCATTGTAAGCATGTTAAACTCTAACAAAACATGATCACGGTTTCAGTGGCGTAGCACAAGACTGAGTGTAGCATTGTAAGCATGTTAAACTCTAACAAAACATGATCACGGTTTCAGTGGCGTAGCACAAGACTGAGTGTAGCATTGTAAGCATGTTAAACTCTAACAAAACATGATCACGGTTTCAGTGGCGTAGCACAAGACTGAGTGTAGCATTGTAAGCATGTTAAACTCTAACAAAACATGATCACGGTTTCAGTGGCGTAGCACAAGACTGAGTGTAGCATTGTAAGCATGTTAAACTCTAACAAAACATGATCACGGTTTCAGTGGCGTAGCACAAGACTGAGTGTAGCATTGTAAGCATGACTGTAATAACAAATAATTTTACAAAACACTTTTTTCAATAAAATGTTCACTTATCCTTCAGCTTATTATCCGCTGCCATCTCCCTTTCCATCTTCCTTGCTTATATTTGCTTATGGTAAAAAAAAATCTATTTTGATGTGAAATTAACATTGTGATTGCTTCCCTTTCACAACAAAAAAGGGGGAGGGTAGATTTTTTTTCCAGTAATCCATATACAAATTAGGATAATTTTCAAAAGTCCTACAATCTTTACTAAAACAAATTATTACATGAAATATATTCTCCCTGTAAGTGAATTTTTTGTTTAAGGGTATGCCCTACGTCTTTAGAATAAAACTGAATTGAAAATTCAAATGACGCACTGACCACCTCATCCCCCCCCACCCACCCCCATAAAAAAGAACCCCAACACACATATATATAAAATGTGGTTTTGCATGCTCTCTCTTCATTCCTTAATTCTGTTTTAACTAACAGTTACAATTGATACCGTGAGGTGTATTTTAACTATTTTAAAACAAATGTGCAGAGTAAACAAAAGAAAAATAGTACCATGAATTACATGTGTGTAAAAACTGAGTACTTTTTGGTATACATAACAACGAGATTGGGAAATAGTATATATATAACTACCCACTGTTATCTCTTGATTACAATGTATACGTGATTTGAAGAAAATAATGATGATCTTTAATACTTACTTATTATTTAGCAATAAATAAATGAATAATTAGTATTTAATTAGCTCTTCATTTTTTATATAAGCTTTGGATTTCAAATATTTTGGCCACGAGCATCACTGAAGAGACATGTTTTGTCGAAATACGCATCTGGTGCAGAAAAATTGGTACCATTAATGTTAATATTACTGATATATATATATATTAATCAATCAAATTGTAGGTAACATATTAATGTTCTACAAAAAACGCAAACTTTCGACTGATTTTAAACTATTTTCGAAAATTTAAGGTAGCTCTATAGACTTAAGTGTTATCTTATGCGTTTCCTTAGTATAAGGAGTTTTATGCATACCACTTAAGTTTTGTGGGCGTGACTTAAAACAACTAAGATATTACTTTAAAAATAAGGGACGACATCAAAAGTTCAATGTAGGATAAAAAACCTAATTCACAGTTTTTTCACTGACCCCCACACACCCCTCTTAACTTAATTTGGGGAAAATTGATTTACCAATAAGGATATATGTAAAAATCGATTTTAGATATACAAAACTTGCAGAATTTTAACCCCCCCCCCCCCCCCCCCCCCCACCCCCAAACTATTTGATTTAAGTTTTTTATCCTACATCGATCTTTTGATGTCGTCCCTTAGGAATTACTTAGTTTAAGATTTTTTAAGCACACCACTCAGATAAAAAAGGGCGGAGTTTCCTTAACTTCAGTGTTTACTAAGGAAAATATTACCTTAAGTAGCTTTATGCATATGGGCCCTGACGCATGTCTGGAGAATACCGATAAAAGCATAACGTAGAAACTGCTGTCATGTGTGTGTATTGATTTTACTTTCTGCATAGCGCAGAATCCGCGTAGTAGTATTTGTGATTGCCATTTTCAAAACGAACTTGAATTATTTCATTAATCGATGCAAATTCAGTACATTTTAATTCAAGCTGTATGCTATCAAAATAGCTCAAAATTTCAAAAGCATCTTTCTATTATTAGTTTTCAAACACCAGTACTACATTATCTAGAAGTAGGACACACTTCCTAAAGTAAGATAGTCTGTCTCACTTCCGGTTAGAGGCCAATGCCTTAATAAACTTTCCAAAAATGAAGTAAATGTAGTAAGATATGATGGGTGTTTTATAAATTGAATTTTATATAAAAATGGACCTTTCTATGAATAATGGAGGACCTTTAAGTACAATGTATCTTTGGTCAAAGGTCCTGGACCTTCCATTGCTTAAAGTAAATTTGAACCCCTGATTAATATACAACTTGAACATTTTTATTCATAAACAATTCAATGATACAATATTGCATACATATTATAGAGAATAATACATGGCAAAATTTGTATCCTATGTCGTATCATCCTGAGACACCAATATCAGCCCAAGGGCCTTTAAGCCTGAGGGATGATATTGGTCCAGGGCATGTGATACAGATTTTGCCATGATTTATACGCTTTATCATATATTTCAACAGGAGTATTATATTATATGAACTGTTTTTTTATCCATAGCACTGGGTTACCTTCAGTTCTACTTTTGTCTTTGGCCTTAAAAGGACTGCTCAATTACTTATCCAAAGCACCTGGGTTACCTTACAATTTGCGTGCTGTTGTTTTAAAAATATTTTGTTTATTATTGTATTTTTTTGTGTGTTTTGTAATTTTAATAGTTGCATATAGTGTGCCAAAAATATGAAAAGTAGGGGTGTGATAAAGGGTATGCGATAAAGGGTGTGCATTAAAGTTGCGCGATATGGATTTTTTTATCAAATATTCAAAACTACTGTATTTACTACTAAACATATGATAAATTTATGCAACACACAGGCCTCATTGTCAGTCAGTGGTACTACTTGAAGAAGTAAATATTAATATACTTACCAGTATATAAGTAAATTTGTAAGATACTTTTAATATACAAGTACTGTATTTTATTTACTTGTATACCATAGGTAAAAAAAATTTTGGCTTAGTTATGTCCCTTAGACATTCAGATTTTTTTACTTATACAAGTAAAAAAGTAATTCTATTTACTTTTCTTTAATTCTTGGGACTTCTTTGCTCTAATAGAATTTTTAATTGTCTGTCCTTTGCAGATGTCTTTACTAATCATTTAAGTAATTTCATGGACAATGCAAATCTCATTTGTCTGTTATCTTAAGAACAGTTTCTGTATTGAATCAATGAGATGAAACATTGAAATTTAAACAAAAATTATGAGCTAACCTGAGAAAAATTGGTAAAGGCATGTTTTTACATCTCAAAACTTGAGAATTTTTGTGGGATTATGAAAAAAATACTTTCACAAGTAAATTTTTGAGAAAATTAAGGGGAGATTATCATGATTATTCAAACATTATAATTAACTTATATAAATATACATTATTTACTTCTACTTGTACAAGTAGTACCCCTGATGGACTGTGACTTTGAGATATAGAACAACAATAAAAAGCACTGTTTCTTTGCTTTTCATGTGTGATTTTTTTTGGTGTGCATGTACTGACTTTGTGTCATAAATGGATACCACATACTTTATTTTTCCTTTATATTATTCATTGTTTTTCAATGGCAGCTTCAGCACATCCTGTATACATGTGCTTTTGGGTGCATGTTTTACAAATTTTTCGTCAGGAGGAACAATTAAAGACAGCCATCACAATCAAGTGATGCTGCAATGTGCAGTTAAATTCATAGAAGTGAATACTTTTCTTTTAAACATGGAACCATTGAACTTTATTCTTCACATTTGGCAATTTACTTTAAAACTGTAGAGTGGGGTGCTCATTTTCGCCGGGGACACAATTTCGCCGTTTTAGGATTTTGAGGTGTAAAAACTTCAAAGGATGGCTGAAATGGAAGAAATGTACTGGTAAATCATATTTTTATAACAAATATGATATTTTTTTAAAACTGAAACAATATTGCGGCTCCTACCGAAAATGACAGAAAAACAGACAACGATTTTCGGACAATTTCCTGAATAAAAAATATGATTTCAAAGAAGTATTTCTAAGTAAATATTTGACTGAATGCCCTTATTTTGAATTCTTTTGGTTTTAAATAGGTGTGTAAAAACGGCGAATAAGTGTCCCCCATTGACAAAATATCCGGAAATTTCAAGCACCCTTTAATCTAACTTTTCAGATGATTTTTTTCAAACAAACACGTTTTCAAGCTTAAGAATATTTTGCATTTGAAGTTATCTTCATATAGAAATATCAGTATACTTCAAAAACATTTAGACCTGACCATAAACTGTAGAAACATGGAAAGATGTGGCGAAAATGGGCACCCCACTCTAGTATTATCTTGAAGAACATATATTAAAACAATAAATACTTTAAAAAAACTATTTGATCAATATTATAATATTATTTGTTGAATAAAAATAATAATAATAATAATAGAAACCATAACAATAATAATAATAACTATTATCATTTTTATCGAGCATATATCGGAGAATTCGGCAAAAACATAAAAATCAGGATAAAGTTGGTTTAAATTTTAATAAGTCTGACATAACAATAACACAACTTAACGGAAACACAAATAGTATTGTTACATTAGTAATTAATCTCTTACTAACCCAGCCTAGCATTACGAAAATTAATGTCCAACATAACAATAACTACAGTACCATTCAAGAGGACCAACTCTCCCACACCCTACACCGAGGAAAATGTCGGAGTCACTCCGAAAAACTTCGATAATCCTCCCAAAATGTTGGGAGGAATTTGGGAGTAATCTCTCCCAAAATCAGGTAAATGTTTATTGTGATAGCGAGCTCACTCTCTACACCGAGGAATTAATTGCCCTTATCCTTCTTTGATCTCTACCGGCACACCACTGATAGGGTAATTGGATTACCTGACAGGTAAAGGTTGAAGTAATAAAGAATTATATTTCCGGTCTACTGTATCATTTTAAGTGTCAAACAGGTGTATAATTTTAAATGTCTTTTATACTAATTAAATTTAATTTGTGGTAATAATAAGTCAAAATATTTTCGTATTTTTTGTTAGCCAAACTTAAAATATCTTTACCTTTTTGTACTTGCTTATAAAACTAGAGGCTCTAAAGAGCCTGTGTCGCTCACCTTGGTCTATGTGAATATTAAACAAAGGAAGCTGATGGATTCATGACAAAATTGTGTTTTAGTGATGGTGATGTGTTTGTAAATCTTACTTTACTAAACAGTCTTGCTGCTTACAATTATCTCTATCTATAATGAACTTGGCCCAGTAGTTTCAGTGGAAAATGTTAATAAAAATTTACCAATTTTATGAAAATTGTTAAAAATTGACTATAAAGGACAATAACTCCTGAGTGGGTCAATTGACCATTTCGGTCATGTTGACTTATTTGTAAATCTTACTTTGCTGAACATTATTGCTGTTAACAGTTTATCTCTAATTATAATAATATTCAAGACTAGAGGCTCTAAAGAGCCTGTGTCGCTCATCTTGGTCTATGTGCATATTAAACAAAGGACACAAATGGATTCATGACAAAATTGTATTTTGGTGATAGTGATGTGTATTAAGTTCTTACTTTACTGAACGTTCTTGCTTCTTACAATTATATCTATAATGAACCTTGCCCATTAGTAACAGAGAAAAATATTTGGTAAAAATTTACATAAATTTACCGAATTAATGAAAATTGTTAAAAATTGACTATAAAGGGCAATAACTCCTTAAGGGGTCATTTGACCATTTAGGTCATGTTGACTTATTTGTAGATCTTACTTTGCTGAACATTATTGCTGTTTACAGTTTATCTCTATCTATAATAGTATTCAAGATAATAACCAAAAACGGCAAAATTTCTTTAAAAATTACCAATTGGAGGGCAGCAAGCCAACAACCGATTGTCCAATTCATCTGAAAATTTCAGGGCAGATAGATATTGACCTGATAAACATTTTTATCCCATGTCAAATTTCCTCAAAATGCTTTGGTTTTTGAGTTATAAGCCAAAAACTGCATTTTACCCCTATGTTCTATTTTTAGCCGTGGCAGCCATCTTGGTTGGATGACCGGGTCACGCCACACATTTTTTAAACTAGATACCCCAATGATGATTGTGGCCAAGTTTGGTTTGATTTGGCCCAGTAGTTTCAGAGGAGAAGATTTTTGTAAAAGATTACTTAGATTTATGAAAAATGGTTAAAAATTGACTATAAAGGGCAATAACTCCTAAAGGGGTCAACTGACCATTTCGGTCATGTTGACTTATTTGTAAATCTAACTTTGCTGAACATTATTACAGTTTACAGTTTATCTCTATCTATAACTAGAGGCTCTAAAGAGCCTGTGTCGCTCACCTTGGTCTATGTGAATATTAAACAAAGGAAGCAGATTGAAAATTGACTACAAAGGTCAATAACTCCTACAGGGGTCAATTGACCATTTCGTTCATGTTGACTTATTTGTAGATCTTACTTTGCTGAACATTATTGCTGTTTACAGTTTACCTATATCTATAATAATATTCAATATAAAACAGCAAAATTTCCTTAAAATTACCAATTCAGGGGTCGCAACCCAAAAACAGGTTGTCCAATTCATCTGAAAATTTCAGGGCAGATAGATCTTGACCTGATAAACATTTTTACCCCATGTCAGATTTCCTCTAAATGCTTTGGTTTTTGAGTTATAAGCCAAAAACTGCATTTTACCCCTATGTTCTATTTTTAGTCGTGGCGGCCATCTTGGTTGGTTGACTGGGTCACGCCACACATTTTTTAAACTAGATACCCCAAAGATGATTGTGGCCAAGTTTGGATTAATTTGGCTCAGTAGTTTCAGAGGAGAAGATTTTTGTAAAAGATTACTTAGATTTATGAAAAATGGTTAAAAATTAACTATAAAGGGCAATAACTCCTAAAGGGGTCAACTGACCATTTCGGTCATGTTGACTAATTTGTAAATCTAACTTTGCTGAACATTATTACTGTTTACAGTTTATCTCTATCTATAATAATATTCAAAATAATAACCAAAAACAGCAAAATTTCCTCAAAATTACCAATTCAGGGGCAGCAACCCAACAAGAGGTTAACCGATTCATCTGAAAATTTCAGGGCAGATAGATCTTGACCTGATAAACATTTTTATCCCATGTCAGATTTCCTCTAAATGCTTTGGTTTTTGAGTTATAAGCCAAAAACTGCATTTTACCCCTATGTTCTATTTTTAGCCGTGGCAGCCATCTTGGTTGGATGACCGGGTCACGCCACACATTTTTTAAACTAGATACCCCAATGATGATTGTGGCCAAGTTTGGTTTGATTTGGCCCAGTAGTTTCAGAGGAGAAGATTTTTGTAAAAGATTACTTAGATTTATGAAAAATGGTTAAAAATTGACTATAAAGGGCAATAACTCCTAAAGGGGTCAACTGACCATTTCGGTCATGTTGACTTATTTGTAAATCTAACTTTGCTGAACATTATTACTGTTTACAGTTTATCCCTATCTATAATAATATTCAAGATAATAACCAAAAACAGCAAAATTTCCTCAAAATTACCAATTCAGGGGCAGCAACCCAACAACAGGTTAACCGATTCATCTGAAAATTTCAGGGCAGATAGATCTTGACCTGATAAACATTTTTACCCCATGTCAGATTTCCTCTAAATGCTTTGGTTTTTGAGTTATAAGCCAAAAACTACATTTTACCCCTATGTTCTATTTTTAGCCGTGGCGGCCATCTTGGTTGGATGACCGGGTCAAGCCACACATTTTTTAAACTAGATACCCCAATGATGATTGTGGCCAAGTTTGGATTAATTTGGCTCAGTAGTTTCAGAGGAGAAGATTTTTGTAAAAGATTACTTAGATTTATGAAAAATGGTTAAAAATTAACTATAAAGGGCAATAACTCCTAAAGGGGTCAACTGACCATTTCGGTCATGTTGACTAATTTGTAAATCTAACTTTGCTGAACATTATTACTGTTTACAGTTTATCTCTATCTATAATAATATTCAAAATAATAACCAAAAACAGCAAAATTTCCTCAAAATTACCAATTCAGGGGCAGCAACCCAACAAGAGGTTAACCGATTCATCTGAAAATTTCAGGGCAGATAGATCTTGACCTGATAAACATTTTTATCCCATGTCAGATTTCCTCTAAATGCTTTGGTTTTTGAGTTATAAGCCAAAAACTACATTTTACCCCTATGTTCTATTTTTAGCCGTGGCGGCCATCTTGGTTGGATGACCGGGTCAAGCCACACATTTTTTAAACTAGATACCCCAATGATGATTGTGGCCAAGTTTGGATTAATTTGGCTCAGTAGTTTCAGAGGAGAAGATTTTTGTAAAAGATTACTTAGATTTATGAAAAATGGTTAAAAATTAACTATAAAGGGCAATAACTCCTAAAGGGGTCAACTGACCATTTCGGTCATGTTGACTAATTTGTAAATCTAACTTTGCTGAACATTATTACTGTTTACAGTTTATCTCTATCTATAATAATATTCAAAATAATAACCAAAAACAGCAAAATTTCCTCAAAATTACCAATTCAGGGGCAGCAACCCAACAAGAGGTTAACCGATTCATCTGAAAATTTCAGGGCAGATAGATCTTGACCTGATAAACATTTTTATCCCATGTCAGATTTCCTCTAAATGCTTTGGTTTTTGAGTTATAAGCCAAAAACTGCATTTTACCCCTATGTTCTATTTTTAGCCGTGGCTGCCATCTTGGTTGGATGACCGGGTCACGCCACACATTTTTTAAACTAGATACCCCAATGATGATTGTGGCCAAGTTTGGTTTGATTTGGCCCAGTAGTTTCAGAGGAGAAGATTTTTGTAAAAGATTACTTAGATTTATGAAAAATGGTTAAAAATTGACTATAAAGGGCAATAACTCCTAAAGGGGTCAACTGACCATTTCGGTCATGTTGACTTATTTGTAAATCTAACTTTGCTGAACATTATTACTGTTTACAGTTTATCTCTATCTATAATAATATTCAAGATAATAACCAAAAACAGCAAAATTTCCTCAAAATTACCAATTCAGGGGCAGCAACCCAACAACAGGTTAACCGATTCATCTGAAAATTTCAGGGCAGATAGATCTTGACCTGATAAACATTTTTAACCCATGTCAGATTTCCTCTAAATGCTTTGGTTTTTGAGTTATAAGCCAAAAACTGCATTTTACCCCTATGTTCTATTTTTAGCCGTGGCGGCCATCTTGGTTGGATGACCGGGTCAAGCCACACATTTTTTAAACTAGATACCCCAATGATGATTGTGGCCAAGTTTGGTTTGAATTGGCCCAGTAGTTTCAGAGGAGAAGATTTTTGTAAAAGCTAACGCCGGACGACGGACGACGGACGCCAAGTGATGAGAAAAGCTCACTTGGCCCTTTGGGCCAGGTGAGCTAATAATAACCAAAAACAGCAAAAATTTCCTTAAAATTACCAATTCAGGGACAGCAACCCAACAATGGGTTGTCAGATTTATCTGAAAATTACAGGGCAGATAGATCTTGATCTGATAAAAATTTTTACCCCATATCAGATTTGCTCTAAATGCTTTGGTATTTGAGTTATAAGCCAAAAACTGCATTTTACCCCTATGTTCTATTTTAAGCTGTTGCGGCCATCTTGATTTGATGGCCAGGTCACCGAACACATTTTTAAAACAAGATACCCCAAAGATGATTGTTGCCTAGTTTGGATTAATTTGGCCCAGTTGTGTCAGAGGAGAAGATTTTTGTAAAAGAAAACTAAGATTTACGAAAAATGGTTAAAAATTGACTATAAAGGGCAATAACTCCTAAAGGGGTCAACTGACCATTTCGGTCATGTTGACTTATTTGTAAATCTTACTTTGCTGAACATAATTGCTGTTTACAGTTTATCTCTATCTATAATAATATTCAAGATAATAAGCCAAAACAGCAAAATTTCCTCAAAATTACCAATTCGGGGGCAGCAAATCAACAACAGGTTGTCCGATTCGTCTGAAAATTTCAGGGCAGAAAGATTTTGACCTGATAAATAATTAGACACCATGTCAGATTTGCTCTAATTGCTTTGGTTTTTGAGTTATAAGCCAAAAACTGCATTTTACCCCTATGTTCTATTTTTAGCCGTGGCAGCCATCTTGGTTGGTTGACCGGGTCATGCCACACATTTTTTAAACTAGATACCCCAAAGATGATTGTGGCCAAGCTTGGATTAATTTGGCCCAGTAGTTTTAGAGGAGAAGATTTTTGTAAAAGATAACTAAGATTTACGAAAAATGGTTAAAAATTGACTATAAAGGGCAATAACTCCTAAAGGGGTCAACTGACCATTTCGGTCATGTTGACTTATTTGTAAATCTTACTTTGCTGAACATAATTGCTGTTTACAGTTTATCTCTATCTATAATAATATTCAAGATAATAACCAAAAACAGCAAAATTTCCTCAAAATTACAAATTCATGGACAGCAACCCAACAACAGGTTGTCCTATTCATCTGAAAATTTCAGGGCAGATAGATCTTGACCTGATAAACATTTTTAACCCATGTCAGATTTCCTCTAAATGCTTTGGTTTTTGAGTTATAAGCCAAAAACTGCATTTTACCCCTATGTTCTATTTTTAGCCGTGGCGGCCATCTTGGTTGGATGACCGGGTCAAGCCACACATTTTTTAAACTAGATACCCCAATGATGATTGTGGCCAAGTTTGGTTTGATTTGGCCCAGTAGTTTCAGAGGAGAAGATTTTTGTAAAAGATTACTTAGATTTATGAAAAATGGTTAAAAATTGACTATAAAGGGCAATAACTCCTAAAGGGGTCAACTGACCATTTCGGTCATGTTGACTTATTTGTAAATCTAACTTTGCTGAACATTATTACTGTTTACAGTCTCTATCTATAATAATATTCAAGATAATAACCAAAAACAGCAAAATTTCCTCAAAATTACCAATTCAGGGGCAGCAACCCAACAACAGGTTAACCGATTCATCTGAAAATTTCAGGGCAGATAGATCTTGACCTGATAAACATTTTTACCCCATGTCAGATTTCCTCTAAATGCTTTGGTTTTTGAGTTATAAGCCAAAAACTGCATTTTACCCCTATGTTCTATTTTTAGTCGTGGCGGCCATCTTGGTTGGTTGACTGGGTCACGCCACACATTTTTTAAACTAGATACCCCAAAGATGATTGTGGCCAAGTTTGGATTAATTTGGCTCAGTAGTTTCAGAGGAGAAGATTTTTGTAAAAGATTACTTAGATTTATGAAAAATGGTTAAAAATTAACTATAAAGGGCAATAACTCCTAAAGGGGTCAACTGACCATTTCGGTCATGTTGACTAATTTGTAAATCTAACTTTGCTGAACATTATTACTGTTTACAGTTTATCTCTATCTATAATAATATTCAAAATAATAACCAAAAACAGCAAAATTTCCTCAAAATTACCAATTCAGGGGCAGCAACCCAACAAGAGGTTAACCGATTCATCTGAAAATTTCAGGGCAGATAGATCTTGACCTGATAAACATTTTTATCCCATGTCAGATTTCCTCTAAATGCTTTGGTTTTTGAGTTATAAGCCAAAAACTGCATTTTACCCCTATGTTCTATTTTTAGCCGTGGCAGCCATCTTGGTTGGATGACCGGGTCACGCCACACATTTTTTAAACTAGATACCCCAATGATGATTGTGGCCAAGTTTGGTTTGATTTGGCCCAGTAGTTTCAGAGGAGAAGATTTTTGTAAAAGATAACTTAGATTTATGAAAAATGGTTAAAAATTGACTATAAAGGGCAATAACTCCTAAAGGGGTCAACTGACCATTTCGGTCATGTTGACTTATTTGTAAATCTAACTTTGCTGAACATTATTACTGTTTACAGTTTATCTCTATCTATAATAATATTCAAGATAATAACCAAAAACAGCAAAATTTCCTCAAAATTACCAATTCAGGGGCAGCAACCCAACAACAGGTTAACCGATTCATCTGAAAATTTCAGGGCAGATAGATCTTGACCTGATAAACATTTTTACCCAATGTCAGATTTCCTCTAAATGCTTTGGTTTTTGAGTTATAAGCCAAAAACTGCATTTTACCCCTATGTTCTATTTTTAGCCGTGGCGGCCATCTTGGTTGGATGACCGGGTCAAGCCACACATTTTTTAAACTAGATACCCCAATGATGATTGTGGCCAAGTTTGGTTTGAATTGGCCCAGTAGTTTCAGAGGAGAAGATTTTTGTAAAAGCTAACGCCGGACGACGGACGACGGACGCCAAGTGATGAGAAAAGCTCACTTGGCCCTTTGGGCCAGGTGAGCTAATAATAACCAAAAACAGCAAAAATTTCCTTAAAATTACCAATTCAGGGACAGTAACCCAACAATGGGTTGTCAGATTTATCTGAAAATTACAGGGCAGATAGATCTTGATCTGATAAAAAATTTTACCCCATATCAGATTTGCTCTAAATGCTTTGGTATTTGAGTTATAAGCCAAAAACTGCATTTTACCCCTATGTTCTATTTTAAGCTGTTGCGGCCATCTTGATTTGATGGCCAGGTCACCGAACACATTTTTAAAACAAGATACCCCAAAGATGATTGTTGCCTAGTTTGGTTTGATTTGGCCCAGTAGTTTCAGAGGAGAAGATTTTTGTAAAAGATAACTTAGATTTATGAAAAATGGTTAAAAATTGACTATAAAGGGCAATAACTCCTAAAGGGGTCAACTGACCATTTCGGTCATGTTGACTTATTTGTAAATCTAACTTTGCTGAACATTATTACTGTTTACAGTTTATCTCTATCTATAATAATATTCAAGATAATAACCAAAAACAGCAAAATTTCCTCAAAATTACCAATTCAGGGGCAGCAACCCAACAACAGGTTAACCGATTCATCTGAAAATTTCAGGGCAGATAGATCTTGACCTGATAAACATTTTTACCCAATGTCAGATTTCCTCTAAATGCTTTGGTTTTTGAGTTATAAGCCAAAAACTGCATTTTACCCCTATGTTCTATTTTTAGCCGTGGCGGCCATCTTGGTTGGATGACCGGGTCAAGCCACACATTTTTTAAACTAGATACCCCAATGATGATTGTGGCCAAGTTTGGTTTGAATTGGCCCAGTAGTTTCAGAGGAGAAGATTTTTGTAAAAGCTAACGCCGGACGACGGACGACGGACGCCAAGTGATGAGAAAAGCTCACTTGGCCCTTTGGGCCAGGTGAGCTAATAATAACCAAAAACAGCAAAAATTTCCTTAAAATTACCAATTCAGGGACAGCAACCCAACAATGGGTTGTCAGATTTATCTGAAAATTACAGGGCAGATAGATCTTGATCTGATAAAAATTTTTACCCCATATCAGATTTGCTCTAAATGCTTTGGTATTTGAGTTATAAGCCAAAAACTGCATTTTACCCCTATGTTCTATTTTAAGCTGTTGCGGCCATCTTGATTTGATGGCCAGGTCACCGAACACATTTTTAAAACAAGATACCCCAAAGATGATTGTTGCCTAGTTTGGATTAATTTGGCCCAGTTGTGTCAGAGGAGAAGATTTTTGTAAAAGAAAACTAAGATTTACGAAAAATGGTTAAAAATTGACTATAAAGGGCAATAACTCCTAAAGGGGTCAACTGACCATTTCGGTCATGTTGACTTATTTGTAAATCTTACTTTGCTGAACATAATTGCTGTTTACAGTTTATCTCTATCTATAATAATATTCAAGATAATAAGCCAAAACAGCAAAATTTCCTCAAAATTACCAATTCGGGGGCAGCAACCCAACAACAGGTTGTCCGATTCGTCTGAAAATTTCAGGGCAGAAAGATTTTGACCTGATAAATAATTAGACCCCATGTCAGATTTGCTCTAATTGCTTTGGTTTTTGAGTTATAAGCCAAAAACTGCATTTTACCCCTATGTTCTATTTTTAGCCGTGGCAGCCATCTTGGTTGGTTGACCGGGTCATGCCACACATTTTTTAAACTAGATACCCCAAAGATGATTGTGGCCAAGCTTGGATTAATTTGGCCCAGTAGTTTTAGAGGAGAAGATTTTTGTAAAAGATAACTAAGATTTACGAAAAATGGTTAAAAATTGACTATAAAGGGCAATAACTCCTAAAGGGGTCAACTGACCATTTCGGTCATGTTGACTTATTTGTAAATCTTACTTTGCTGAACATAATTGCTGTTTACAGTTTATCTCTATCTATAATAATATTCAAGATAATAACCAAAAACAGCAAAATTTCCTCAAAATTACAAATTCATGGACAGCAACCCAACAACAGGTTGTCCTATTCATCTGAAAATTTCAGGGCAGATAGATCTTGACCTGATAAACATTTTTAACCCATGTCAGATTTCCTCTAAATGCTTTGGTTTTTGAGTTATAAGCCAAAAACTGCATTTTACCCCTATGTTCTATTTTTAGCCGTGGCGGCCATCTTGGTTGGATGACCGGGTCAAGCCACACATTTTTTAAACTAGATACCCCAATGATGATTGTGGCCAAGTTTGGTTTGATTTGGCCCAGTAGTTTCAGAGGAGAAGATTTTTGTAAAAGCTAACGCCGGACGACGGACGACGGACGCCAAGTGATGAGAAAAGCTCACTTGGCCCTTTGGGCCAGGTGAGCTAATAATAACCAAAAACAGCAAAAATTTCCTTAAAATTACCAATTCAGGGACAGCAACCCAACAATGGGTTGTCAGATTTATCTGAAAATTACAGGGCAGATAGAAATTGATCTGATAAAAAAATTTACCCCATATCAGATTTGCTCTAAATGCTTTGGTATTTGAGTTATAAACCAAAAACTGCATTTTACCCCTATGTTCTATTTTAAGCTGTTGCGGCCATCTTGATTTGATGGCCAGGTCACCGAACACATTTTTAAAACAAGATACCCCAAAGATGATTGTTGCCTAGTTTGGATTAATTTGGCCCAGTTGTGTCAGAGGAGAAGATTTTTGTAAAAGAAAACTAAGATTTACGAAAAATGGTTAAAAATTTACTATAAAGGGCAATAACTCCTAAAGGGGTCAACTGACCATTTCGGTCATGTTGACTTATTTGTAAATCTTACTTTGCTGAACATAATTGCTGTTTACAGTTTATCTCTATCTATAATAATATTCAAGATAATAAGCCAAAACAGCAAAATTTCCTCAAAATTACCAATTCGGGGGCAGCAACCCAACAACAGGTTGTCCGATTCGTCTGAAAATTTCAGGGCAGAAAGATTTTGACCTGATAAATAATTAGACCCCATGTCAGATTTGCTCTAATTGCTTTGGTTTTTGAGTTATAAGCCAAAAACTGCATTTTACCCCTATGTTCTATTTTTAGCCGTGGCAGCCATCTTGGTTGGTTGACCGGGTCACGCCACACATTTTTTAAACTAGATACCCCAAAGATGATTGTGGCCAAGCTTGGATTAATTTGGCCCAGTAGTTTTAGAGGAGAAGATTTTTGTAAAAGATAACTAAGATTTATGAAAAATGGTTAAAAATTGACTATAAAGGGCAATAACTCCTAAAGGGGTCAACTGACCATTTCGGTCATGTTGACTTATTTGTAAATCTTACTTTGCTGAACATAATTGCTGTTTACAGTTTATCTCTATCTATAATAATATTCAAGATAATAACCAAAAACAGCAAAATTTCCTCAAAATTACAAATTCATGGACAGCAACCCAACAACGGGTTGTCCTATTCATCTGAAAATTTCAGGGCAGATAGATCTTGACCTGATAAACATTTTTACCCCATGTCAGATTTCCTCTAAATGCTTTGGTTTTTGAGTTATAAGCCAAAAACTGCATTTTACCCCTATGTTCTATTTTTAGCCGTGGCGGCCATCTTGGTTGGTTGACCGGGTCACCCCACACATTTTTTAAACTAGATACCCCAATGATGATTGTGGCTAAGTTTGGTTCAATTTGGCTCAGTAGTTTCAGAGGAGAAGATTTTTGTAAAAGTTAACAACGACAACGGACGACGCCGGACGCCGGACGCAAAGTGATGGGAAAAGCTCACTTGGCCCTTCGGGCACCATCTCCCCTTTTTGTGGAAAAAACTTGATTAATTAGGGAATCACTGGAGCATGACTGGAAGCAGCCCCCCCCCCCCCCCCCCCTCTTAGACAGTCAGTGGATTCACCACTGCTTGTAATCTATGACTATTTAGTATTACATGTGTATATTTTACTGTTGTTTGGAACTAGGACCACTACTGCACCAGCTGGGACCAGCATTTCAACTTGCACGTCTTATTTTAATAAACTTCTTTGTGTATTCACAACATATTTGATATTTCTTTGAGTATGTTTGACAAAAACCGTCTATTCTTACCATTTCTTTTACAATCAGTATAGGAAACAGACTTTGACAGGCGGCGGGAAGATCTACATGCACAATACTATACAACTCGTTTCAGGACTTGTTTCCGGAAATTTTTCTGATAGGATTTGTTTTCTCAAGTTTTGCTGTCTAGAGAACAAGTCAACACTAGGGAATTTCTACAACTAATAGGTTTAATTTCAACAGACGTCATAAGAATATAGTCTTGATTTTTTTTCTTTCTTCAATTGATCTTTTAAAGGGTTCAGGATCACTGTGTATCACTTCAGTGCCACCGGAAATTGCCCGGGGTACTTAACGAAGCGGAGAGAAAGGAAAAAATAAATAATTAAGTACCCGAGAAAATTTCGAGGCCAATCGCCCTCCGTCCCACCATTGGCAAAATATTCAACTGATTTTCATTCTTTTTTCCTGGCAAATCTTTTGATTATGATAGTATGAATTCATATATACTGTAATTCGCTCTCAAAAAGACGATTTCTAAAGAATATCAGTAAAATGAATCCAGCCTAGGGTACGGCAACTTGCTACTGTAACTGTTCATATATTTACAGTATGGCAACTTGTTAGTTTCATTATACATGTATATGTTTATGCCATATTTTTCAAGACTTATATATAACATTATTTCTTGAAAAAGACGGCATATACATATAATACAACTAGCAAGTTTAGATAATTTAATTATAAATCAAATATAAATATATACGGTATATGTTTTTTCATTGTTGAAGTCCGTACGGTTGCCTATAATTCCTTTCAACCACTTCATTCAATTGCCCTAAATAGCCGACTATACATTGTACCTTATATGTTTTTTTCCATTGTTAAAGTCCGTACGGTTGCCTATAATTCCTTACCGTTGAACCCTTCAATCAATTGCCCTAAATAGCAGACTATACGGTATATGTTTTTTCATTGTTAAAGTCCGTACGGTTGCCTATAATTCCTTACAACCACTTCATTCAATTGCCCTTGATATGCGACTATACCTTATACGGGGTTTTTTTTCATTGTTGAAGTCCGTACGGTTGCCGATAATTCCTTACAACCACTTCATTTGAACTTTGGTGGATAGTTGTCCTAATTGCAATCATGCCACATCTCCTACTTTTTAACTGGATATTCAGAAGGATTTTATCAGGGTTGAAAAAAGATAAGGAAAAAAAAATAGAATTCACAGACAGGCTAAAAAATATAATAACCCATCGGATTGGTCAAAAATTAAGAAAATACAAAATGAAGTTACCAGTTTAATAAGAAAATCAAAGGGTTAATATAACAACAATTTAATTAAAAAAATCATGAACAGTAACCCGTCCACTACAAATTGTTGGAAAACGGTTAAACAAATATCCGGATTAAAAACAAGCAGCCACTGGACGTTAAGCAACCAACAATCAATCAATCAATAAAAACAAGCAAAAGCAAGGGTTAATAACAACTTAATATTGGATGAAATCGAAAAAGCAAATGAATGTAATCGATTTTTTTCTTCCCAGTCAAATATTGATGATTCAAGTGCTATGTTACCTGAATAACTTCATACTCACGGTAGGTATAGTGTCCGACTAGAATCATGGTTTTTCGAGTGATTTGATCGGGCTTTTTCGAGTGTGACCACTTTTTTTTCGAGTGAATATGATCAAAATTGTAAACAAACAGACTTCTTTTCTAACAAGACGTGATATAGAAGCTTGAGTTTGATATACAAGGTTATATATGATATGTTAGTATTTGAGATATAAAGATAGTATCATTCTGACATTGCTTTTCGTTTAAAAAGTTAAATTTAGCCTTAAATTAAAATGCTTTTATTCCAAAATACCGAATAAAGCCATTTTCTTACACATACCAATGCAAATGTCGACGGAAATGCATACATGAAATCTATATATCCTTAGATATACAGACACTTTACAAAAACTATTGTTGTTGCATTGAAAACGACATTTTGAGACTAAACTCAGTTTCTCATGTCCGGGCTTTTTCGAGAGCAGTCCGGGCTTTTTCGAGTGTGTCCTTTTTTTATCGAGTGATTGTACACATTTCTTCTAGCTAAGATGTTATGTGTTTACGTTTAAAATCTATAAAATAAAGGCTCAAATTAAGTACTTTCAAGGCACATGGTATATCAACACTTGCATTTTATCATGAAACACGTATTGTTCATTTGTATATATTCTTTTTCTCACATCTAATAAATTGCCTGTACAGTATATATCCGTGATGTCAACAATCTGATGTGAGTAGTTTAAACATATTTTATTGTCCAAAACATTGACAATAGGATTAGACACAAGTTTTGCAACTTAGAACGTCTTCTCCATTACATACAAATAATAAATAACCGAACAAAAATGAAATACATAATAATAACATCATAAACAATATTAATATGAAGACATGAAACTAACGAGAATTTAAACGACATCCCAATGACTCATCTATTTCTAAAAGTCGAGTTGACCGTAAATTTTTATGATAGACCTACCTGGTAGGTTGTATTAATCTTGGAATAAATATTCCCTCAAAAGGTAAGTGTTTACTGTATTTTAAACAAATAAGTGAAAATTGTTGTTGTCAACTGATGAATTATATACTAAAATCAAATTGATGATCCATGTCTTAGGAAAAAATGAACAATTTCATTCGAAGTCAACAAAAAGTAATAACATTGTTATTGGTATATATTTAACCATAATGTCTATAAACTATGAAAAGCGATTGGTCTCTTTAATATAATTCTGCACTTTTATAAAAATTAGCCTGTTTATGTTAAAAGTAAACAAAGCATTGCCGTACATTAAATTTTCAAAGTCGGTAGGTATATTTTCTTTTCTAAGTTCAAAAAATAAGGTATTCCTTTGCACTGTATAATTTTTACACGAGAGGAAATAATGTTTGGCATTTTCGTATAAACAACCACATTGACACATTGCGTTAGTTTTAATATTAGCGTGATACAGATCCATGTTCAGGGCACTGTATTTGTTCCTTAATCTTGCGTGTAAAACATTTAAATATCTATCGCCAATATTGAAATATGTAGGGGGTGATTTGTTTTTATAATATTTCTGTTTAATTTTCAATTTAAACATATTTAATGAAAGTTCATTTCTAACATTTAAATCAAGCGAATTCCACAGTTTGATACTAGATGGAATAAATGATTCCTGATAAAGAGACAGTCTGCTAGAGGTTTGGTATATATTTTGACTGCTTCGTAGATTGTAATTGTTTGTTTCTGCAACTGTAGGGGGTATTAAATCTAATAAATATTCTGGGGCATCCTCTTTCATAATTTTGTAAAATAAAGTTAATTTCTTAACTTCCCGTCTAATCCTCAATGTTTCCCATCCCGTCTCTAAATAAAGTGATTGAGTGCTAGCATAGCTTGTCAGACCAGTGACAATACGTGCTGCTTCCAGTTGTAATTTTTCTAATCTTTCAGAATTCAACTGTCCGCAATTATCCCAAACTTCAGAAGAATATTCTAGAACAGGCCTTATAAAAGTTAAATATATTTTTTCTAAATATTCCCTTTTTAGTCGGAATTTCAAACGTCGAAGAACATTTAATTGTTTTGATACCTTTTCTATTAAAGAATCGACATGCTTGGTCCACTTACAATCACTGCTATAAAATATGCCTAAATGTTTATGACTAGTAACTGTATCTACCTGAACTCCGCCAAAATTAAAAATCAAGTTATTTTTTGAATTTTTGTTACTAAATAACATGATATTAGTTTTATTTGGATTGAATTTAACTAGCCAATCATTTGCCCAGGAATTAATATTTTGTAGATCGATATTTATCATAGATTGGAGAGTAGTTACATCTGGAGCAGTATGTCCAATAGATGTATCGTCTGCAAACATTCTACTTAATCCAATCATATCATCTGCAATGTCATTTATAAATATTAGAAATAAAAGAGGACCCAGTACCGAACCCTGTGGAACACCAGCTTTAAGATTACCTAATTCTGAAGTCGCATCTTTTAACACTACCCTCTGAGTTCTATTTGTTAAGTAACTTTCAATCCATAATAACAGATTGCCTTTTATACCATATCTTTCTAACTTAAGAAGTAGACCTCTTATCCATACTCGATCGAATGCCTTGCTTACATCGGCAAAAGTTAAACTTGTATAGAATTTATTGTCTAAAGCATATACGATAGAATGATACATCTCAATTAGTTGATGAAAAGTAGAGCAGCCGGGTAGGAAACCAGACTGAAATTTATACAAAAGTTTATAAGAAACTAAATGATTGAATATATGTTTATATATTATTTTTTCTAGTACCTTGCTCACGCAAGAAAGTAGTGATACTGGTCTATAATTACACGGCATTGACTTATCTCCATTTTTAAATAAAGGAATAACATATGCCAATTTCCAATCTTTAGGAAATATATTTTGAGAGAGCGATTTATTAAAAAGAATACACAAGGGAAGTGCAATCTCATTTTTTACTGCTATAAGCATTCTATTACTAATTTTGTCTGGACCAACAGCTTTATTTGGATCTAAAGTAGAAATAATATCTTTAACGTCTTCTAAAGTTATTGTAATTTTAGACAAAATGTTAATACCTCTATCATCGAAGTCAGGCAAATTTTTGTTTTCTTCATCTAGACTAGCTATTGAACAAAAATATTTATTTAGAATATCAACTTTTTCTTTTGCATCATAAGAAAATTCATAATTATTACTAGGGTTTTGCATCGGTGGAATATCATTTGAAGATCTGTCTTCTTTTAATAAGGAGTTTATTATTTTCCAATATACTCTACTATTCGTTTGCTTTAGTTCATTTAAGTTTTCATTAATATTATCATAAAAGTTTTGTTTAATTTTTTTCTTTAAATTATTCACTCGATTTCTTTGGTTTTTAAATTTCTTTTCGTTTGTCAAGCTTTTATTTTTTATAAATATTTTACGAAACCTGTCTCGTTTTCTTATTTCTTTACGGAGGTTTGAATTAAACCAAATTTTATCATTAGATCTAATAATTACATCTTTTTTCGGAATGCAAGATTCTGTCACTTTTAAAAATTCGTCCGTAAATATATTGCAAGATTCATGGATGCTGATATCGTTCTCTAGTAATTTATTCCATTCAACCTCTGAAACCATCTGTTTCATTAAATTATAATCCCCCCTTTTATAGTCCCATATTGTACGTTTGAAACTTTTCGAGTTGCTGAATCCGCTTCTGACTGTTATATAAGTACCTTCATGATCACTTATGTCTCTATTGATAGGTATAATACTCGAGTCAATAAATTGAATGGAATCAGTTATCAATATTGGGTCTAATAAGGACAACGATCCAGTCCGAGAATCAAAATGAGTAGCATCGCTAATTGTATTAAATAGACCATTTATACTTAGTATATCACTGATACAGTTAGGTAGGTCGAGAAGAAAATTTTTGTTTAGATCACCCAAACAAATGTAAAAAATACGATATCGAACTCTTCTATAACATTTGAAATATAATCCAGTTTGTTTCTTAAACTGCGTATATTACAGTGGAAAATTGATAAACTTTGGTCAGAAATGTCAACTGCGGGGCCTGGATTTGATTCAACATCTCCTGACAAAATCAACATATTTACATATATATAAGACATATAGACAAGAATGATAAAATGTTTCTCAGCATGGATAAATGGTTTTTAAACAAGTCACAAAGCCATAGTATAAATGAACAAAGTACATCATATATATTGACATGCATTTTTATCGCTTTTCTTGTAAGTACTCCACTAATTTTGCCGTAAAATAGCCCTGTTGTTATTCTATGTGTGATTGCATCACTACCCATTGTCAAAAATGGATCTGACACACATGTTTAAAAAGGGCTGTATTAAAACTAAACAAAGTAAAAATAACTTAATTGTTGACTTCGAATGGTAAGAATGAAAACATATGAACATAAAAAACAAAAAACAGTGTATGTACAAGGAATATTTGCGTTCTGTAAATCGATGTATGGTTGCAAATATCAAAATTGGAAAAAAGGTTATGATATACTTTTTAACTGTAGATTAAAAATCATTTTATAAATGAATATATATGAATATAAATATTTTTATATATACCTATTGAATTTTATATACTAGTAATTGAAATTTGTATGAGTTTAACTTGGAAGGTCCAAAACTTTAATTATGTGATCAGACACAACGATTTTTTAATTTGGTTTTTTAAATTACTGAACTACAACTACAATGAAGTAGCACAGGTAAGTCACTGAAAAACAAATCAAAATTTCCGGTTGGGTGATTATAAATTAATAATAGAATTGTTATATTGAGAAAGCGCTCACTGGTATCTATTTTGAGACAAGTTTGTATACAGAATAGAGTTTGTAAACAAAGATACACGTGTAGCCGTAAACAGTTTAATAATCGTCGTCTTCATCGGGAATTTCACCTCCTAGGTCTCTGATATCCTGGTTACACGAAATAACTATATACTCCTCCGATTCTGATGTTTCTTTAGCTATGATTTTACCATCATGGGTCCAAAAAGAATGATTTTTTTCGGTGAAACGGAGAACATTTAAATGTTTCAGGAGCCCATAGCGGTATTTAGTAAGGTTTTCTGAAATGAAGAGTTTATCTTGGTTGTTTTTTAGTTTCCTTTTGTTTGAGAACACCAATTGGCGTGTTCTATACGACAGGAAACGAGCTATGACAGACATTTTACCATTCTTGACCTCACCCTATATAACCCCGATACAGATAAAACCGGACGTTGACGCGTTCGAGTCGAGCACACCGTTTAGCAATGAGTTCAGACAGTAAGGAATTCATACTTTTAAAGGCAATCCAATATCTATTCTTCGTATATTTTGCGCCAATATATTCTTTGCCATAATACTCATGAGTTACTAAAAGGTTTTTAAAAAATGTGACATTTTTTTATACAAACATCAAAAAACGCACGACGATATTAATGATAAAACGTGCTTGGTATTTTAAACATTCAAAACTTAATGTTTCTCGTACCTCATAGTTTTTAAAACATACATTTTTGAAAACTTCATAGTATAAATTAACAAACTTATAAAGATCGTTTGTTTATGTTGTATCTAGAAACAAAAAAATACACGTTTTAAAATGTCTCTTTTTTCATGTTGTGTACGCTTCGTTGTCATTACACCTTTTTATACTGTACGCTTCGTTGACAAAATATTGCGTTTGTGAATGAATTTTGCATGTATTAGATTATGCTTTGATAATGCATGTTTGAAAATAATAATTTACCATCATAACATGCAGACAGCAACCCATAATGTCAATTGTATTGTCGAAAAACACTTGGAGAAAATTTCTACATTTAAAAAAATCCTCATGTATACAAAAGTCTGAATTGGTAGGAAAATACAATAACTCAATAGATGCAACTATGACAAAGCATACAGATACACAAGTCCGATTTCTAATTTCATAGCATATTTGAAAGTGTTTACCATACAACAGTCAACGTACGGTTAGGTGGTGGGTTGGGTGCCCGCTAACATGTTTAATCCCGCCATATTCTGTATGTGCCTGTTCAAAGCCAGGAGCCTGTAATTCAGTGGTTGTATATATTTTTTTGTTCACACTTTTGTGCAAAAATTGAGCCGTTAGTTTTCTCGTATGCACTGACTACATTTGTTATTTCGGTGTGCTTAATAGCGGTGTGGGCTTTTTCATTGTTAAAGGCCGTACGGTGACCTATAGTTGTTCATTTTTGTTTCGTTTGGTCTCTTGCGAAGAGCTGTTTCAATACCGCATCTTCTATTTGATATAGAAAGTAATCAAATATAATCAATGGATTATAGGTTAAGCCTTTTGGCCTGAATCTCAGAGGCGGGTCCAAGGGGGTCATAGCTTACCATAGAGTTACATTAAGGCTTAAGAATAGGTCTATGCAAGGAACATGTAACTGATAGCCATCAATAGTAATACAGTTACTTTAATGTGAAGATATAAAGATGAAGAGAAAACACCCAATATTAACTGGTTTGCTTTCTTTAATTATGTTTTTGTGTTTGTTTAATTTTTATGGTATAAAGATTATGCTTAAATTCCTCGAACATTACAGTCTTTCTACTGTGGTGCAAAAATCTAAATGATTGGTCAGGTCATTCTGGTTATTATAAACACCTTTAAAGTCTATACTCATCCATATGCATTTCATTCAAATTTTGATTTATTTCACAGAAGACCACAGGGACCATATTTATATTCCCCAGTTACCCTTGGCGTCATTGGTAAATTATGGGTTAGCAAAGCATCAATCACCAACCTAACCTTAGACATTTGCTGTGTTTCTTCTTTACTGTTTGTACTTAACAATATATGGACCCTTTTATTTGTTTATGACACGCGTACGTAATGGCTGATTGTTGGTTGCTTAACGATCACTTGCAAATATGCCATGCATGTTCAGGATAAGCACAAAGTAGCAACACATACATGTAAGTCCTGTGAGGAGACCCTCCGGAATTACGTCAAGGACGTTTGGATTGCCACTGGATAAAATGATGTATACTTTATAAGGACACAAATGGTGCCTTTCAACAGGCTATTTATAGACATCTCTTGAAGTTTTTGCAGGGGTTCGTACTATGTAGTTAGCGTGGTACTCTCTTTACACGAGATATTGGATTTTATATTCCCATTCGGACAGGACGTGACTGTGTACTGTTACATCCTACACAACTAAATGGGTGGCCAACTTCAGTCAGTTTTTACTGCCGATCGGAAAAAGACCAAAGTGATCATAACTTATAGTATATCTCCGAGTCACCCTTCACCAAATTCTTTCATAAATAAAAAAAAAACAATTGGCCACAATATAGAAAGTTTTGCTCTACCTGTTAAATCAAAACATCACTTAACATTATTACAATTTATGCACACTTATGAGAACTCATAATACCGTACATCTTCTCGATACTGTTCATATTTGGCATTGCACAAGTTCGTGCGTTTTATTACGTCTTTACCTAAAAGCGTAGGATATACTGATTAAAACACTTTGGATACACGATTTACTTCTTAGTTGTAATTCGCTTTGAAATAACTATCAGTTACTACAACTACTCCTTTGTCGATATTCTATGTATATGGTTTTTGTGCCTTGTACCGACATTTTGAGTTTAGCCAATTGCAACAGAACTTTTTTATCATGTTGTGCTGTTACACCAGTGTTCTATGTTAAGGAGAGGGTTGGGGGCTCACATGTTTAAACCTGCCGCACTTTGTTTTATCGGTCCAACGTCAGAATCCTGCAGTACATTGGTTATATAGATCTGTCATTTCATAAGTTATAAATTATTAACCGTTAGTGTAATCGTTTTTTTCATATTTTTTTTTCATATCGGGGCCTTTTTTAGGCGACTGTATGGTATAGGTTTTCCTCATTGTTAAATGTTGTACATTGGACTATAATAGTTTATACGCCAACTTCATTTAAACTTTGATGGACAGTTGTCTCACTGGCCATCACACCACATCTACAAAGCTCCGCATGTACAAAAAATAATAAAAAAATTAAAGCAGTTGGAATGCCATCTATGGCATTCGGCAAATTAAGTTCAACGAGCTCCTTCATGTATGTCTGCTTTCGTCTAGGCGAATTTGGACCAACATCGGCATTTGGAAGAGTCTCAAATTGTGAAAAGGAAGTCATTAAAATTTAATGACTGTACTATACTTTTTGAAACTTTCTTTCCTCTGGAATATATTTATTAACTGTTCATTTCATCTGGAAAAACATTGAAAGTCTCAATTTTCAATAGAAACATTCCAAGCAGATGTACTCGAGTTACATATTTCAATTTTGGCTTTGTATGACAGATATTTTAAGTTCAACTAGTTTGACTAAGTTAACAGATAAACATTTGCAATAAAATACAGAAAAAGGGTCGCCGAAACCATCTCGAAAACCTTGACAAGAAAATGTTTGTCACGGTTTTTGTCAACGAACTGTACAGTGATTATTTCAAAACGCACAACGAACGCGACACATTTGGTGAAACGAACAATACAGTCAGAGAAAATTTATTTTTTATGATATTGCGTTTATTCTAAGTTCTAGGGCACATTTGAAGGCACGTAGTAATTCAATGTATAGTTATTTAGTATTGCTTAAGGTATTAATACTCAAAGGTGTATGCACGAAAAGATATTCAGCATTGTTTACATCGTAAACCGTATGAAATTGCACCATGTCTGTGCGTTTTGCATCTAGCAGTTTAATCAAACGTTTTATACAATATCTAAAACTTAAAACAACTGTATAATTGAATAAAGATACTAACATGCTCATTGACATATTCATATATACTCAAATAAGTTCTAGAGAGGCATTCAAAGTTATTGTCATCCCAAATGTTGTCCTGATTATCGCTTCGAACGCGTCAACGTCCGGATTCATTTGTATCGGGGTTATACGGGGTGGACCTTTTCTATTGGATGTGTTCTCCCAAGATCCTTTAAATCTATATTAAGACCTAATTGCTCATTGCAGATCTGCAAAACTAGGTAGTCAGTATTAACTGGTTTTATAATTCTACCATTACCATTTGTTGGTATCTTGATGTTGTTAAAGCGAAGGCTTGTTCTTCTCGAGTACTGCTCTTGCTCTTCAACCCTTTTCCCAAGATCAGTTATTTTGGTTTGCAGCTTATTAATTGTATCTTGTTGATCTTTAATGATTATGTTTTGTGATGTTAAGGCTTGTTTATTTTGATCAATTGTTTCTATATAAGGTTGAATTTTGTCAGAAACCATTTGCTCGACCATGGGTTTTATATCTAGAAGCACCTTTTCTAGAACCATTGGAAGTATTGCCTGGACGAACTGAGGGTTGTTTATAATGTTTATATGATGTGAGTGTTCCGGACCATATAAGTATTTGGACCTCATGGGGTGACTATTACTGAACAGCAAAATGTCGACTTGGAAGATAACTTCCAAAAATGTCTTAATGAACTGTTAAACAAGAGTTCAACTGTTTTACTAACTGACAAAAAAAAAGTCAATATGATAAAGATCTAATAATTGATACTAGAGACGGACAGAAAACAGATACACCCAGATTAAGACAATTAATTGAAAGACAATGAGTTTCAACTTGTAACTTGTGCTGTTTTGGGTAGCGTTTGAACTATAAAATTAATACATTTCATGTAACCGTCATTGTTACAGATAAGTTTATTGTAGGCAGTTGCTATTTGTCCGGCTAGCCGGACGAATAGTACCAGGACTATTTGTCCGGCCAATACAATGCGCATGTCACTATAATATTTGTGTGTGCGTGTAATATTATCTTCAGAAGCACCAGGGGGTAGCATATGTTTGTAATCCTTTGTGTAAGGGCCTAATCTTGTTACAAATAATTGAAATAGTTGTTTTCTTTATACTAGTATATACATGTAGTCCAATGTGAATTACGAATAATTAGAAAAAAATCATATACATCCCATATTTTTTATATAAGAAGAGAGTAGAAATTACTTGTAAAACAAACTTGAGTAGTGTTTGACTCGTGCTTTTTAAGTTAAAGTAAAGGATTTTGTCTAGCTAAAAAAGGTACAAAATCATTTTGTCTGTAGCGGTCAAAGAGAATTATAGACCCCTTGACATAAAGTTATCCATATTTTGAGTGAAAGGTGAGATATTTTTCTATAATCCCCCTACACATTTTTTTTAATTTTATTTACGTGAGGGGGTCGGGCTGACACGGTGTGCTTCTTTTCCCAAATTTCTCCTTTCTTTTTTCTCCTGATCCCATATCTTTGTTGTGCCGTGTATTTCATTACCCCACTTTTTTTAACCCATTTTTTATAATCCTACTTCCAACATCCCCACTTCAAGCCAATTTGTAGCCTCCATCCCCCTCCCTGATGTACCACTTCAAGGGCTACTTGCAAGATTCATTTTTGGAATACAACTAAGCTAAGTTTCATTCAGTTAGACATGCAATTGTAAAGGCCTTTCTCAACTACTCTTGCTTTGAACATATTATCCACCATTTACACAGCTGTAGCGAGTCGAATAATTTTGTAAATCCGATCAATTATCTTTTATTTCACATGTTCCTTGTGATTTCAATTTTTTAGAGGCCCTTTTTTAAGATTATATCATTCTTAGAACTTTATTATATCGTGTTCCATTGTCAAATTCCGATAACTGCAATTTATCACAAATATTGATATCACCGTTTTCAGCCATGATCTTAAAATTGAAAATCAGTGATAAGATTACGCGCGCCCCCTAAGTGCTTCTGAAGATAATATTACACGCACTTCCTAACGCACATTATATGACATGCGCATTACAATGGCCGGACAAATAGCCCTGGCACTATTCGTCCGGCTAGCCGGACAAATAGCAACTCCGTTTATTGTATTATTGAATCGTTTCTATATAATTTATACCTATATGGTTCCAAATTGGGTTTCCCCTTGGGCAATTATTTTGTTTGCCAAAACAATATATTTTTCGCCACTTTATTAATTTTTTCGCCAATTAACATAAATATATCTTTCGTTTAGAATTTTCTTTTTTTTTCTACCCCACCTCGCCCCTAAACCGTTAGTTTTTCCGTTTGAATTGTCTTGAACTAGTTATTTTGGTTGCTCTTTATAGCTTGTTGTTCGGTGTGACCCAAGGCCCCGTGTTGAAGGCCGTACCTTAAACCTATAATGGTTTACTTTTATAAATTGTTATTTAGATGGAGAGTTGTCTCACTGGCACTCATACCGCATGGTCGTTACCATACGCGTATGGTCCTAATACTCATAAGGTCCGGAACATAATCATAGACAATTTGAATTGAGACGTTCATACGTTTATTGTATAAGATAAGAGGTATGTTTGTTCTTAAAAGAGTATACATCTTAGATATTTCAGTATCTATTTGTCTTGTATCTTACATTACTTATTTTATTGTTTAAGAAAAAAAACGAAAATGATTAAATGGTACAACTGTGAGGAGAAGTCTGATTATGCAAATATAATAATTGGTCATACAGCAACTAAACACCATGATAACTTCCTTTCAATGTCTAAAAAGTGAAAAATATGAATAATAATCAAGACATTACAATGTTGATTCTGGTGTCGTTCTAAGCACTGGACAGTCTAGCTGGTGTTAGCATTATGCTATACACATTTTGTATTTGTCTATCATTGCTAAAGGATCATATTTAGGCTAATGAACTATTCATTTCATTGTGGATTTTATCTGAAATTTTATTAAAATTTTGTGTGCAATGGCAATACAAATGGGGTGGATTAAGTGTGTGTGTTTTTTTATGTTTTTTTATTAATAGGTTTCTTTTATAAATCTCCGAGTTCACCACAATTTTTTTTAATAACTGTAAAATCAAAAGTAGCATGAAATAAGGTTAATATGAATATAAGTTTCCTGCATGATGTTCTAGACACCGTTTTTTTAAGGAACACGTTATTTCTAAATGAACACTGGAAAGTAGTTGTATAACGCTCTCCGAACAGAATATTTGCATTAAATTGAAAAAAAAATAAAAAAAATTATATGTTTTAATGACTTATTGGGAATATATGATATTGTCCCTCACTTAATTACAGTTGTTAACTAGAAAAAAAGTCATCTTTAAAAGTCTAGAATACCTTCAAATTTTTGGTAAAAAAACCCGGACCATTTGTCTAAAAACCCGGACGATTTCACAGTTGCTCTCGCAAAAACCCGGACAATAACAAACACTGATTTGTTTATATTAAATACAAGGAAATGGAGCTTCTTTGTTGATCAAAACATATATAGTATTCAATTTAAGATGGGTAGTAATGTTAAAAACTGTTATAATTACAAAATATCCGTAAATTGAACTTATCGCATGTTGAATCACTCGAAAAAGCCCGCACTTCACTCGAAAAAAATGGACCAAATCACTCGAAAAACCACGATCCTAGCCGGACACTATACCTACCGTGATACTATTAGTGATGACATTAGTTATATAGAACTTACTGTTACTGAAATTGAAGATATATTGGAAATTGTTAATCCCACGAAAACTTCTGGCCCAGACCTCATAAGTTTCCGAATTGTTAAAAGAAGCATCTTCTGTTTTGAAGTATCCACTATGTAAGCTATTTAACTTATCGTTAAGTACGTCTACTTTTCCAGATGAATGGATTAAAAGAGCAAATGTTACCCCAGTTTAAAATAGTAAACCGAATGACGTTAAAAACTATAGACCTATTTCCTTGTTGAGTGTAATTTCAAAGTGTATGGAACGATTTGTATATCAACATGTTTACAATCACTTTATGCGCAATAATATTTTAACAAAAAATCAATCAGGCTTTACACGGGATGATTCGTCGGTTAACAATTAACATTTCAAATGATTTTGGGAAGGCTTTAGATAGCGGTAAAGACATAAGGGAAGTATTCTGTGATATACGTAAAGCGTTTGATCGAGTCTGGCATAAGGGACTGCTATTTAAACTTCAACAAGCAGGCATATCGGGTTCTTTACTAGGGTGGTTCTGAAAATTGTCTTACAAATAGAGTCCAGTGGGTGGTTATTAACGGTTCAAGTGCCGAATGTTTAATACCTGTAAATGCAGGCGTCCCTCAAGGGTCCATTCTATGCCCTCTCCTTTTTTTGGTATTTATAAACGATATTGTAGAAGACATTCGAGCTCCAATTAAGCTATTCGCAGATGACACTTCATTATATATTATGCTTGACAATCCAACAGAAACAGCTACAATTTTAAATGACGATCTAGATAAGATTTATCATTGGTAAAAAAAAATGGCTTGTGAATTTTAATGCCCTAAACTGAAAGTATGATAATTTCAAAAAAAATAAATAGACCCTTTCATCATCCATTAAATGTGAATACCCGAGAGCTACAAACAGTAAGTAAACACAAACATCTATAGTAGGTGTCTTTTTTCTAACATCGGATCCTGGAACGACCATATTGAATATATAGTTTCTAAATCTTACAAAAGAATAAATATAATGAGAAAAATAAAAAAATGTTCTTGATAGATTTTCACATGAAAAAATTTACATATGTTCGCCCAATTCTTGAATATGTCGATGTCGTTATTATATCATATATTAATTTTCCTCCTTTACTACTCATTATTTTTTCACGCGTTTTTTGTTTTTTTGTTTTCTGCATTTCGTGTTGAAGAATTTTTATTTTCATGGTCTTATGTCATGATTTACCCAAAAGATCACACTGCACAATACAAACACCAAGACTACCACGGGGCACATCGAGATATATGTTAGACAACGTGACTTGGGAGGAAATATCGTACGTGTATGGCAAATAATTCGAAAAGATGTTTAACGTACTACAAACGAACTAAACCATCTTAGCCGGTTCCTTTGCGGATTTATTTTCAGAATTATATTTTAAACACAAACTGTTTTGAGGGAGCATGATTTTTCTTTAATGAGAAACTTTTTTCGAAAGAGTAAGCTACCATTTGATTTTGGGTTGTTGTCTCTTTGGCACATTCCACATTTCCATTCTCAATTTTATTTGTAAGATGTAACACCAACTCGAACCCGGTCAAAATGTTTAAAACAGAATGTTTCCTACCGACGATATAACATTTCATTTCAAACTATGTAGAATATAAAGCTGCACTCGCACCAGCAAATCTGTCGCTTTGATGAAATTTGTAAAAAAAAAAAAAAGCAGGACAGGAGCTGTGAGTAAAAAAAGAGGCAGGATGAGACAAAAAAAAACCAGGATGACAATTTCGATAAAAAAAAAATTAGGATAAACTTATAAAAAAAAAGGCAGGACCGAGTAAAGTGAAATATAAAAAAAGAAGGACAGAGATAACAACTTAAAAAATGCAGGACAAAATTTTCTTTCCTATCTCCCCATATAAATCAAACGGTAGCTCCCTTAAATAAAAAAAAAGTTATTTTTCGATAATCTATAGAAACTAGAAAATTAGTTCGAAGCGCAATGTATTATTTATTTCCCCCTAAAACGCTATGGAAACAAATTATTTGTTTCACTTTCCTTCTAGACAATGAATTGTTTATAATTTATTTATTCAAGAAATTTTAAAATCAAAACAATGTATTTAAGGGGGAAAACATAAAAGGTTGGTAAGTGTTGTATTTTCATTTATTCCCTTACAACAAAAGTAAACAAACGTTACGGTTGTTAGTAACAAAATACGTACGGATATATTTAGGATAATAAAATCGAAGAAAGCATTTATGTCTTCCAAAACACCACTTCAAATAAAGGTACGCAATGATGACATCCGAATCAGATTAACGGCAATTGTGATATTTTTTAATCATCTTTAGCTATATAGCTATGTAGTTTATTTCGTATATTTATAAACTGGTAACGCATTAATCTGTACACCATATCACCCCTTGTTATTATCTATATAGTGATTAATATCATCTTAACATTACAGTATATTACAAGACGCCGTACAGAACACAAGTTGATGTTTTGCAATTCGCCGTACTACGTGATACAAGTTGCCGTACAATAAGCAATCACTAATTTGGTCATATTTTTCTTTTTGATAGCGAATTTCAGTAAATATGAAGCCATATAATCATAATATAATTATGTGTCTGTAAAACAATTAAAAACAGTTAAGTGTCATGCAAACAGGGCGACGAAGGGCGATTGACATCGAAATGTTCTGGTACTAAGTGCACTGTTTTGGAGTATAACACACAATCTTGTATTTGTTTGCTACTTGTTGGTATAAAAAATTAAAGCTAATTATGTATCAGTAAATCGTTTTAGAAGCGATGTGATGATCAAACCGCTAGAAATGATCTAAATTAAAGGAATTATAAACTTGTTTATTTATTTTTTCCTTTCTCCCCGCTTCGTTAGTACCAAATTTCCGGTGGCGATGATACACAATGAGCGTAGTAAATACTATGCTGCTGTCCAAAGAGAACCGACATCAAGGTAACACTAAAAAAAAGCTTGCCCTCTGATAGTATCGAGGCAGGGGGTCTGCCCCCAGAAGCTATACAGGTTTTACCATTTGAAAAACGAAATAATCCCATTAAAGTTATAGTAGTTCTTACTTTATTCAACATAATAATGCTAATATGTTCAAACAATAGCTACATGTATTTACAAATTTACAAGCTCCGATGTTACTTTTTTTCCTTTCTCTTTGTTTGTAAGAGATATTGAATAATACTAGTGTTTTAAAATACCATAAGCATGTATGCTTTAGATTTATTTATGAAAGTTAAATTCTGTAATATGTTTTAAATTTGGACTAACGGACGCTCGGGATGACTTAGACTTTTATAAATGACTATGCGGTATGGGCTTTTCTCAGTGTTGAAGGACGTACGGTGACCTATAGTTGTTAGTTTCTGTGTCATTTTGGTCTCTTGTGGAGAGTTTTAAACCGCTAGTTTCCGGCAAAACCTTAACAGTCTTGAAACGAATGGATAACGATTAAATGGTTTACGCTATGAATGATATAAATTGAATGTATACTCAAATAAACATGCAGTGAGTAAAAGGAGATATGGGACACTGTATACGTCAATGAGACAGCAACCACATTGAAACGACGCAAATTACTATACAACATATTCAGGTCATCATACTGTCTTTACCAAAACGCAGCTGACTATATCGCTGTATTGTGTCTGGTGCAAAATTTTTCGACTCTCGAAAGTTGTGTATGATTTAAACCGATACTATCTTAGCTACGGTCAACTCAAAGTTATAAAAAAATAACAAAACACGTGAAGATATGATCACCTCACAGAATCTGCCAATTAATTTCCGAGCCGTTGTACACTCTCTAAAATCGGTGTCTGTACCTTACTGTGACATAAGATTTAACGTCATATCAGAAGGGAAACAGGACCGTGTTTGATGATTAGAAGACGCATGTACAGAATTTTCATTGCAGAAATAAACAAACGAAGTAGAACTAATGAGTCTTTTAAATATGTAAATGGTACTCATGCCTAACTATAAATTCAAAATAACGAGAAACAAATTTAAAAAAACAACAATATAGAAAATTTTATTTGTGCAAGTCTGCATATTGATTGATATATATATAAAACAATTTTTTTTTTATTGGTATCAAAGTCAATGACACTCTGCCGGTTATATGAGGGTTTGGACATTCATTTATAATTCTTTTTGTCCATAATTTTCTTTTCTTTTATATTTTGGCACCATTCTAAATTTCTATTCTTATAACTTTACATTCATTGCAAGTCTATTTACCTCATCCAGACCCTCATTTACAAGAAATTGCAATATTTTCGGACTAATAATAATGTTAATCTTTTACCTGAATGGGCAAGTGAATCGATCGAAAAACTTGGAAGTCTCGTGAGTTGGATCTTCATCATGATCTATTCTACTGACTTTACTTGCAGTAGGGTTAAGTAAATCTGCTAGCTTCAATTGTGTCGATTTCTTTGACTCGGACATATTTAGAAAACTGAAAACCACCGCAAAGGTGATTTCCAATAAGGGGAGGGAATTTTCTAAAAGTCTTGAATTCTCAAAGGTTACAGTCTATCCGTCTACGAATCGGTAAATTTTTAATTAATTAAAGATACTTAAATCCATCTCGGATGCTTTCGACATTACTCGTTACCTTTCGACATTACTCGTTACCTGTTTGTACAAAAATTTATCGTTCGTAATTTATACGCATTTGATTGGTTAATTGAAATACCTGTTCACTTCAGGTAAAATTTCATAAATATTTCCTGGTCATTTCGAAAAGTTTACTGGTCAATTCAACACGTTAAATTTTACGTTTTAGGTTCTGGTTCGTTGTGTTTTAAGAGGGACTTAAAGCGGGCTTATAGACAAATCCCAATCTGTCCTGGTGACTGGCATTTGGTTGGATTTTCATGGGAAAATCATATCTTTTTTGATCGTGTATTGTCCATGGGTCTAAGGTCAGCTGCATATATTTGCCAAAGGGTGACTAACGCTGTAAGTTTTATATTAGACGCTCACTATGATTTACAAATTGTTAACAATCTTGATGATCTAGCGGGTTGTGATGTACAAGAGAAGGCCTTTGACGCTTATGCTATTTTGGGTGAAGTATTGGACAACTGTGGTTTAGAGGAATCTGTAGAAAAGGCCACTCCTCCTTCTACATCTATGGGTTTTCTTGGCATACTCTTTGATACAGTAAGTTGTACTCTATCTATTACTAAGGATAGGTTAGAGGAAATACTTGGTTTGGTTAAAAGTTGGTTGCAAAAGGAGAAATGTTCTTTAAGAGATTTACAATCTTTACTCGGTAAACTTCATTTCGTGAGTTCATGTGTTCGCCCTGGGCGACATTTTGTTTCAAGGTTATTGGTTTGGTTGCGGACTTTCGGTGGTCAAAATATTACAAAACGTGTACCCAAGTATATTAAGTTGGATTTATTTTGGTGGAGCAAGTTTCTAGACATATATAATGGAGTTTCTATGATGTTTCTTATTGACTGGTCTAGTCCGGATTGTGTGCTTTCTTGCGATTCAACTTTGATTGGTTGTGGAGGTATTTGTAATGGGAGGTATTTTCATACCGTCTTTCCTGCATTTTTTCGCAGGCAACAGTTGCATATTTATGCTCTGGAACTACTTTGTGTTATGGTGTGTCTGAAAGTTTGGGCAAGTGTACTTAAAGGTTCTAGGATTATTATTTATTGTGATAATTCTTCATCTGTCACTGTACTAAATTCTGGTGCTTGCAGAAATACGTTCATGCAATCTTGTCTCAGAGAAATCTGTTTTCTGACAGCTAGTCATGAGTTTCAAGTAAAAGGACGGCATTTGAGTGGTGAAGCAAATGGAATTACTGACATGCTTTCTAGGTGGAATATGGATCCCGGTGTTAGTACAGAGTTTTTAAAGCCGGCTCATGTCAATGCGTTGAAAGAAATTGAATTGGATGATGATTTGTTTCATTTTACTTCACCTTGGTGATTTTTCTTTGATATTGTTTATTGTAGATACTGAGCTATGTAAGTTACAGAAAGAAACGGAGTTGTGTAAAAAATCTGCGTTTGCAGAAGGAACTTACAAGAATTTGAAAGTGCAATTTGTTTCTTACTTTTTATTTTGCACATATTTTAATATGTCACCTTTGCCTACTTCTGTAAATACTCTTTGTTTATATGGACATTTTTTGAGTAGGAGTTTTACGCGTGTAGCTTCAATTCAAAATCATATTAGTGGTGTGAAGACTTTACATTTATTATTAGGATTTGAGTTTCCAATGGAAGATTGGTTTTCCATAAAATTATTGTTTAGAGGTTTGTCTCGTCAAAATCATCATATGCCTCGCAGAGCTCTGCCTATTACTCCACAGATTCTTTTGAAAATGTGTGAATTTTTAGATATGTCTAATCCGTCAGATGTCACTATCTGGTGCTGTTTTTTGTTTGCTTTTTTTTTATGGTTAGAAAGTCTAATTTAGTTCCAACTTCGGCAAAGATTTTTGATCCACACAAACAATTATGCAGAAATAACGTTATTGTTTTTAGTGATTATTTGTTGGTTAAAATAGGTGATAAACCCGCCTTTTTAATTCCACAATCTAAAGGATATAAAATTTTATGTTATTCTTATTTTCCGAAAAGACTACGGGACCTTTTAGAAAAGTGTGGTTTAAATTCTTCCAAATTTTCCTCTCATTCTTTTCGCAGAGGAGGGGCTACATGGGTTTTTCACAGTAAAGTTCCTTCCGAGTTGATACAATTTCACGGGGATTGGCGAAGTGACGCATATAAAGTTTATTTAGAATTTGATTTACATGACAAATTGTCTATTTCAAGAGCTATTGCTGGTGAAATTCTGAATTAATATTGTTTGTTTATCTTATCATAAGCTTATTTTTTTTTTGTAGACATTGTGTCAAAAAATAAGGTTTTGTTGCTGTCAGATTCTACTTGTAAATATTTAAATACCATTAACTGGCTGAAATGCAATGCTATATCTGGTGCTAATATATACACTCTTCATCAATTTGTAAAAGATTACAAATCACTTTTAAGAAAATACACACATTTGTTATTGCATGTAGGCACAACTGATGTTGGGAATGGTTTATCCAGTAAATTGATTATTCAATATTATAATAATTTAATTGATTTTATTTGCAATGTTTTTCCTTCTTTAAAGATAATAGTTTCAGCAATTTTGCCAAGACCTTTAGATTTTGATGACACAAAACAAACTGTAATAGAATGTAATAAAGCTTTGGCTAAGTTAATTTTAAAGAGAAATATTTTATTTGTCAAAACTTATAAGCAATTTGTTCAGCACCCAGGATCTATTTATAAAAGTAAATGTTTTTGTAAAGATAGATTACACTTGAGTTATTTTGGTGTTTCAGTTTTAAGAAACTTTTTTATAGGTGTAGTTAATCATTTGTAATTATAGAATATTGTATTTAAATGTATTTTTGATCAAGATACTTTGTGGTTTTTTATTTTATTTTTCAGAAGATGATGGCTTTTTCAAGGATAACTACATTTTAAAAGTCATCTGGGGTCAACATGAATTGATTTTTTTGAATGATTTGTGTACCATATGATAAAGTAACATCTTATTGAGGTAGTTAATAAAGTTTGTAATAAAAAAAAACATGTTTAATTTTTTTCTAAAAATCTTATACTCGCCAGCCTCCTTAATAACCCTAATTACAGAAAAAAAACCATTCGATGTCGTAGTTCACTTACATCTATTTTGGAAACTATATCACCAAGGAATTACAGGCCCAACCTGGTTACTGATCAGAGAGCTATATAAAAATACATCGACTCAAGTAAAAATCTCAAGGATGTATCTCGCAAGCTTTCACAAACGAACAAGGAGTAAAGCAGGGGGTATTTTATCTGCCAACTCCTACAAAGCATACAATGAGAATATCCTAGATACACTTGAAGCAACAAATATTGGATTTAAGATCGGAACCAATTACTTAGGTTGTCCAACGTGTGCAGATGATATTATGCTATGAGCAACTTCTGAACAGGATACTTAGGGGTGGATGTATCCATTTTAAAAAGGGGGTTCCCAACCCAGGACAAGGGGGGGGGGGGGTCCAACTATATGCCCCAATTCAAATGCATTGAGCAGCCAAAAAAACGGGGGTTCCAACCCCCGGAACCCTCTCCCTGGATCCGCCAATGATACATCGGAGGTGAGTATTATCAAATGCAAATGTTTAAGTCTTATTTTGATAATACTCAACTCCGTATCATTGAAAGCTGTACAAAAATGATAGAGTGAAAATCAATAGTAAAAAAAACGAAATATTATTGATCAATAAAAAGAACAAAGAATCAAACCTTGAACTCTTTTCATCGAGAAGATAAGCGAAAAACAGACCATAACGCATCTGGGTATTGAAAGACAAGACCTAAATACCCTAAATGTAGTCCATAGAATCTCTACTGCTAGAGCTACCATGCATTGTCTCATGGAAGCAGGTTTACATGGAATAAACGGAGTAAATCCATTGATTTCATATAAACTGTGGATAGCATTTGTCATACCAAAAATGCTATACGGCTTTGAAATTCGTAATTTTACCAAGACAGACATTTGAAAATTGAAAAATTCCCATAAAAAGACATTTAAACATCTGTTATCTCTATCATAACGAACTACAGATGCTGCAATATATATTTTGAAGAAATAAAAAAGGGGACATTTTTATTATACTTTGAACAACTTTAAAAGAAGGCGGCCACTTACTTTTCAAAAATAAAGAAGATATAAGTCCCGGAATATAAAAAATTCTTGGACATGTTTTAACCATAGTATACCAGAAAGATGTACAGTTCTTTTGGAAAGTATCTTAAAAAAGTATGTGCCCTTTTGTACTAAGAAGTGGTTTTTACAACAAAACAAAAGTTTGTTCCCAGATCTTCCCAACCTTTTGAATAGATTTCTTTGTAACGCTTTTTTTCCTTTCTAGACCATTGTACATGAAAAAGTTGTGCAGTAAAACTATGCTTGAAACACGTTTGTCACTAAAACGACTTTAAAGTACCCACTCAAATCAATTATATCAAAGTCAAAAGATAAAGTTTTAAATCAGAGATTGTTCTTGTTTTTGAACATTTTTCGTCATAATGACAGTTTTTTTTTTCTGGACTATCATTAAAAGAAGGAGAGGAGACTTCAACATTTTGCTTCTTACACGTGGCTAATAGATCCTTTATGTGACATGTGATGGACGTCATTTAACCATATCATTTCGTCAAACAATACAATCAACACCTTTATTAGTTAGTCCTTTGTTGTCGATAGCTATAACATGCAATCAGCTGATTATTGATTTACTGTCAAAATCTTAACGAGTTTAATGTGAATTCCGAGTATTGTCCAATCAGGTTAAGTCCGAGAAACCCAAAAAAAGTAAAAAGACAAGATGGTTGAAAATAAATCGTTATATAGCTTTCTTTTGCCAAATTCTTTGTTCTTGTTTGGCTTTATAAATATTTTGATATGAGCGTCACTGATGAGTCTTATGAAGACGAAAAGCGCGTCTGGCGTACTACATTATAATCCTGGTACCTTTGATAACTATTTACACCACTGGGTCGATGATCCTGCTGGTGGACGTTTCGTCCTCGAGAGTATCACCAGCCCAGTAGTCAACATTTCGGTGTTGACATAACTATCAATAATGTGGTCGTTTTTATAAATTTCCTGTTTACAAAACTTTAAATTTTGTTCTTGTTTGGCTTTACAAAAATGTTGATATGAGCGTCACTGATGAGTCTTATGTAGACGAAACGCGCGTATAGTGTACTAAATTATAATCCTGATACCTTTGGTAAATATTAACACTACTGGGTCGAGGCCACTGCTGGTAGACGTTTCGTCCCCGAGGGTATCACCAGCCCAGTAGTCAAATCTTCAAATATGGTCGGAAATTAATAATATAACAAATATAGCCTTTTAATCAGGCCAATACAGGATATATCGACTAGAAGTACATAGACCTCGGACTTCGTCCTCAGTCAATATACTTCTTTCAGGTCACTATATCCTTGTATCGACCTCATATAAAGGCTATATTTGTATAATACATGGGATCAACTAAAACAATGTTTTAAAAATTTGAGTCCAGAGAGAAGATAATGAGTCAATATGAATGAACAGTGTACAATTTAAAATACGTTTTTCCGCATGTGGTGCATGCTTCATACCTACATGTTAATACGCATAGACGTCAATTATTATTTTGTATTTATATAAACAATACACCAAGCTAAACAAAAACGTTAAATTAATGTATATGTATTCCCAATATTAATTGTAACAGTTTTCAAAACAAATATTATGAAATGTTGAATAGAAACTTATGATGTGACCCGTTATAAACTAGCATTCAATGAGAATATGAAAACGATACTCACAAATTGTACGCACTGAGCTTATAGTATAGATTCGTAGTCAACATCGAAATAAATACTGTACTCTGAATGTCGTTAAAAAGTTTTATAATATTGAAATTTTTAATGTGGATGACATACATCAACGTAAGCAAGATTTCGGTAGTTTATTGGTAGTGTGTTCTCCTCGACAGCGCTGATCATTTGTGTGATTGCTGTATGTAAAATAAAACTTAAACATTTGCATTTGATATTACTCAGCTAAGAAAGAGGATTAAGTAGTAAAAGTCATGTCGGGTTAAGTCACACGTATGTGTTAGTATAGAGGAATAGGTTTCCTTGCGGTTTGTTGCCTTGTTAAATATATTAAATTAAAAGAGGTTGTTGCCAATGAAACAACTCTCCACAAATGACTGAAATAGTATATGAACTGTAATTAATTATAAGGCTCAGCAAATGTCTTTTAAATGCACAGCAGAGTTTTTATTCACATCATTGACATTACGTTTAACTTGTAATTAAGTTTGTAACAATTTGAACCATATTCTACAGACTATCTGCGTTGTATTTAAACAAAACTGTCGTCGCGTTTATCAATGTGACAAATAGTATTTATCGTTTAAATGTTTTAAACGCCCGACCAGAGATTTTGAATATAAATTATATTGAAACAAAAGAAGACAATTTAAAGTTGACTCTTTTTAAAGCAGGCTACTTGTGTCTAAATAACTGGAGATTAATTTGATATGAAATTCTGACAAGCCCATTTTAATTAAAAAGATAACAGGTATAATGTCTTAGTCGCTTGATGAAAAAATTAATTAAGATACATTATCAGTAAGGCACGAGGTCCACAATTTATATAATCTTACTCGTTTGTTTTTCATCAATACACTACGCTCATAAGTACATGTTTTGGTAGATCAAAAAATAATATATGACACGAGGCAAGAAAGGAGAAATGCTTCCATTTCAAATTTCTTAAACGGGACGATATATTTAGAGAGAGGGGCGGTTTATTGTATAGTGTTCTTCAAATTAAAATTAAAAGACAAAATATACATGTAGTTCACGAGTTAAAACAAAAAAAAGAACACTACAAAGAAAGTAATACAAATTCAACTGAAAGCCATTCCCCCCCCCCCCCCCTTCCCCAGCAAAAAGAATGACAACATGGTGGATTTGACAAATAGAACAAACGCGTGTTCATCTACAAAACAGATTGTATATACCGGTCAAATTGTATAAAAAAAATCGTTATTAAATGACATACATACTTATACAATTTGTTAAAAGGAAATTCAACTATGATTACCATGCAAGCATTCAACGTTAGACAATTAAGAAAGTAGGTATTTCCAACATTTGTTTTACTGTTGCTTCACGTCAATTTTCGTTTTGCCAATAACAAACTTTATGTCAAATTAAACATACAGTTGAATTTCTGTACCTTAAAATTATAGTCCAGTCAAACTAAGATTTAACCTCAAACTAATTGCAACAGAAAATGTTTTAGTTCTAATCTATAGCATTATGCCCTTTATATACACAGAAAAAAGTCCCATAAAATCAAACTTGAGGAAAACTCAAAATCAGCACTTTTAATTTCCTATGGAAATTAACATTAAAAGGGGAGATGACTCTTACAAAAATGAGTCTTTTTTGGTCAGTTTTTGGTTGTTTTTCTTGAAATGTATGTACAGTATGATACTTTGATGGGGTTATAAGTTTGTATTTGACTGAAATATATAATCTTCTGTTCATGAAATGTACAAAACCAAAATGGTATGGGTAGTTTTATTTTTTTCATGCATTTTTCATTAAAGAATTTGCAAATTTGAAGCTTTGTAACCATTTTGAAAAAATAATGTGAAAATTTGGTAATGTTTATATCTGTATAGTATATTATTTCAGCAACTTACCTATCTAAAGAAACTTTAAACCACAAAAAGAAGAATACATGCTTAATTATTTTTATTAAATTTGAGATTCTTTACCTTGACATGTTGAAAAATTCAATAAATGGTTAACTATTGAATAACGAAATCTAGATTATAGCTTGATAAAATATATGAAAACACCTTAAGAGTTGTTTATTATACTGTAAAGACCGCTACAAAATCAAAAATCAATACATTCTGATGGATAGAAGCGGTAAAGTTATAATTTTGTATCAATTTTTATTGATATTTCTGCCTTTTTTGCAATAGTTATCTCCCTTTTCAATACAAATCTACATAGGAATTTTAAATGGTGATTTTTTTAGTCTTCCTCAAGTTAGATTTTATGGGACTTTTTTCTGTGTATATTTGGGGTATAATGCTAAAGATTAAAACTTAAAAATCTTCTGTTGCAATTACTTTTAGGTTAGGGTCAAATTTATGCTAGATTGACTGGACTATTAAGCCGATATTCTAACAGTTGTTCATACTTCTAATTAATTCACAAGTCAAAACATTTCTAATTGTCATAGTGGTGTAACATTTAAATTATAGGAACAAAACATATTCTTACAGACTATCTGAGTTGTATACAAACAAAAACCTTCGTCCCAATACTGTATCCATTATGACAAATAAAATATATCGTGTAAAGCTTTTGAATACCCCACTAGTGATTCTGAATTTAAAAGCTATCGAAACAAAAGAAGATGATTTAAAGATTATTTTTATTAACACGATGCATTCAAATCTTTATTGCGGGCGATGAACCTGTTATTTTATGCTGACAAGAACGATTTAATTAAAAAGATACAAGGTGGATAAGCACAGTCGCTTAATTAACAATTTAGTTAGAAGATATTATCAGGAAGCCGTGTGGTACATACTTACTACATCATAATCTTATGATTTTTATCAATATTTTGTACTAAGCTTATAAGTTATTGCTTTGGTGTGTGAGAAAAATAATATATATATATAACGAGGCAACAAAGGGGGAAATACCGCTGATAATATCCAACTTTTACAATAGGACGATGTTCTTGTGGAGAGTGCATGCTGTCTATTTAATGTACTTCAAATCAAAATTAAAAGACAGACAAAATTTAAAAAGAACATACACAATTGAGCAGTGAAAATAAAGTGATAAAAATAAGACCGAAATCCAGGTTATCATTTCCAGAGAAAAGAAGGCCAACAGTACGGTATTAACATAATAGAACAAACGCAATATGATCTGGGATTATAATTTTAGATAACGGTTAATTTGTTTCAAACTTCGATATTAATAACGTACATACATTTGTGCACATACAATTCTCCTTTGTTTAAGGCGAATCAAGCTACGAAAAACCAAACAAACATTCAACTTACGAAAAGAACTACTTTCCAGCATTTGTATTGTCCGATGCTTGTTGTCAGTCAACGGTTTTCAATTTAAGAATTCTTGTTTAGCTAGATAACTAGTTGAATCCCTATACAATTCAAATACCACAGATATTTCATCGTTTGTCCTTACTTCTCATTAATTCATTAGGAAACTAATTTAATAAGAACGTATTATTGCGATTCAAAGAACGTTCCATCAAAAAAAGAAATGTTCAGATATATCATTTTTACCGCCTTCAAGATGTAGCTGATTTTATATTACTGTACATCATGGAAGGTTGAAACTGTAAAACTACAAACAAAATCTAAATATACAATGGTAGAACTGTTTGATTATAAGTTCATTTTCAGAATGTTATTTTGAAAAACTAAGGCTTTTCTACCTCAGGAATAGATTACTTTAGCTGTATTTGGCAAAACCTTTTTGGAAAAAATATTTTCTTTTACTGCTCAAAAATGGAATATGAAAAATAAAAGAATACCCGAGAAAAATATTTCTTTTAAACTAATTGTCGTAAGTATAAATCTCAGTCCCTCTTTCCCCCTTAACTGGATGCCTTAAATGAAGTTTACCAACTGTTGGTGTTATAGTAAGTTGTTATACGTTTCGTTATTAATATTTGTTGCTTTGCTTATTCTTTCAGACAATTTATTTGATACTTAATAAGACATGTATTAAAGAATCCCTCTATCGCATGACATAACATTTTTATCATTTTCAACGCAAAGATTTGAAGGCAACATCGAAATAAATACTCTGAATGTCGTTTAAAAGTGTTATAATATTAAATTTTGAATGTTGATGACAAGCAGGATGTCGGTAATTTAATGGTAGTGTGTTCTCCTTGACTACGCTGATCATTTGTGTGATCGATGTATGTAAAATAAAAAACATTTGATATTACTCAGCTTAGAAGGAGGATTAAGTAGTAAAAGTCATGTCGGGTTAAGTCACACGTATGTGTTAGTATAGAGGAATAGACACAACACTACAAACCAAAAAATAATTAACACGAACCTCACCAAAAACTAGGGGTGATCTCAGGTGTTCCGGAAGGGTAAGCAGATCCTGCTCCACATGTGACACCCGTCGTGTTGCTTATGTGATTTCAAATCCGGTAAATAGTCTAATTCGGTAGGTCACATTCAACAAAGGGAAGTGGATTGTAGTTACGACGTAAGGAACATATCCGATATCATTTGTGAAACGGTTATTCCATAACGGTCAACCAACTCGTGATGGCGTCCGTAAAATTTACGAAGGAATGATTTCAACTTTACCATTTGGAACTCTTGGTTTAATAGCTTCCTTGTGAGCAGTAACCCTCTATCAAGAAAATCATGATCGGAAATGCAAGGACGGGAATATCGTATTAATTGGGAGATATATACCCCGTATGCAGGTGCTGCTGGAATGTTGCTACTTCGAAATGGAAAGTTCACAATTGGAAAGCTTAAATCATCTCTTTCGTCGTAATTTTTTTTTTTCAACCGACCCTCATTGTCAATTTCTAGATGTAAGTCAGGATATGAAGCCGACTTAACTGTATCTGTGGTATTCTTTATCTACAATTCGATGGGATAGATGCGTTCCACATAGTCACCAAATTTTGAATTGTTTAGTGAAAGAACGTCATCTATATATAGCGAGTCGAGTTAAAGGATATTGCTAACTTCTTATCTTTCTTCCTAAGAAGTTCCTGTATGAAGTCAGCCTCATAATAATTAAAGAAACAAGTCGGCAAGTAGGGGGGCACAGTTTGTTCCCATTGGGATGTCGACAGTCTGTTGAAAAACACGTCCTTCGAACGTAACAAATATGTTGTCAATCAAGAAATCAAGCATCTATATAATATCGGTTTCAGAGAATTTTTTTTTTTTAATCAGAGTAATTCTTTACAAAGTAGGATTTTTCCCTCCCTAAGACAAGATACGTTGTCCATTCTTTTTTATGAAGCAAAGTAATATCAACACTTTCAATTTGTCATTAGTTTGGAATGTGAAATACTTGTGTAAAGAGTAGAAAAGTCAAATGTTTTAATACTGTTACAAGATGAAAGAGAGTTAGATTGTATGTACTCTAAAAAGATCTTTGGACTCTAAAAAGATCTATGGAATTTTTAAGTATCCACATCTGATTCACGCCACCTCTAGAATAGGCAGTTTTACAATAACGTTGAAGCCCGTCTTTGATAGCTGATAAAATAGATGTTAATAATTAAGAAAGAGGTTTCGTGGAGCACTTGGAAGACCCAGCAATATAGCGTTGTTTGTAATGACACTTAAGTAGTTTAGGTATCCAATACAGTGATGGAAGATCCAGTTCTTCATCTTTGGTTGAAATATCAAAGGAACAAAGAACAGACCTATGATTATCCAGGATTTCCTTTTTGGTAAGTGTCGTGAGGGTATATGTTGAGTTTCCAAGTGAATTGTCAATACCTAATTCGTTTATCAAGCAATTATTGTAATGACTTTTACAGACAAAAACGATGTTATTTGGGGCATTGTCTGCGGGGACAACAACATATTTATCATGGAGGTCGGATAGGTGTTTAGCAACATTTGGGCCTTTAAAGATTGACGTAGCATGGACATTGATGGACCCATTCAGTTTATTAATTCTGATTTGTATAAACAACCTCACTGCCTTAATCCATTCGTATAAAGTGTCTACGTCTTCCTTCTCGCGCTTAGCACATTACCTGGCATAATCTTCGACTGAATCCATCAAAGTTTTAAAGTTGTATTTCCAATTGGTGGATTTAGGCTCAAGATATTTCGGACCTTTCGATATTACATTTCGTAGAGAAGTATTTTCAACAATGTTAAGGTCACCGGTAATACGGTGGCCAGCAGGATTTTATGTGAATTTGGAACTAGCACAAATGCAATCAGGAGGTTTAGACTTGAAGTCGTCAATATCAAGATCCTGCATAACGCGTTTGTAATTGAAAATTTAAGTTGCAATAGGTTTGGTATAGGTATAAGAAATTATTGGTACAGACTGGTCATTGAAATAAGGAGGTATTTTCGATTGAACTTGTTTATGATGAAGGATATTGCCTAGGTTGACGCCATCGAGACCTTTGTTGGCGAAGGAAAGATTGAAAAAAGATCTTTTCTCTTTTTCATCTTTTCCAATGCGATTACAGCTTGAAGTTTGTTATAGGATTAAACACATTTTTTCTAGAGGTTATTGATGTGTAAACCGGGGCGATTAACTCACAAACTGAATAACAAGTCCGAAGGACTTTCATGCCAATTTTGTGAGTTAGAGACCCGGTTTATACATCAATAACCTCTAGAAAAAAAGTGTTAAATCCTTATAATTTTTCAGCCAAACATACGCAATCATTTATTAATATTATTACTTTGATGGCTACTATATGTACCATCAGAAGCACAATGAATGGCATGCCGTAACTAAGGAAAACGCCGCCATCTTGATTTGAAAAAAAACTTAAATGTTCGATAAATCAACAGAATCTAAAATGAACTAACACCTACCTCAAAAACTTCATTTTAATTAGATACTATCTGAATTTGAAGCGTACAAGTAACGAAATATTCTTCCGTCTGAAAGTTTTCAATCGTATGACGTCATGTTTTGCCATGACGTCATGTTTTGCCATGACGTAAATTCGCCAAATCATTCGCAATTATGCAATTTTTTTAAAATATCAACTTTTGAATAGATTACAAATGTAGTTTCGGAAACATGGTCTATCGAAGTGTAAACTAAGAGAAAAATTATAATTGACCAATCCAATTCAAGTATTTATAGATATGCAAATGATATTGAATTATAAGAATTATATTGGTTTGAATGAGGGTTTGTAACAGTGGATTCCACGCATAAATTGAACAGATAATGACGTTTTGAAAGGGGTAATGAATAAAATTGCTTGCGGATGTAATGCATACCTAACGGCTTTTGTTTGAATGGCAGCAAGTCATTAATAAAGACATCATGCAGAGAAGGTGATGTATAATGACGATGACCATGAGTGCGTCTACGTCGAGGAGTCGAGTTGAAAATATTCATCACATTCACCGAGTTACACAGAGGACTAGATAGAATACCTATACCATCAATTTTGTCATTGCAGCCATACGGTGTTGCAGTTCCCAATTGTCTAATCCAGTAATCTCCTTTTTGTCTACGGAGAGTCGTTAAAATATTAGGATTGTTAGAGTTATGGTATATCTTTTCGATAATGCAAACTGTCATGGAAACGATGGAATGATCGAGCTGATTGAAATGCTGGTATAGAATGTCGTTAGCATTGAGGTTAATGTCTGATCTATGACCACACATACGTTTGTTTAGCCTTCCTTTTGTTTCAGCGACGTATACCAATTCGCAAAGGTTGCACTCAAATCCGTAGACGACATTTATCGATTTACAATTCAGTTCATCGTAACTTCTGGTAAAATATGATTTCTTGGTCAGCTTGCTAGTGAATTCAGCATCTTTCATTAAAATAGCATAACTTTTGCAGCCTTTGGTCTCACCTTTTGAAATGCGACAGTGTTGTACTGTGTCATCAAAAACCAAAATGTCTTTAAGGAGAACTGAACATGGCTGTATATGCGTAATATTGATATTGTCACTAGGACGATGATCTGAATGAGTCGTGTTTGAGATATTTGTCATGTCTGGTGATGAGGGGACACCTGCCATATCAGACGACACCGTGTCCATTGTGACGTCTGCTTCTGACTTTTTGTATACTGGGCGACGTCTGAGCCAGTTTACTGTTTGATCAAGTAAGTTCATGCAATTGTAGTTTTGCTACTGGGCGGATGATGTCCCCGGGGACAAAATATCAACCAGCAGAGACATCGACCCAGTGGTAATAAAAAAGGGACAAAAGATACAAAGGGACAATCAAACTCACAAATTTTAAACAAACTGACAACGCCATGGCTAAAAATTACAAAGACAAAACAGAAAAACAACAGTTCACATGACACAACACCGAAAACAAAAAATAAACAACACGAACCCAACCAAAAACTAGGGGTGATCACAGGTACTCCGGACGGTAAGCAGATCCTGCTCCACATGTGGCACCCGTCGTGTTACTTATGTGATTACAACTCTGGTAAATAGTCTAATTCGGTAGGTCACATTCAAGAAAGGGAAGGGGATTATAGTTACGACGTAAGGAACATATCCGATATCATTTGTGAAACTGTTATTCCATAACGGTCAACCAACTTGTGATGGCGTCCATAAAATTTACGAAGGGATAATTTAAACTTCACCATTTGGAACGTTTTTAACGCCCGGTCAGAGATTCTGAATGTAAAATTATATTGAAATAAAAGAAGACGATTTAAAGTTTATTCTATTTTTAAAACAGACAACTTGAGTCACAATTGCTTAAACAGAACGATGTATATAGAGGATTCGTTTGTTGTGTCGTATAAATGATCTTCAAATTCAAGTTAAAAGACAAAATATATGTGACGAGTTAAAACGAATAAAGAACACCATAAATAAAGTAAACAGCATTCAACCAAAAGCCCTTTACAAGCCCACCCCCTTTCAGAAAAAAAGAAATCATGGTATTTCCAGCATTTCTTTTACCAATGCTTAAATTCAATGTCCGATTTGCAAATAAAAAAAACTCAAATTAAACATACAAATGATTCTCTGTACATTTAAATAAAACAGATATTCCAACAGTTATTCCTACTTCTTATTAATTCACAAGTCAACACATTTTTAATTGTTATAGTGATGTAACATTGAAATCATAAGAACAAAACATATTCGTACAGACTGTCGGAGTTGTATACAAACAAACACTTCGTCGCAATAACCATTATGACAAATAAAATGTAGCGTGTAAATATTTTGAATACCCAACCAGTGATTCTGAATTTAAAACCTATCGAAACAAAAGGAGATGATTTAAAGATTATACTTATTAACACGATGCATTCAAATCTTTATTGCTGGCGATGAACCTGATATATTATTCTGACAAAAAGATTTAATTAAAAAGACTCAAGGTGGATAAGCACAGTCGCTTAATTAACAATTTAGTTCGGAGATATTATCAGGAAGCCGTGCGGTACATATTTTACTTTATTATAATCTTGTGTTTTTCCATCAATCAAGTCAATAGTCTGTACTAAGTTCATAAATTATTGTTTTTATATGTGATAAAAATAATATATATAACGAGGCAAGAAAGGGGGAAATATCACTGAGAATTTCCAACTTTTACAATAGGACGATGTTCTTGATAGAGAGTGCATTTTGTCTATTTATTGTTTTTCAACTCATAATTAAAAGACAGATTTTTTTTTATAAGAACATACAAAATGGAGCATTGAAATTGAAGTTTTAAAAATTAAACCGAATTCCTAAAATATCCCACAGAGAAAATAAGGACAACATAACGGTTTTAAAGAAAATATAACAAAAGTTATATCATCTGCGATTCAGATTTCAAATAACAGTAAATGTGTTTCAAACATGTACTTTGATGACATACATACACATACAATTCTCATTTGTTCAAGGCGAATCAAACTACGAAAAACGAGGCAAACATTCAACTTAAGAAAAAAAAAAGTTTCTAGCATTTGTATATCCCGATGTTTGTAGTCACTGAACGGTTTTTAAATCTAAGAATATTCAATTTTACAGCCTTCAATTTGTAGCTTTGTTTATTATATTTTGAATCATGGAAGTTTGAAACTGCGAAATTACAAAAAAAATACATACAACGGTAGTACTATTTAATTATTAGTTCATTTCACAAGATTCGCTTTGATCATTTGTGTGGAATTGTGTCTTTAACTGTACATAATCATCTATTATACGATGAAATGAACTATAAATACTATATATATATTATGTAATAATATATAATATAGATTGCGTATTTATTCATTTGAAATAGATTCTCTCATTGCTCAAGAATTGAATATAAAAAATAAGAAAATACCCGAAAACAAGATTTCCTTTAAACTTATTTTTTATAAGTAGAACCTAAGTAAACCTCTACCAGTCTTAACCCCTTAACTGGCTGCCTTAACTGACGTTTCCTAATTGTTTTTGTCATGTAAAGAACGGCTTTCAAATACATTTTTATACGTTACATGGTAAATATTATGTTAATAGTTAAAGTATGTCAGACAACCCAGTATTCAATAGCTAAAGAGAATGATATTATCACATGACAAACGTGTTTATCATTTAAATGTTCCCAACGCTTCACCAGTATTTCGTAATCTACAAATTGCCGAAACAAAATAATCTTATTCTGAACAAAAATCTGTCATTTAGACATTCAAAGATGCAATTTGATATTAAACTTTTGACAAGCACGGTTTAATTAATTAGACACAGTGGATACATTTCTACAGTCTTAAAATTATACTATCAATATCAGGAAATCTTTATGTGCATACTTTGTTAATCTTTACAAAATATTTTGATTTCATCAAACTACTTAAGCAACCGTGTTCTATATATAATGAAAATAAAATATATATAAAATGTAACAATAAATGATCCGAAATTTAATCAGGGGGTACGATACTGAGATAAAGTCTTATGCTCATCGTGTTCACGTTGTCTATCTTAAGATTAAAAAAAAGAAAATAGGGGAACAACAGAAATTATTTGCCAATCTGCCAAAGAATTGGGCAGCGGTTTCTTGGGCAGCGGTGCAACTGACAAACAAATATCCATCAAGGTTGATATTAATGCATGTTTAAATTGTATTCCTAAACATTATCATTATTATACAAAGAATTAAAGTTTATTGAAATTCGGTAAGATTTTTAAACAACTCATTATTTATAATAACAAAACAATATACTAAAAATTAATTATGATAGACATGAACCAATGACAACCACTTAAGTATAGTCTCCTCACCTACAATAGGCACATTTAGAAAGCTGTAGTGTTGAACATGTTTGAGGGCGCCCAACCACATATATGAACAATATATAAACATAAGTTAAAAAGGTCTAACGTATATCAATAGAATCATAAACACAAGTGTTAACGCATTGAAACAATGTCTCTAAGGCTAAGATATCAAACAAAACACATCCACCATCCAATTGGTTAAGTGTAAAAACGTCATTCACGGTAAAAAAAAATCACCGCAATGTTTACCAAATTTTACAGATTCGACCACGTTCTGTTTTACATTATTTCCCCTTCAAAATTTAAAACTGAGTAACATTTGAAATAACATTGCATTGATAAATCTAGTTAACGGACCTTTACTTATTAGAACAAAAGACTCTTCTACTATGTTATTGAGACATATTATCAAATGAAGTCGTGTGTTCCTCATAAGTTGGTTATTATGTAGATATTCACTTTATCTTTAAGTTTCATTCTTGCATTTTTCAATTTCATAAACATTTTAATCACAACTTAACCTAGAGATGGAGAAAGAAAGATAAACTACTTACATCAAGGCATCTAGAATCTGCTTCAAATATTGGTTATCAAGTAACAACTTATGCTATCTTCCAAACCACAAAAAATGTAAAACACAAATCACGCATATCAGGAAACTTTTTAAACATATCCTGTAAAGTCAAACTCGTATGTTAAATGTCCGAGAAACACGATACAGTTCATCTTGTTCCTAAATAACTGACAACGTATTCGACTGTGTTTAAATAATTTACGTTTGGGTAGATATGAATGCCACTTCTTTACCTGAAGTATTAAACTAATTAAATGACAGTTCTGTTTGTGGGACTAAAAAAATTAGTTATAATGTGCAATCTTCTACTAGCTGGACACTGTTGTTGGAAATCTATAACAGATCTATACAACCTTCAAATAAAATTAAAAATGTAATGTCATGCATGTTTTTCATTTTCATAACATATTCAAACAAATATTTGTTATAAGACTTAAACCTGCAGATAAGCTGTAAAGCTTTGTTTGCACCTAATTAAAAATGATCGACTAATTGGAGGTCCAAAGTTGGGAGAAAAGCTCTCAAAATTTTTTAACGCCCTTTTAGAAAATGGGTGGAAAAGGGGAAAAGGTCTGATAAATATTCAAGTAATCAATTTGAAAATCAAAACAGAAGACGTATATGTTACACCGTTAATAAGGCAGCAATAAATAATAAAACAAATATCCCAAACATCCTGTCCACATTACGTCTACAAAAAAAAAATCACGTTCATGTGTCCGAAGCCTTTTTCTAGATTTATCTTCATCTATAACGCTAAAGCCGTATACTTTATAGCCAATTATTTGCTGGTGCCTTAAGTGCTTCAGTAAACAGACCAACAAATTCCTCCGTCAACAAACAATGTTGTAAAGGGAAGTCGTTATTGTCGATGCAATATGCAAGTGTTTCTTTTTTCAGTACGTCAATTTAGCCTTAAACAGTTTGAATTTAAGGACAACCTCAAAAACAAATCCCTGTAGAAAAATCAATTATATTTCGGTTTTCTAAATTATAAAAAAGATAAACAAATATGAAGACGTACATATCCCACTGAATAACCCGAGGAGCGTGTTATTTTAAACCAGCACCACTTTTTGTTGTTATTTCGAAAAGACCGAAAAAAATATTCCAGTGATTCCTTATAATTTAATTCCAAACATCACTTAAGCCGAAGTAAATCATCAAGTTTATGATCTGATAAACACTGTTATTCAACCAGAAAAAGCCTAACACTGGGTCGATGCCACTGCTGGTGAAGATTTATTTCCCCGAGGGTATCACCAGCCCAGTAATCAGCACTTTTTGTGCTGACATGAATTATCATTGATATGGTTATATTTATAAGTTAACTGTTTACAAAATTTAGAATTTTTGAAATACTTAGGCTTTTCTTCCTCAGGCATAGGTTACCTTAGCTGGATTTGGCAAAACTTTTAAGAATTTTGGTCCTCAATGCTCTTCAACTTCGTACTTTATTTGGCCTTTTTAACTTTTTTGGATTCGAGCGTCACTGATGAGTCTTTTGAAGACGAAACACGTGTCTGGCGTATATAAAAAATTTAGTCCTTGTATCTATGATGAGTTTATTTACATCCAAAATTAAATAATCATAACATTAATCACAAATTGAACAAGTAAACTCAAAAAACAAAAATCCAATTGCTTGATTTCGCTTTCTATTTATATCTATGATGATGGAAGTGTTTAACGGCCTTGACTGGCTTTTCAGCCCTCGGATGGTCGGTTCATATCTATGGTTATGTTTATATCGCTTAAATGACCATTGGATGTCTTTGGAGGTCAAATTAATAGTTAAATAGATGGCGTCAAGACTAAAATACACACAAAACAAAGCTACATAGTATTGGGCCGACACACTGTAAATTTCTTTATTTTAGTACTTTTTATAATTTGGATAAATGCTTTACATGGTTATAACTCAAATATGAGAAATTAAGTCAAAACGGTGAACGTTAATGTGTCTCCTCAAAGGTGTTTCAGTGCTGGTATCAAATTTTGTGCTTTATGCATCAAATTACACATTCATGTGAAATTCAAAGGAACCAAGCAACGAAAAATACTTTAAAACAGTCTTTCGTCAACATTTTCTATAACAGAAACCTGTGTAGAAATTAACTCTTGAGTAAACCTTAAGTCATCTTTTAATAAAGGAATAGAACCATGATAATACACTGTATGTTGTTTAAACGTTGGTGTCATTAATAAAGGAATAGAAGTCATGATAATACATTGTATGTTGATTAAACGTTGGTGTCATTAATAAAGGAATAGAACCATGATAATACACTGTATGTTGATTATACGTTGGTGTCATTAATAAAGGAATAGAACCATGATAATACACTGTATGTTGATTAAACGTTTGGTGTCATCAATAAAGAAATAGAAACCAAAATAATACATTGTATGTTGATTAAACGTTGGTGTCATTAATAAAGGAATAGAACCATGATAATACACTGTATGTTGATTAAACGTTGGTGTCATTAATAAAGGAATAGAACCATGATAATACACTGTATGCTGATTAAACGTTGGTGTCATCAATAAAGGAATAGAATCATGATAATACACTGTATGTTGATTACACGTGGGTGTCATTTATACAGGAATAGAACCATGATAATACACTGTATGTTGATTAAACGTAGGTGTCATTAATAAAGGAAAAGAACCATGATAATACACTGTATGTTGATTAAACGTTGGTGTCATTAATAAAGGAATAGAACCATGATAATACACTGTATGTTGATTAAACGTTGGTGGCATTAATAAAGGAATAGAACCATGATACTACACCGCGTGTTGATTAAACGTTGTTGTCATTAATAAAGGAACATAACCATGATAATACACTGTATGTTGATTAAACGTTAGTGTCATTAATAAAGAAATAGAACCATGATAATACACTGTATGTTGATTAAACGTTGGTGTTATTAATAAAGGAATAGAACCATGATAATACACTGTATGTTGATTAAACGTTGGTGTCATTAATAAAGGAATAGAACCATGATAATACACTGTATGTTGATTAAACGTTGGTGTCATTAATAAAGGAATAGAACCATGATAATACACTGTATGTTGATTGAACGTTGGTGTCATTAATAAAGGAATAGAAGTCATGATAATACATTGTATGTTGAGTAAACGTTGGTGTCATTAATAAAGGAATAGAACCATGATAATACACTGTATTTTGATTGAACGTTGGTGTCATTAATAAAGGAACAGAACCATGATAATACACTGTATGTTGACAAAACGTTGGTGTCATTAATAAAGGAATAGAACCATGATAATACACCATGTGTTGATTAAACGTTGGTGTCATTGATGAAGGAATAGAACCATGATAATACACCATGTGTTGATTAAACGTTGGTGTCATTAATAAAGGAATAGAACCATGATAATACACTGTATGTTGATTAAACGTTGGTGTCATTAATAAAGGAATAGAACCATGATAATACACCGTGTGTTGATTAAACGTTGGTGTCATTAATAAAGGAATAGAACCATGATAATACACCGTGTGTTGATTAAACGTTGGTGTCATTAATAACGGAATAGAACCATGATAATACACTGTATGTTGATTAAACGTTGGTGTCATTATTAAAGGAATAGAACCATGATAATACACCGTGTGTTGATTAAACGTTGGTGTCATTAATAACGGAATAGAACCATGATAATACACTGTATGTTGATTAAACGTTGGTGTCATTAAATTTAAAGAAAACAATCGAGCTTTGACAAATTGGCGAAAATGTCAGATTTATAAATCATGAGTATATATATTACATGCAAAAGAAATCAAAGTTAAGTTTACCTTCGGATAGACCAAAAATCAAATACCAAAACAAAAAAAAGTGTAAACCAGAACTTTTTTTTAATATTTTTACATACTTGATATAAATATGTATTGAATCCACTTATGCATTTCAAAATCATCGTAGGGGTATATAACAAATTATTTGCAATATTGCGTAGACCATGTAAATGTGACACTTCGATTGTCTTAGGCTTTGTCATACTTTAAACTGTTAAACAGAATGCTAACTAAAACAAAATAACGAGATGTTACCCGTGTAAATGGATTTATTCTTAACAGGGAGGTTCGAATAACACGTTTATCATCTTAAATTGAAACATTCTACAGGGTATTTGAGCACACATGAAGACAATAACCGGTTTCAGACTTTGTCATGCTCCGTGATCAATAATACTGTCATCTTCTGAATCTGAAGTTATTACAAAATATATAATATATACATATAAATAACCAAAAAAATTATTGGGAATGTCCTTGCTCAAAACCAGGAATGACAAAAAAATTATTGGGAATGTCCTTGCTCAAAACCAGGAATGACAAAAAAAATATTGGAAATGTCCTTGCTTAAAACCCGGAATGCCCCAAAAAACATTATTGGGAATTTCCTTCCTCAAAGCCAAGAATGCACATAGACAAACATCAATTCATCGTAGCTTTTAATATTGCAAGGCCGTACGAATTCCTCTCATTGCTTATGTCCGCTTCATTTGAGCTAGAGTGGAAAGTTGTCTCATTGGAAATCAGACCACATCTCCTTATGTGTATACCTTCACTTATCTCTCACAACTCACTGACGACGGCATCTGTAAAAAACATTCTATCAAGGTTAGGTTATAAAAAACTACAAGACTGCTTCTCATAACTGCCATCTAAAAAATCTTAACATGTTCAAGTTCGATACATATAACTTGATTCTACAGATAATATAAATAAGATTAATTTAGCTATACTTAAATCTACAAGAAATACAGTCAAACAATCAATATTTACAACATCAAAGTATGAACATTTTAGTCTGAATAAAAGGTAGGCCATGAACAATAGCTTGAACAATGCAGCAGACAAACAATATTTAATTTATTTATACACATGATAATTAGATTCTTGAATTACCATTAGCAGCATAAGAGCCTCTTAAACCGGAAATGACAATGTGTGTTTGTTATAACCATAGTTGATACAAAATACAGAAAAGTCATGAGTAACCTGTTTTTAATTATGTCATGGTTTTGTTTATATTTGTAAGTTTTGTTCTTCTCTTTTTACCATAATGATTGCCGTTTTAAACACAATGCAATCTCATTAATTTATTATTATAATGTGACGTTATTACAAAACTTTGGTTACACATTAATGGTTAATTGTTTCATTGCTAACCAGCGACATTATCATTTGCGTAGACTGTGTTAAAGTCTTCAGAACTTAAAAACATAAACACGATAAACAAATGATGATATGAATTTATTGGGGGTTCATTTTCTTAAATAAAACTGAAATGTATTAAAACATTTTTTTAATTAAATATACAAATGAAATGATACTATACTCTGAATTCATTATTATTCGTTGTTTACCAGTTTTTGTAGATTTCGTGGGTACAGAAATTTGCTAAAGGCTTGTATGCAGACTTCGGCAAAACCACGAAATTAATTATCAACGGACATGCAAGTTTTCCTTAATCCACGAAAATTGATACCCACTAAAATAATAAATCTATTGCATTTGTCCTACCCCAAAGCATATAAAAACACATCATTACATGTGTCCTAACCCAAAGCATATAAAGACAGATCATTACATTTGTCCTACCCCAAAGCATATAAAGACACATCATTACATTTGTCCTACCCCAAAGCATATAAAGACACACCATTACATTTGTCCTACCCCAAAGCATATAAAGACACACCATTACATTTGTCCTACCCCAAAGCATATAAAGACACACCATTACATTTGACCTACCCCAAAGCATATAAAGACACATCATTACATTTGTCCTACCCCAAAGCATATAAAGACATACCATTACATTTTTCCTACCCCAAAGCATATAAAGACACATCATTACATGTGTCCTACCCCAAAGCATATAAAGACACACCATTACATTTGTCCTACCCCAAAGCATATAAAAACACACCATTACATTTGTCCTACCCCAACGCATATAAAGACACACCATTACATGTGTCCTACCCCGATGCATATAAAGACACATCATTACATTTGTCATACCCCCAAAGCATATAAAGATACACTATTACATTTGTCCTACCCCAAAGCATATAAAGACACACCATTACATTTTTCCTACCCAAAGCATATAAAGGCACACCAATACATTTGTCCTACCCCAAATCATATAAAGACACATCATTACATTTGTCCTACCCCAAAGCATATAAAGACACACCAATACATTTGTCCTACCCCAAAGCATATAAAGACACATCATTACATGTGTCCTACCCCAAACCATATAAAGACACATCATTACATTTGTCAAACCCCAAAGCATATAAAGACACATCATTACATGTGTCCTACCACAAAGTATATAAAGACACATCAGAATATTTGTCCTACCCCAAAGCATATAAAGACACATCATTACATCTGTCCTACCCCAAAGCATATAAAGACACACCAATACATTTGTCCTACCCCAAAGCATATAAAGATACATCATTACATTTGTCCTACCCCAAAGCATATAAAGACACACCAATACATTTGTCCTAGCCCAAAGCATACAAAACACATCATTACATTTGTCCTACCCCAAAGCATATAAAGACACATCATTACATTTATCATACCCCAAAGCATATAAAGACACATCATTACATTTGTCCTACCACAAAGTATATAAAGACACATCATTACATTTGTCCTACCCCAAAGCATATAAAGACACATCATTACATTTATCATACCCCAAAGTATATAAAGACACATCATTACATTTGTCCTACCCCAAAGCATATAAAGACACATCATTACGTTTGTCCTACCCCAAAGCATATAAAGACACATCATTACATTTGTCCTACTCCAAAGCATATAAAGACACACCAATACATTTGTCCTACCCCAAAGCATATAAAGACACATCATTACATTTGTCCTACCCCAAAGCATATAAAAACACACCGTTACATTTGTCCTACCCCAAAGCATATAAAGACACATCATTACATTTGTCCTACCCCAAAGCATATAAAGACACATCATTACATTTGTCCTACCCCAAAGCATATAAAGACACATCATTACATTTTGATATCTGATACATATATCTCTATGAAGGTTTTTCTGTAGTTTCAATAACAGTAACTTTATTTAATTTGCTGTTAATAAATACATATTTAAGGGAATATTTCCGGAGGATTTATCTATATTGAAATTTTATTACCCTGTCGGGTATAATTTTAGTACAATATCTTTAAAAGGCAAGCCAATCAAAACGAAATGTTAAATAAAACTTGTGTATATATAAATGGTTTCAATTAAAAATACCAGCTATTCAACCGTAATCGGTAATACATAGTTTAGTTTGTGGTTAGTGATCTACCCCCCAAACCTTTAAAAAAGTTTAAAAAAAAATAAACCAAAGAACTCGTATCTAGTTTTAAGGAAATTATATATCACGTTGTTCAAAGACGTAAATGTAGGTCATGTAATAAATAAAAAAAATAATCGTAGAACAGTATATGTTTACACTACACGGAGCAGCAAACTGGTCGGGTAATAACTTAGTAACGAAGGACAGTACATGTTTACACTACACGGAGCAGCAAACTGCATTTAATAATCGACGAGAAAGAAAAAGAATACAATAGAAAGTGACAAGTTTATAAAGTTGAATAAAGTAATCTATATATTATATATATGTATGGGATAATGGCCTTTCGGTCAAAACCACGAAATTAAATATCCACGGACATGTAAGTTTTCATTAGTTCACGAAAATTGGTAACCAAGAAAAAAGTAAATCCACAGTACCATTATTCAAATGCAAACTACAGATAATTCAAACCTTTAATTTGTGTTGTCATGTCAATAGGGGTTTTACTGTACAATTTTAAATTTCTTTTTAAGTTTAGACAATAACAACTCTTCGTTTATAAGGATAAGATAGATACCATTGACTTTTTTATTTATTTAAATGACAATTTTTTTCTTTTTTGAGATAGAGAAACAGCCTCGTTTTTTTTAAATAAAGGTTTTTGATATTTGATAATGTTTTTTGAGAAAAACAATTATTTCCAGGCAGAAGAGGCATAACAGGAAAACAAAATAATTATTCTATAAACGGTTGCAAAATTTTTTTCTGTTCCGCTATAAACATTATAAAAATATCGTGAAACAAGAGAAACTAGAGGCTATAAAGAGCCTATATCGCTCACATTGGTCTATGTGCATATTAAAGAAGGACACAGATGGATTCATGACAAAATTGTGTTTTGGTGATGTGTTTGTAGATCTTACTAAACTGTACATATTTCCTACTTACAATTTCCCTATCTATAATAAAATTCGCCCTTTAGATACAGAGGAAAACATTTTGTAAAAATTTACCAAAATTCACCAAATTAATGAAAATTGTTAAAAATTGTCTCTAAAGGGCAATAATTCCTTCAGGGGTCAACTGACCATTTTGGTCATGTTGACTTATTTTTAGATCTTACTTTGCTGAAAACATTATTGCTCTTTACAGTTTATCTCTATCCATTATAGTTTTTTAAGATAAAAAAAAAAAAAAAAAAAAAACACTTACTTTAAAAAATACCTATTGGGGGGCAGCAACCAAACAACCAGTTGTCCAATTCATCTGAGAATTTCAGGGCAGATATATATTGGTTTGATAAACAATTCAACCCCTTGTCAGATTTGCTTTAAATGCTTTGGTTTCAAAGTTATAAGCCAAAATCTACATTTTACCCCTATGTTCTAAACACAGTTTCTAAACTAGATACCCTAATAATAATTTTGGCTAAGTTTAGTTAAATTTGACCCAATAGTTTCAGAGGAGGAGATTTTTGTAAAAGATTACAAAAACTTATGAAAAATTTGTAACTAAAGGCTCTTAAGAGCCTGTGTCGCTCACCTTGGTCTTTGTGCATATTAAACTAAAGACACAAATGGATTAATGACAACATTGTGTTTTGGTGATGGTGATGTGTTTGTAGATCTTACTTTACTGAACACTCTTACTTCTTACAATTATCTCTATCTATAATGAACATGGCCCATTAGTTACAGAGGGAAATATTTCGTTAAAATGTTCAAAAATTTACCAAATTAATGAAAATTGTTAAAAATTGACTGTAAAGGGCAATAATTCCTTAAGGAGTTAACTGACCATTTTGGTCATTCTGACTTATTTGTAGATCTTACTTTGCTGAACATTATTGCTGTTAACAGTCTATCTCTATCTATAATATTATTCAAGATAATAACCAAAAAAAGCATAATTTCCTTAAAAAAAATACCAATTCAGGGCAGATAGATCTTGACTTGATAAACAATTTAACCCTTGTCCAATTTGCCCTAAATGGTTTGGTTTCAGAGTTATAAGACAAAATCTACATTTTACTCCTATGTTCTATTTTAAGCCATGATGGCCATCTTGTTTGAGTGGCCGGGTTACTGAACACAATTTTAAAACTAGATACCTCAATGATGATTGTGGCCAAGTTTGGTTAAATTTGCCCAGTAGTTTCAGAGGAGAAGATTTTTGTAAAAGTTAACGACGATGGACGACGGACGCCAAGTGATGAGAAAAGCTCACTTGGCCTTTTAGGCCAGGGGAGCTAAAAATAGCATCCCTTTTATTTAGCTAGACACATATATCCACATATTATAAATATATATATATATATATAGATTCTTACATTGATACCAGTGGATTATCGGATTTATCCAATCGAGATAGTTAAATAACAATTTTAAAGTCCGAGCCGCCTCGGCGAGGACTTTAAAATTTATAATTTAACTATCGAGATTGAATAAATCCGATAATTCTCGAGTAACTATGTAAGAATCTGTTTCTCTAATGATTAAAAAACCATTTTCTTTTTTGTTAACCGAAAATCCCCTTCGTGTGCCTTTCACATTGCACGAAGTTGTCAATTTCATTAACATCTGTTATCATATTTTGATTCATTCAGTTAGCTAAAAAGGTCATGATCCTTAAAATCATCCAATGATCTTTTGAGATCACCAGCAACCACACGTTGATTAAATTTTTTTATACAATGGGTTCAGAAAGGGATAAATTTCCATAGAATTAGAGAAATATATATATATATGATAAATTACTTACAAAGTGACTTGCGTGTTTTATCATCTTTTAATTCGTTAGCTTCTTACCTGATGCAATTATTGTGACATTAATTTTGAGACTAGACTGTTCTTAGGTTTATATTAAGAATACTTAGTGAGGTTTATTTCACATTAACAATGTGCCAGATGCCGTGTTTATACCTACACGCATCATAAAAGACTATCCCTTTTCAATTGGATCGGTACAAATCCTAAAAATATCAGCAGAAATTTAATAATTCTGACGGTAATTAAGCTAGATGTTGCACATGTTAATGTTATTCTTGTCGTTTAAAACGTTTTGTATTGTCAGGATTGCCCAAAAGAAAAAAACATCACTACTATACCATTGTCATGCCAGATGTCAACATACACATGCGTACATTAATAAGAGAAATAAAACAGACCAGCACAAGCGTTTGTATTATGAATGTTGCATCTATCAAACAATTCTCATACGTGTTTAAATTCTTGGTTTTACAGACATTCTGGTCTTGGTTATGTCCCCTCTGCGCCACGGAACCCAATGAATGTTGGCACTGATATACGATTCTAGCAAGAACACACCGTTGATGTTGGCATTAGTACATCTTCCATGCCACCAACCACTCTTCTTGTCGATAGAACACGACAAAGATGTATGTATGTCGTTGTCCCTGTCACGAGTTGGAAACATCCTACCATTCGTTGGATTCTTCTGCCCATCCATCATTGAATCACCTGAAAATATAAATTAATGGATGATTGATTGGTGTTAAACGCCCCTCTCAGTGCTTGATTCGAATTCATAACCTCATGTTGACAGGTTAGTGAAAGAGTAATTCGACAATTTAGAACTCCCGGCGATCGGTGCCCGCTGTAAATATAGATGTAAAATACGTAAATTAAATCAACAGTACATTACCGATGCTAAAATAAGTCTAAAAACAACAGTGAATTACATTTTTTAGATTTTTATTCTCTCCAGTACATCAACCGAATGTTCATGAACACGTATCGTCTGATAAAGAATGTGTCCTCTTATTACCAGACATCACACGCATCATAACACATCACATTAAAATCATTATAGCAATGGGAATAGCAATATTCTTCGTAAACGATCTTCAGCTATGTCATTATGGCCTTCTGAACTTAGGAACCCTCTTTTTTTATATCTATTTCATGTGATATAGCAACCTTTTATGGAATTCTAACTAAATAGCAGTTTGGGGAGATGCTGGTGAAAAATGAAACTAATGAATGGACCATATGTAAAAGAGGAACGAAAGATACCAAAGGGACAGTCAAACTCATAAATCGAAAATAAACTGACAACGCCATGGCTAAAAATGGAAAAAGACAAACTGGCAAACAATAGTTCACATGACACAACATAGAAAACTAAAAAATAAACAACACGAACCCCACCAAACACTAGGGGTGATCTCAGGTGCTCCGGGAGGGTAATCAGATCCTGTTCCACATGTGGCACCCGTCGTGTTGCTTATCGTGTTGTACAGATCTTGATAAAGAAAGAAATGAAAACGTTATAAATTGCATGAGCGCTTATTTGGATTTACCTTCATCAATAATGCTTACAGCCGCAAAAATGAAAATACTATTGGATGTACAAGAACCGAAACAGTCGAAAAGCTGTATGCCAAAAAGGGACCAAAAATAGCCATATATAAAGAAAATGTTCGAATCGTACCTAGAAATAAATCGTAGATAAAATGTAAATAGTATTACATGAATAGTTTATTGTGAGAATATAATACAGTCCGTTGTTATCTTCGTATAGTTTATCGGTTTAAGTTTGTAACTCGAAATTGTTTTTCGCTTTATTGATTGATGACTATTGAATAGCGATTCACTTTTGTTGCTTTTATTTGATATATAAATAACAAAAAAGGTACACAACGGCATTATATTGGAAAAATTCTGAAAAATGTTTTATTAGATTAAGAAAGGTTTGAAGCAGATAAAGTGGCCTGCCAAGCACAAACAATATCATTTAACTAAAACAATTGACATAGAAAGTGCACAAGTAAGTATATGGTTAGAGGCTATTTTCTCTGTTTTTCAAATTCGAAAGCTCAATTGTGATGATATTTTTTGCTAATATTCTTAAATTAATTGTGTGAAAAAGCCTGCTAAAATACTTCATTTTTGTTGAATAACCCGAAAGTCATTTAAAGTTATTATGTCAATTCTACAATATTATGTAATTGTGCTAATGTATTACTAATTTTTTTACAAGACACTCGTAGTGATACTATTTACAAACGGACAATATTATTTGAAGCCTTGTCCACACAAACAACAACATAATTATCTTGAAGAGATGATAAACATTTCATTGCCTCTATATCTCTGCAAACGGTATGTGGTCGATCATTCACACAGTTTTTCAACTTATGAATTCGATATTTTATCAGATGACCCATTCTGACAAAGTATCCAGTTTGACAAATGTTCTGGCGTAGTCCTCAAAAGAATCCAGAATACTGATAGTAGGTGCCCAAAAAATAGTTTGAAAAGGAAAATAAAATTACATTAAATACGGGATTATTCAGCTGTGTTGAAGATACATTGGTGGCCTTGGCCTGTTTTCTGCTCTTTAGTCGGGTTGTTGTCTCTTTGACACATTCCCCGTTTCCATTCTCAATTTTAAGTTATATATTAAGCTTTATTTTCGCATATAAAGCGTGCAAAACATTAGTCGGTTGATTAAATGACGTCGTTTGAATTTCGTTGCTAAATTGGGGCGGTTTCGCATGAAAAAAAAATCGTTGCTGTACTGTTACTTTGTTTCAATTACTTATATGTTTGAGAATATTGTATAGTCCTTCAACAAATTAATACGCAGTAGGATAAAAAGGAAAATATACGAATTATTTACCATGTTCGAGCTACTTGTAGTCCATATAGTTAACTATGAGGTAGGGTAGGAATGTATCCAGAAACATGCCTTGGTCTTCATTCGAACAGTTGTTTACATTGGCCAAGTGTATAACGTTTATATGGACGTATTAATTCGCAGATACGTCCGGCTAGAATGATAATGTTATCCAAAGCCTCGTATAGAAGGGAGGCGAAAGATACAAGAGGGGTATCAAACTCAAAAGCCGAAAATAAACTGACAACACTTTGGCAACAAAACAAAGACAAACAACCATAAACTGACAACACTATGGCTACACAAGATAAAGACAAACAACAATCAACTGACCACACTATGTCTACACAAGATAAAGAAAAACAACACTAAACTGACAACACTATGGCTACACAAGATAAAGACAAACAACAATAAACTGACAACACTATGGCTACACAAGACAAAGACAAACAACAATAAACTGACAACACTATGGCTACACAAGATAAAGACAAACAACACTAAACTGACAACACTATGGCTACACAAGATAAAGACAAACAACAATAAACTGACAACACTATAGCTACACAAGATAAAGACAAACAACAACAAACGTAACGAAACGAAAGACTGGGCATCACGAACCAACCAGAAAGTGTAATGATGCTCTCTGCGTGATATTGCCAGAGATACTAATTATTTATTGTTACTATATGAAATAGTTGCCACTGGACGTCATGCAAAAACAAAATTAAACAATCAATCATTCAATTGAATATCAAATAATTTTCAAATATATTCCATTTAAACATAAACTTACAATTTTATTGCATTCATCGACATGCATAAAACTAAAAGTAGTAAAATAAAAAGATATCTCCAAAGAAAATTCAAAACGGATAGTCCGTAATCAAATGGCAAAATCAAAATCTCAAGCACATCGAATGAAAAGATAACAATTACAATATTCCTGTCTGGTACTGGCATCTTCTTATACAGAACATGGTAGATTAAACCTGGTTTTCTAGCTAGCTTAACATCTCACATGTATGACTGTCACATAACATTCCATTATATTGACAAAGATGTGTAAACAATGAAAACTGACATAACAGGTAAAAATGTCAAAAAGTGGGGTACAGCAGTCAACATTGTGACATCAAATACATCTCTACAAAAAATAATCAAATATGTAACAAAGAAACACAAAAAGGCGTATAGACAATGAACATAAGCAAAAAACGTGAGACAAGAATACAAAAATTTACCATGGCGCAATAACACAATGATGGGATGTATAAGTACAGAGCCACGTCAAATAGTAATCACAAAAAAAACAGACTAAACAGTTATGATGATGAACAACGTCAGTACCCAGAATCTATACTTCAAGACTGGCATCGTCTATTATTTGTGAAGTTGATATTATATTTATTAACAAGTGCGTAAACATCAAACGAATGGATAACATCTGACCTATTCCTGACTTTGTTTTTACTCTTTTTTTGCGTTTATCACATGGAAAAGACTGAAATGTATCACGTGTTTGATTAACGTAAATATAGAACAAGTAACAGCTTTTAAAAAAAGCTAGTCGTCTCTTAGCTGATGAAAATGGAAAGTGTTCTCGCTTTGTAGATTAATTCATTCATAATAGCCTTGCATATCAAGCAATAAATTTACACGTAAGGTCACACGTTATAAAGTATTATATCGTTTAACGTATGGTGTGTTTACAAACTCCAGGAGATTCGGCTATTTATAGATAAAAGTATCATGATTAATAATCAGGCAAAATTGAATTGCTAAAATACAGAGGACAATTCCGATACTCTACGGGATTGAAAGACATTTACTAGGTTTGGATTGTGATATCCAATAAACGAATTTTTAGTTATTCACGTCTCGAAATATCTTCAAATCAGGTATTAAGAAGCATTTAGCCCGCAGACTGTCCATTGTTTAATTCTTAATAATGTCTAATGATAAGCCATACCTATGGCAAGCTGTTTTTATATTTTCAAAGTATCTTTTAAAGTTAAAAACATATCTTTAAAACTAAATAAGATATCTTGTTAAGTAATTGAGATATCTTATAAATTAAATGAGATATCTAATAAACCAAATCAGATATATTATGTATTAAAGGCTGCATCCAAACCCTAAATATTTTCACACAGACATTCTACACAACATATTACTATGTCCGGTAAGCACCTGCCCTTTGTGGCTCCTGCATTGGGATAACTACATATTAATCTTATTTATGTGCTTCAGCCACAAGGAGGACTATAATATAGTCATTCTTTTTTAAGTATTAGTTTATGCTTGTGTTGTAAAATGTTTAAATTTTTCAGATTTCTTTGAAGAGGTTTGAGTGTCCTTTAAGCACTGGCCCTTGGTGACTCCTGCATATGAATAACAATATTATTTGCTCATATGCATCAGCCACGAGGAAGGACTTAACTCAAAGTTATTTTTTCTATAATGGATTTGATGCTGTGTCTGGTGAACGGTCAATAATCACCAAACACACAGGTTTTGATATGTGACTACATGTATTATCAACTCAATTTATATTTCATGTTTTTTTGTCGAACGTTTTCCTATTTCTATTTTTGTTTATAGTCTATTGCAATGATATGATAAAAAAATCCATGTACTGGTTATGCCCGTAATGGGTCCACAATTGGAAATAAAATACATCCTATCATAAAATCCTAAGTCTAATAATATATCTTTTTTAGGTTATAAGATATATTATTTGTTCAAGAAAGTTCTCTTACTAACTATATATATATACTAGCGAAAAATTCCCGCACCTAAGGCGTCCTTCAGCTGACCCCTAAACACATATATATACTAGTTCAGTGTTAATGAACGCCATACGAAACGATAAAAGAAACTTAAATTAAGAATAAGACAAGACTAGTAACGGTTTATGCCGTCAGATCAAGAACATTACCACAACCCACCGTGTAAGGACTGTATAGCCAGTCAAGGTCGTTTAAAACTGCCATCATCAGCATGACTATGACCGTATCAATCAAAAATAGTATTCTATCTAAACTGGATAACTCATAACAAGATAAGAGTTCTATCTTTTCATCAGTTGGTAATGGTCCATAACATGAATTATAATTGTTCTTTTATACACATAATCGTAAGTGCTTCCTTCCGTCTGGCAACATTAAAGTCAATAGACAACTTTCAAGTTCGTCAATTTTGTCAAAGTTTTTCGATTTTAGAGAACATCATTCTTGTGTTTATAAGCGTCGTCCAAAAGTACAAAAAATGAACTAAAATATAGATCGAATAACGATCACGAAGAAGCTTGCTGAACTTTGATACAAACAACTCGAAAGAGGTCTACTTTATCTGCTATGTTGATGGCTATTTTGTTCATGATATCTGGCAGACTTCAAATAAAAATTAGACGATTTATATCGTTTGATCATTGATAAACTTAAGTTTGTTATAGTGTAAAGTATGTTGGCTTTTTAAGTGCAGGATTAAAACAAGTTTCTTTACTTTTCACTTCCAAAATTACTGCTACACATTTTAAAATTTTTCTTCATGTTTCATTTTGTATTACCTTCACAACGCACAACACGATGGAGCGTATTGTTTGTCATCATCGACGAGAATATACAATATAATAGAATCACGTGACAAGTTTACTATATTACATACAGTTATCTTTATATTATATACCTATAAAGGGTTATTGACTTTCCGTCCTTTATTTGAAGACTAATAAAACTTGACTCATCCCAAGTTTTAATAAAATGTGGTTTAAGGCATAAAGTAATCGCCTATGTTATGTTATCGTTTATCCTGATTTAAATGCAATCTATAGAATAAACAATCATCTAATTCATGCTTTGATGTCGATAAAAGTATTACTTTATATTGGTTTTATCTTTCTTTATTTTTAAAGTACAAGCAATAACAACTTTCCGTGTATTAGTGTTACATAAATACCGTTTACCGTCTTTACTCATATGTTCTTTGACATAACAAATGGCAATTGTTCTCCTCAAAACTATGTTTAAACCCTTTTTTCGAAAAAAAAATGACACACTGAGATTTAAAACCTAAAATAATACGCTGAGAAATCCAAATTACACACTGAGATTTAAAATATTGAAAAACACACACTGAGAATTCAAAATTACACACTGAGATTGAAATGCAAATTACTAATGAATATTCCTGAGATGAATATTTCTACAGATTGATATCTTGATCTTCGGAACTCTTGTCATTATAATAAAATGCGATTCCATCAAACAACATTCAAAACAAATTTCAAGACTGAACATCGTTTTTTGCTTACTCATATTCATAAGTGTGTTGCCTATAATTCAGATTATTACTACCAGTGTGTCAGGATTTTTTTTACTAAAATTGTTTTAGCATTGGTCCCACTGGGGTCCCTGTTCAAGTCTCCTAACTGTTACCGTCATTTCGCAAGGCAATCTGTTATATTTTTGTTACGTTTATATGATATACCAGGCATTTGAAGACTGTACATTGGCCTATAATGGTTTACTTTTTTAAATTGATATTTGGATGGAGAGTTGTCTCATTGGCACTCACACCACATCTTCCTATATCTATTTGAGTAAAAATTTCGCTGCATCGTATGTCTTTTTGCAGTTTGTTCCAATATTTTCTTATAATTTTGATAACGTGTTTCACCATTTGGTTATATTTTGTAACAAGAGTAAGTGGATATTTTTCTTGTTCTTGTATTTATAAAGTATTTTTATAAATGATTTAGTACCAAATCGAAGGACTAACAAGTTATGCCCCCTAGTTCTTTTAAGCTTGATATATATTCAGATAAAGTATGTATATTGGTTATATGCGCATAAAAAGTGCGAACAAATCTCAGTGTGTAATACTAATTTCTCAGTCTGTAATTTCAAATTCTCAGTGTGTGTTTTTTTCTGTTGATTTAATCTCAGTGTGTATTTTTGAAATTGCAGTGTGTAAATTCAAATTCTCATGCAGTGTGTAATTTGTTATTCCAGTGTGTGTTTTCATTTTTGTAATCTCAGTGTGTAATTTTGATTTCTCGGTGTGATATTTTATGTTTTTTAATCTCAGTGTGTGTATTTTAATTCTCAGTGTGTATTTTTTCAGAAAAAGAGTTTAAACATAGTTTTGACGAGAACGGCTTCCTATAATAACCCTGGTTCAGCATATTGCTGCTTAGACGATGAACAGTAACGTTTAAGTCTTGAGTAGCAGCTGAAAGCCTTCGAATATCGAATGAGTTTGGAAATGTGTATAGCCTGGTGAAGCTGGTATATTGCTTCTACGGTTGGAGAAAATTAATAAAATTAAAGTTTGTCATATAATCTGGTTCTTAAGTAACAGTTTATGCCTTATCCGAGATGTAAGTCTAAAATGAAGCGGAAGAAGACGTGTCTATAATATATTGTATCTTTAATGTCTTATTAAGGGGAAAAAAGAAATGGAGCCAAACGAAAAAAGAATGGATTGATATATATATATATATATATAAAAGTCTATAAAAAAGGACCAACCAGCAAATTTACTATGTACCGGATCGTCTAGAATAGGCGATACTATGCAGATAAGGAAAAAATTATATCAGTCTAAAGATTTGCACAACGGTACTGATATAAGGTGTTATTAAACGAAAATGTTGTTATAAAATCGTGTTGACAAATATTTCGGCTCAACAAATGGCCTTCTTCTTGTGTCACAAGTTTTAACAATACTGATACATAATGTATAAGGTGTGAAAATAGATCAGGTGATAATACAGGTAAGTTTTGGTCGATTGATTGTAATCCTGAATATCATAATTTAAACAAAACACTATAAATCTATATACGTGACTGTGTATATTAACAATAAAAATAAGTGAAAACAAAACTGTTAGTATTTCTTATTGATGCCGTTTGGGTGATGTACATTAAGTTCCTTTATCCAAAAGCTTTCCCGAACCTGTCGCTGTGCATCACTCCAGTGAATGTTCTGTTCAATCACTAGAATTTTCATGCGGTTAAAGTCATCAAGTTTGTGATCTGACTGTCTGAAGTGCTGAGAGACTGGAAGAAGTGGCTTCTTAGATATATCACTCCTATGGCCATTGAGGCGTTTGTGGAAAGGCTGTTTTGATTCACCAACATATTGGAGGCCACAAACCGAACATTCTAGTATGTAAATAACATTCATACTTTTGCAGGTAACATTGCAAAATATCTTATAGTTATTTTCGGTTGCCTTACTGTGAAATGTTGACGAATGCTGCATCTGTAAACAGCATTTGCAGCGTTTTTCTCCACACGAACGACATTCTCCAGGAGTACTTCTATTATCAGACACTTCAGCCCGCACTAGTAGGTTCCGTAGACTACTAGGTTGCCTAAAAGCTATCATTGGAGGCTCAGGGAAAATCTTGGACAGTTTGGAATTCTTTTCAACTGATTTCCAATGCTCACGAATGACACCAAAGCTGTTTTTGAGAGATGGGTGATAAGTTAGAACACATGGAGTCCTTTTGCTTTTCTTTTTAACTTTGTATTCCAATAGTTCACTCCTCGGAATTGACTCCGCTTTCTGTCAATTCCGAGGAGTGAACTATTGGAATACAAAGTATTTTTTGATTGAGTTAAGTCTGCTAATTGATATTTTATCGTATGTTTTTATATGTTGTGATGTTATGCTATTGTTTCAGAAAAAGGGAGAAGGTTTGGGCCCATTAAAACGTTTAATCCCGCTGCAAATGTTTGCACCTGTCCTAAGTCAGGAATCTGATGTACAGTAGTTGTAGTTTGTTTATGTAATATATACGTGTTTCTCGTTTCTCGTTTTGTTTATATAGATTAGACCGTTGGTTTTCCCGTTTGAATGGTTTTACACTAGTAATTTTGGGGCCCTTTATAGCTTGTTGTTCGGTGTGAGCCAAGGCTCCGTGTTGAAGGCCGTACTTTAACCTATAATGGTTTAATTTTTAAATTGTTATTTGGATGGAGAGTTGTCTCATTGGCACTCACACCACATCTTCCTATATAAAGTTAAAAAGAAAAGCAAAAGGACTCCATGTGTTCTAACTTATCACCCATCTCTCAAAAACAGCTTTGGTGTCATTCGTGAGCATTGGAAATCAGTTGAAAAGAATTCCAAACTGTCCAAGATTTTCCCTGAGCCTCCAATGATAGCTTTTAGGCAACCTAGTAGTCTACGGAACCTACTAGTGCGGGCTGAAGTGTCTGATAATAGAAGTACTCCTGGAGAATGTCGTTCGTGTGGAGAAAAACGCTGCAAATGCTGTTTACAGATGCAGCATTCGTCAACATTTCACAGTAAGGCAACCGAAAATAACTATAAGATATTTTGCAATATTACCTGCAAAAGTATGAATGTTATTTACATACTAGAATGTTCGGTTTGTGGCCTCCAATATGTTGGTGAATCAAAACAGCCTTTCCACAAACGCCTCAATGGCCATAGGAGTGATATATCTAAGAAGCCACTTCTTCCAGTCTCTCAGCACTTCAGACAGTCAGATCACAAACTTGATGACTTTAACCGCATGAAAATTCTAGTGATTGAACAGAACATTCACTGGAGTGATGCACAGCGACAGGTTCGGGAAAGCTTTTGGATAAAGGAACTTAATGTACATCACCCAAACGGCATCAATAAGAAATACTAACAGTTTTGTTTTCACTTATTTTTATTGTTAATATACACAGTCACGTATATAGATTTATAGTGTTTTGTTTAAATTATGATATTCAGGATTACAATCAATCGACCAAAACTTACCTGTATTATCACCTGATCTATTTTCACACCTTATACATTATGTATCAGTATTGTTAAAACTTGTGACACAAGAAGAAGGCCATTTGTTGAGCCGAAATATTTGTCAACACGATTTTATAACAACATTTTCGTTTAATAACACCTTATATCAGTACCGTTGTGCAAATCTTTAGACTGATATATGTTTTTAGACCCTTCTACAACGAAATTTGTTTGACATGCACACGTATAAAAATTGCGGTTTTTATCCAACGCAGTCATAGGTTTGAACGTAGTTTTCAATTTAGACTCGTTTATATATATATATATATATATAATTAATGTAAATATCAAAATCAAGATATTTGAATGTGAATTTAAATGTTCTGGCTTCATTGATCTTCTTGCTTTTGGCAAGTGTCTGAAAGAACTATAGTTATAGAAAATTACGAAGGGATCGAAAAGGAGAGGTACACAGTTCTTTCCAATAAGAACGCTGGTAATTTGTTGAAAAAGACGACCTCAACGACGTTTTTTTTTTATCACATGGCTGATTGCATTTACCCATTATAAAAATAACGTTTAGTTCACCTTCTTCTCAGTTGGCCTATGATCTGGTTTAGTCATTATTAGAATCCATGTCTTCTTTGAAATTATGGTTTCAATTGATGTGTTTTTAAACTTAAAACCATTTATTATATTCTAAATATAGGAAGAGGAGCTTTAAATAAGGAATTGAATATGTTACTTCTTTGTTAGGAAGAACTTTAGTGAAATACTTAAATGGTACAAAAATCAGAAGATCTAGTGTTCAGTGTTTAGAGGGGAGATACCATATAATGTCCAGTGAATAAGCTCTAAACAAACATGTCAAAAAGTTTCCGATCTGCAAGCATTATTTATGAAGTTATTTATGAGTGTTTTTATTTTCTACCCATCTGTTATCGGTTTGTGAAATGTCATTTACGTAAACGAAAACGAAACGAAAAGATACTCGATTGTAAGTAATCGTTTTACACAAATTACCCAAGAATCAGCACAATTTCTTCAGGCGTTACATCGAACAAAGAAAGAATAAATCAGATCAATTTTATGAATTTACAGGCATTATATGAAATAAACAAAGAATAAATCAGATCAATTTTATGAATTTACAGGCATTATATGAAATAAACAAAGAAGATATCAGATCAATAAAATGGAAATGGATTTATATTTATTAAGTTGATGAACAATCATGTTTTTTTAAATACACACATATGCTTGAATACAAAGTCTGTAGAAATCAACGTATCCGCAATCGAAATTTACTTCTGTTGCTGTGATCATTCTTTTTGCATTTACCTTCAAAATATATAACTATATACGTTTTAATTACTTCTTTCAGTGCAATTTAGAAAGTTTTTGTCTATCGTCAGATGTAATTTCTGTATCTTGAATTAGTTTTGCGAGATTTTTATATTCATTGAATGCGTTTAAAGCTTTGAGGAATTGATCATACTTGTCTTCTCCTCCATTCAAAAGTGTTTCCATTATATTCCTAATTTCAATTTTAGCTTTTTCCTCTTCTTTTAACATGTTTAACTTTTTAATAATATGCAGGCGATCTACTATCCATTCAAACGAACAATAAAATGCATCAGGCCACTCTGATAAACCTACAAGTACAACCAATGTTATTTATCAAACTTCAATTAAGTGCCATATCAATCACATACAAGAGGGACGACATATATCAGAGAAACATTCATGGCAGCAGAAAAATCACTGTTTATGTTCGCATAATACAAAGATAAGAATGCAGCAAATAAGATTTTTAAATATGAAAACAAAACAAAAGGGAAAATGATAATGACTGATTCATAATTTTTTTTTTCTCGTTGCAGTTTATCCTATTATTTGTGTACTTGGCAAGAATTATTTTTTATAACAAAGTACATTGTAATTGAAGTACACCGTCAACAATGTTCGTACTGGAAATTATATGATATCTATGACGAAAACTTTACCACATCCATATATATCAAAAGTGGGTTTGTTCATTGGTTAAATTTATGACCTTGTGGAATATGAATATGAATATTATAATTTTGAATTGTGAGATGGTATTTGTTCTAGACTCGTTCACTATTAATAAAGAAATATGTAAAATATTTGTTGGACAGATAATGACGTTACCACAGCTTGAATATCAAGACAGAAAGAACTGTTTTTATAAGAAGAAGATGTCGCCATATACAGTTTTTACATGATATATAATTGTGTGAGCCTTATTGGTATATACGATGCTTCAAAAAATGAAAACAACACGTGAAATAATTCTTTGCAATCGAAGCTCTTTTCTGGATTTAACTTCGTCGGGAAAGCTCGAAGCCTCACATAGTAGCCGAGGATGTATAAGTACTGCAACAATTTAAAAGCTTTATCCTCAATAATCTTAATCTGAAATTGTTTGGATTTCTAACATTTTTGACCTGAGCGCCACTGGCGAGTCTTATGTAGACGAAACGCGCGTCTGTTGTACATAATTATAAGCCTCGTAGCTGTGATTGCGATTATGACAAAACGTACCTAAGAAAATAGTCAATTCAATCTAAGGCAAACTTTGCTCGAGGGCGTATACCTTAGTTTCTTAATAGTTTCAAAATTTATAAACTAATTTTTAAAAAGATTTGTTATAAACCTTGTCAGTTCCGACATACTGGTACTGACTACTGACTACTGATAGTCCATCGCCAATCTCCAGAGTTGCAGTGTATATAAAAAAAAACATGTAAATTGTTCAGTAATTTCATATGAAAAGAGTTTTAAGTATTTATACTGGATTACCTTTTGTTGACACAATTGCTTAATTTCGAAATGGTGAAGTTATGTGATAGTTATGTCACTGGACAGTAGTTACACAGCAGGTGATGTTGAAGAAGAATTTGTCATATTTTCATCTGACTTTACGTGTATACTTACCGTATAATGGTAAAACAATGGTAAAGACAATCAGCAATGCTACGGTAAAGTAAATACAGTTTAATTTATGATTTCTACCTGAAAAGAACATTTTTGTTTAAGGTTTACAGTAAACGATATGAAGACAACTATGCTTTGTTATGAAATTTTTTTTGTAAACTAACAAATACCTAGCATTCCCTTTTTGATGGGTAAGGCCGACTTTGGGATACAAAAACGTTAATCAGCAAAACCCAAATAAAACCTCATTAGACTGCCGATCGTACAAGCACTTTTTCAAATGATGTCGCTGGATGTTTTTTTTTCTGGTCTTGTTATGGAAGTTAAATGTATCCTTTAATTGGATTCACAATGATGATGCATGTGTAGCATTTGCCACTGACATTGGCAATACAGCCAGTCTAGCCAATTTCCGAGTTCATACATACTGAAGTCGTGTTGCTACATTGATTTCTCAACTCTGTTCAACTTGATCTTTTCCTTTGAAAACAATGGTGTTGTAAGTTTATTCTAAAATTATAAGCTTGAATGTCCCTCCGATATCTGTTTTTTTTATTTGTTATAAGATTTTACGTTTTGTATTTATTAAGATATAATAGTTATTTTGTTGTTTTTCGTATAAATTTATTCAATATTGGTATCTTTTTTATTTTTTTGGAGGCTAACCAATGATACTTTGTATACAAATGCAAACATACCTTCGTTATAATCATTTATGACATCTTTAAATCTGTTTTCTAATGGAGAGGACAAGTTTTTTGTTTGTGACCTATTTGAGGATATAAAGAAAAATATCAACTAGTCAATAACCAATGTAAAAGATTACACACCTGATGAACATGTAAAAAGAATCAATAGCTTCAGATCAAACAGACAAACATGAACATAACGCGCTTGATCTTTATGCCATAGATATATGATCATTACCACATAGACGTATAACTCTGATAACTTGAAATGAAAATAAAGTCGTGTAGTCTTACATTGTTTTCGGAGCCAACACAGTGGGGAAATATATTAAACATCTCTTTACAAATCATGGGAAATCTGTTGATTTCTTAACCTGACAACAACTAGTTCGAAGAGTTCAGTTTCTATCATTATATCTTGACACGTAACGAACTCGGAAGCCTAAATAGATAAATATGCTGGTAAGATAGATAAGGGCGAAGCATAAGAACCCATGAAGAATATATGATATGTTAAAAGATATTTCATGGATTAAGCTGTTACGTCATCACGTTTATTGTCAAAGAAAAGTCCGACAAATAACATTTTTTTTTGTATAAGTTAAACATGTTAAAGACTCCAGAAGTATCGTAAATAGGCTTCGGGGCCTCTTGTTTACACCATTAAACTATTTGCATATGAAAGTTTATACGACATCATTCCTTGTTTCGGCTTGAAAGTACGTACAGAAAGAACTATTTAACCGTATTTTAAATTTAGGAGCCACATTACACAACTGAACATGGTGTTAAAAGTGTAACAAGATATTTCAAGTTAAAAAAATAATATCACGTTCTGAAAGTAAACAAAACCGAACACGAGCTTGTTTATAAATACTACGTAGAAACAGAAATATGTTCCGGTATTTCTATTTTAAAACTTGTTCATGGTCTGAATTATCTTAGCTAATTGTTTTCATTATAATTGAAAGCATTGCTGTCATTTATGTGCGCAACAGTAGCATATAACATGTTAACTCATGAACTCATAACAGATAATAGAATTAAAATGTTGTATTCGATCCTGACGCACTTTTCGTCTACAAAAGACTTATCAGGGACGCTCGAATCATAAAAAAGTTAAAAAAAAAAGGCCAAATAAGTGCAATGTTGAATAGCTTTTGCCAACTACAGCTAAGGTAAACTATTCCTGAGGTAGAAAAGTATTATTGCCGCTGATCGATGGATAGAAAACAAATCCAGATTGCAATCTTATATAAAAAAAAAACTGAAAGGCAAGATGTGTTTCACAGTTGCAAAGTTTTAAAACTTACGGTCTGACGATAATTTCTGGACATGACTTATTCCGAACAGCAGTACCAATATAGGGACACGGGTTAGCTGTAATGACAAAGATAATATGAGATTAATAAGAGTACACGTCCTGTAGGAATAAATATTGTTTATCAGCTGGTTGTTAAAAGTTTAGTACAATTGGCAGGCACATTCATATATACCGTCCAACAAGTGAAGTCTACTAAGATTAAGCAAATATTTCGTTAATAGAAAGTTGAAAGATGTTATATTTAAATGTGCTGAGAACTAAATGGGTGTCGGTAATAAAGGTTATACTATTATTTTTCACAAGACAAATATTAGCATTTCTACAAAAGACTCACCAGTGACGACAGTTACAGCCAAGGAGATAGAGAATGTTACACCTGCTGTCATCCAATTCGAACAATTGTTGCAAAATATTTGCATTATAATTTGCATAGGTACTATTTCCGTAAATTTGTAGTACTGTAATTCTACTTATTCAGTACCATTTTCTAACTTTAAAATTACTGTAATTTGTCAGTATGTCTGTACCTGTATTCAACAGTACTTAATTTGTTCTTGAAATTTAGGCTCTACAGATTTTTGGTTACTACCGTTACATTTTTAACATTTTGAAAGATTTTCTATTACAAATCTCTTATAATTTCTGAACCAAAATATTTAGTACAAATCAAGTTCTGCAAAAAATACAACTACCTAAATATTACAATAGTTTTAAAGTAAAAAAATAGTATTAAATTTTAAAAGCAAATTTCCAGTACTGCCTTTTGTTAGTACCTATGCAAAAGTAGCTTTGTAAGGGACTTTCCGTATTGTAGTCCTATCATGTAATGTTGAAATTTTAATGTTATAGTTAAAACTGCCATAAAAGCGGGAGGTTTGACATGTCACAAAACCAGGTTCAAACCCACTATTTTGTTTCATTAAACTATCTTGTATCAAGTCAGGAAAATGGTAATGTTATATTATAGCTCGTTTCTGTGTGTGTTACAATTTAAGGTTGTGTTTCTGTTGTGTCATAGTTCTCTTATATTTGATGTGTTTCCCCCAGGTTTAGTTTGTAACCCAGATCTGTTTTTTTCTCAATCGATTTAAAAATGCAAACAGCGGTATTCTACTATTGCCTTTTTTAAAATTTATTTACATCATAGGTGTGAAGTAAATTGTTCACATTTACCTTCATCACCACAAATGAGTTTGTGACATGAACAGTCTTCCTCTGAGGGTGTACAATAGCAGTTGTGTTTTGGCGTAGTAACAAATATGTACCCTTGTGAAGGGTCGCATCCACATGTTGTATCATTTATCATACTTCCTTCACGGTGGATGATTTGACCCTCTTCATTACAAAATGACTTTTGATACACACATTTATTGTTACCATCAGTTGAAAATGGGAAAGGCTGATACCGAGAGTATCTGCATCCAGCTTTATTGAAATATGGTTCGAATATAAGTTTGCTACCTATAATTGATATGAAAGAAATATGAAGAGACATATTTTGTAATATAAAGCAGTTAATCATTGTAGCAAAGTACCTACTTAATGGTACATAAACTCATCATAGATACTAAGATTGGAGTTTTGTAAAGTATGTATATTTAATACTCTCAAAAACAACAATAAACACAAATGAGGTGATAGAATTAAACATCGAACGCAGGATTTAAATGTATTCATCTGTCAAAGAAAATGAAAAACAAACACATTAATCTTTGTATGTGTTAATATTAATGCAATTTTATGTAGTTGCATTGCTCAATACATGTACCATATAATTTTATTATTACCAAATCGTTTTAGCATCCTGAAAAAACAAAAAGTTGGACACATCAGACTCCAGCTAACAATTCAATAAAAATGTCTATAGTATTGGAATAGTACAGACTTTTAATTGAAATAAATACTTACTGTCTTGCATTTGCATGCGCCTGTCCCAAGTAAACCAAATCGTCATTTGTAACTATAAATTTACTATTGATGTGGAAGGTATTTGATTATGTGACTTCTTTGAAATGTTAGATATTATCCGATTAACATATATTGGTAATATGGTTAACACAATTTAGGTGTGTTCAAGGATAATTAATAACAGTATTACCTGTGCTGCTATAATCCAGTCCATCACAGGTCTCACGATACGAATTCTCGGGTGAACGCAATAAACACACATAACTTTGACCACAATAAAACTTCCTTGCTCGGAGACGCCAATGTCCTGGCGCTGGACATTTCAATTCATATTCGAACGTCACAGCAATGACCTGAAATACAATAACTTTGCTAAATTGGCAAATAATATAATGGCATGAAGTTTTCTTATTTTTTTTTTAAATTTTACAATTGAAATTAGTTTACAAAAACAAACAACTGCATTACCTATGCTACTTTCCGGCTTTTTTAAAGTTGAAAGATGAAAGAGTGATTCAACAAATTGTAAGATAGAGGCCACAAATACTACAAAGATTATAACAATAGTCCTAGCAACATTGGGATGTGTACAACAACAATCCAAACAAATGCTGATCGGATTGGAAAATATCTTACCACTCGTCATTTGCCTTGCAGTTTTATATCGTTGTAAACAGTTATAACTGCGTCTTAGTCGTAGATTTTACAACCACACCACATCACATCACATTTTCGTATCTTTAAGTAAAGTCTCTAGTAGATCAATTTTGAGGAACATTCTACACCATCCAGTTCTACTAGGACAAAGCTACGGCTCTAGACAATTGAAGTGTGAAGTAAACTTCTTTGTTAAAACACTGAAATCAACTTACTTGAAGACACCAAAGTAATACTGCAGTTTTCATTGTACAGAGATTAGGGAAGCGCACTTCAATCTGAAAAAAAATTAAAACCAAAAGTTATTGCATGCTGTATGGTATTACTTCCTGTGCATACTGACACACTTTTGCTATGTCCATCAATATTATCGTTTTGCTTTTATTTCATTACAATGTGTTCTGATTATTTCATTATTCATATAGAGTTGAATTATCTCGTGTTATTTTCAATGAATATATTTTTAACGCGAAGTGAATCAGTAAAAAACAAATCAAGCAGACTAATGGTCAGTTTTAAGATTTTACTAAGGTGTATTCGTCTTTTTTTAAATCTTTAACAATTTCGTATCAACATGAACATTGAGGAGAACAAAATCATAATTCCTCTATCAATCCTTTTTTTGCCTTTTCTAAACCGCGTTGGTAATCTTTCTGGATAGATAAACGAAATAAACGATTACCATACCAAAGTGTCTATTGTTTAGTATTTTCAACTCATTATTGAAGAATTGTTTCTTCAACCTGAACTTTAATCAAATGTCAATTATTGATTTCGAATATTTACAGTATCAAGTCAAGAATTATATGTTTTTTTTATATATATTTATATAAAAAAGAAGATGTGGTATGATTGCCAATGAGACAACTCTTCAAAAGAGACTGAACAACACATGAATTTACCTCTGTAGGTCACTGTACGGACTTTGGACATACACATACATATATACTGTGGTGGGATTTAACCAGTTAGCAGGATTGCAACCCTCTCCCTACACGGTGACATTTATGTTCTTTTGAACAGATATGCAAATGTTGTAGCAAGTCAGGAATATGCCAGTTGTTTAGTTTAAACATATTTATTTATAGTGGATTGGGAAACAAGTTTTGCAACTTATATTAATCCCTCTCCACTTTGCGGATGCGAGTGCTGCCTTGTAGCGGCATTAGCCTACTCTTTTTCGAAATCTATAAGGGTGTCTTTAACGTGCAAGAGATGTGGCTCTCTCTTAACACGGGTCAGCCATTTATCGTCCCCGTCCGACGGACTATCATCGTTTCCTCAAGACCATAATCGCTAATGGTGTCAAGGGAGAGACGAAAATTGAGTTCCTGAAATTTTCATCCCAAACGGGAATCGAATAAGGAACCTTTGTGTAGTAGTCCGATGCACTAACCACGGCTCTCTGCCAGTTGTTATCAATTCGTTTGTTTGAGCTTTTGATATGGGACTTTCCGTTTTGAATTTTCCTCGGAGTTCAGTTATTTGTGTTTTTCTTTATACTACTGTTGTCTTTGTTTATGTAGTAACAGTAAATATATGAATACCTATATCAAATAACAAATATCGAACAAACAAAAATAATAACTTGATATCAATACACAACCTTGAATTATATTTCTGTTTCTTCTCTTTTATCTATCAATAATAAAATAAATGATAAATGGTTGTATCTATCTTATATCACTAAATCGGCTATGTACGTGGTCTTTTTACTTTGCAAGTCTTTGTTACAAATTAAACAATTACATGTACTAATCAGACCATCATTATGACTTAAAGCAGTATGGATAGCTTTATGGCTAATGATCTGTTTATAATCTCCCATGTCTAAGTGTGTGAACATGAACAATTATTGTTCTTTCAAAATTATGTCAACAGTATAACAATCTAGCAACTATAATGGGTTCAAATACTGTGTTATTGAGTACTGTACACGTAACATACACATTTGTAATTAGTAAATACCCGTTGGAGAGATGCCTTTAGTTAGAAATTAAACACACATTTAAATTGTGTAAGATAACATTCAATATTATTGTACACACTGTTGAGCAGCAAATCACCATTGTAAAAACATTGCAATTTTATACATGATTGCCTCATTTCATGTACATCTGTCTTAATGTTAATAATGGTGGCATGTTTGTTCATGGACATAAATGATAATAAGGGATGCACTGTTTTTTGCAGTCATCCATTTTCTTATTTTTTGTTTAATTTGAATAAGAAAATCAGTGTCACTGCACTATACTAATTCAGTTTTCTTTATTTGTTTTATTGTATGTTATTGATAATACCATAATTATTTAATCTCAATGTATGTGAGCAAATGAATAGTGTATTTTGTAACATGGTAAACGAACTTTAATCGAATTTATTATGTTAAGTTATTTATACTTACATTTAAATTGACTATGTCACTTGAATAACCAGTTGATCTTTCATTCCTATGTGTCTACAGCCAACACTTTATAGAGACATCTTCCAAACATAAATACATCTGTTCGTTGTTTTGTTTTGTCAACAATTTCCATGTGTATGTAAATCGGTGTATTCCAGGTAAATGAACTTTAAAAAAAGCAAATATTGATTGAATTATCGTTCTTTGTCTTTCAAGTCCATTCGGAATACGAAATATTTATTGTGTAACCAGCACAAAATTATACATGTCCTTCAATAAAAATATAAAGTCTAGTATTCTCATTAATTTTTTAAATGATAATGGCCCCCCCTTTTTTTATTTTACTTTTTGTTGCAGCGAATCTTTTAAACGATTTAATGCATGATTATACAATTATCTTAAATATTTTCTTTTATGTTAGTAGAGCATTGCAGATAAATTTCAAGTATCCGGTATTTAGAGATAATTAAATTTGCACTTTGAAATTAACAAATATCTTCCCAAAACAAAATTGAAAATTGAAACTCATAAAAGATATAAAGCTTCTAAATTTGTAATTTTGCGCCGCATCAGTTGCTCGAGTCAAAACGGTCATAGGGTGTACTCAAATTCGAAATTGAAGCCGATAAACAAAACAAAAATACTTAGAAGTTGTGTGTTTAATACGGCAAATGCGCCTCTTGCATTTGGGATAGAATAACCGAGAGTTTAGATTGATTTAACATTTTATAACAAGTAAACTAGAAGAAAATGTAAACATGCACAAATTATTGGATGAAGAATGGATCCCAGTAAGACAGATATTCACCGAAAAAAACAAGGAAAACAGCATTCCGATCAAATAGCAGAAATCAGCCTTATGCCACCAAATGGGTCTATAATGTAGCTAGAAAATGCTGCACTTGTAGGCGGAATTCAGCTGGCCATCAAACAATTATGTAAAATAGTTCAGGGAAATAAACGCCACACTTAAATCTGAAACATACTTTATAAAGGTATTTCCTCGGAGTTCTGTGTTTTTGTTATTTTACTTTATACATAGAATTTTAACAACTAGAGATAATGATAGCTTTAGTTAGCCGTAAAAGATCTTAACGCATGACAAAATGATCATTTGAAATAATTCAAACGAGAAATAAACTGCAAGGATAATTATTAACGAAAAGTCAATAAGCAAAAAAAAACAACCAATTCGCTTTTTGACATTTTTGAAATTAACACATATATTTCCAACAAAAAATTGAAAATTGCAACTCATCAAAGATATCAAACTTCTACATTTGTAATTTTGCGCCGCATAAACAAGACAAAAATACGGAGAAGTTGTGTTTAATACGTCAAATGCGACTCGTGCATTCGGTTAGAAAAAACGAAACTTTTGATTGATTCACCGTTTTATAACTAGTAAATTAGCAGGAAATATATACATGTACAAACTCTGTGGTGAAATATGGATCTCAGTAAGACAAATATTCACTAAACAACAAAGGAAAATAGAATGAAAAAGGGGGACGTGTCTTAGACACAACATCCCGATAAAATAGCAGAAATCAGCATAAGGCCACCAAATGGGTCTGTAATGCAGATATAAAATCCTGCACTTAGAAGCGGACTTTAGCTGTATTCACGGAGAAGGACGCCACAGTTTACTCGGAAACATTCTCTGATTAGGGATTTTTTTCCGTTTTAAATTTTCCTCGGAGATCGGTGCATTTGTTATTTTACTTTATAAAAAGAATGCTATCAACTAGCTATTGACGTTGATGATAGATTTAGTATGACATAAAAGACCCGAACGCATGTCAAAATAATAATTTTAAATAATTTAACTTAATAAGCACTGATACTGTCCCTCATATTCCCTTTCTAAATATTAGGTGAACGGGTGTCTGTGGAGGGTGCAAAACACTGCAATTGGTTAAGTGATCGTGGTAGTGCATGATCCACTTATAATCTCGATATGGAAATGACTGATAGTCACCAAAGTTTACTTGACAACGGGAATTAAAGTCTTATGAAAGTCTGTAGATTTAACAGAACGAACATTTAATTTATTGGTTTCAAGCGACATGTTTTTCAGATTACACTGTTCACACATCTGAATGAAAAGTCTGATAATTTCTCTGATGATACTTTTTTTAACATCATATGTTTTGTGAATGCCTTCATTACCAACTCCAGAATGTGCAGTCTAATCAAAGGATAAAGTTCTTCTGGGTTCTCGGCCATAAATCTTTACTCAGCCCTCGGAGTACAAAATTAGCGCGCGAAACACAAAATTAAGTATTTTGATTGGTTGATTCTTGATTCTGAGTACAAAAATCGTGCTCGAAAGTTTTATGACCGCAAGGCCTGATGTACAATAAAAAAAAATATTTTCCTTTGTGAGTTTTTCAATTCGTGCTACACTCAAAACATCATACCCCACCACATGGTGTATGTATGAGACGGTCAAAAGTCAGGAGCCTGTAATCAGTTGTTGTCATTTGTTGCTGCGTTACATATTTGTTTTTCGTTCATTTTGATTTTGTACATATATAAAAACATGATATATGGCCGTTAGTGATATCGTTTAAATTGTTTAACATTTGTCATTTCGGCGCCTTTTATAGCTGATTATACGCGGTTCAGGCTTTACTCATATTACATGTATTAGAGGTAGGTTATTTAAAGACGTATCAACCGTATCGTTTACGTTGACGTATCCGCATCTGCAGATTTATAAAAAAACAGTATGTGATCTTCCTCTATTTGAAGGACGTGAGGGTACCTCTAGTTGGTAATTTCTTTGACATGTGGTCTCTTGTGAAGAGTTGTAACATTGACAATCATACCACGTCTTTTTTATTTATATTTTGAACCTTGCGAAATTCTTTAATTCTTCTTTCAAGGACTAGTACATTATTTATGTCTTATCATTGAATACCCCATATTTCAGGCAATATTTTCATCTCATGAACTTGAATTAACGATACTAATGATACTAAAAGGACTGTTCCATAGATATATGAAGATGTGGTATGAGTGCCAATGAGACAACTCTGCATCCAAATAACAAGTTATAAAAGTAAACCATTATAGGCGAAGGTACAACCTTCAACTCGGAGCTTTGGCTCACACCGAACAGCAAGCTAAAAACGGCCCCCTATTGATATCGTCAACTTAGGCAATATCCTTCATCATAAATTAGTTCAATCGAAAATACCTTCTTGTTTCAAAAACCAGTCTGTACCAATCATTCTTATACCTATACCAAACCTATTGCAACTAAAATGTTCAATTACCAACACGTTTTGCAGGATCTCAATATTGACGACTTCAAGTCTAAACCTCCTGGTTGCCCTTGTGCTGGTTCCCAATTCACAAATAATCCGGCTGGCCACGTTATTACCGGTGACCTCAACATTGTTAATAACACTTCTCTACGAAATGTGTTATCGAAAGGTCTAAAAAATATCGTGAGCCTAAAGCCATAAATTGAAAATACAACTTTAAAATGTTGATGGATTCAGTCAAAGATTATATCAGGCAATGGGCTAAGCGCGAAAAGGAAGACGTAGACACTCTTTCCAAATGGATTAAGGTAGTGAGGTCGTTGATAAAAACCAAAATTAAGAAACTGAATGGGTCTATCAATGTTCATGCTACGTCAATCGTTAACGACCCAAATGTTGAAAAACACTTATCCTACCTTCATAACAAAAAAGTTGTTGTCCCCGCAGATAAAGCCCAAAACAACATCGTTTTTGTGTTTGTAAAATTTATTACATTTACTGCTTGATAAACGAATTAGGTATTTCCAATTCACTCGGAAACGCAACATATACCCTCATAACACTTACCAAAGAGGAAATCCTGGATAATCATAGGTCTGTTCTATGATCCTTTTGGATTTCAACCAAAGATGAAAAACTGGATCTTCCATCACTGTATTGAATACCAAAACTACATAAGTGTCCTCACAAACAACGGAACTTCTTTCAAAATTATCAAGACCTATTTTATAAGGAATCAAAGACGGGCTTAAAAGTTATTGTGCAACTGCCTATTCTAGAGGTGACGTGAGTCAAATGTGGATACTTAAAAATTCCAAAGATCTTTTAGAGTACACACAATCTAACTCTCTTTCATCTTGTAATAGTATTAAAACATTTGACTTATCTACACTTTGCACAAGTATTCCACATTCCAAAGTAAAAGACAAATTGAAAGAATTGGTATTGCTTTGTTTAAAAAAAAAGAATGACCAACGTAGATACAAGTATCTTGTCTTAGGGAGGGATACATCACCTTCTTGCCGACTTGTTTCTTTATTATTATGAGCCTGACTTCATACAGGAACTGATTAGGAAGAGGGATAAGAAGTTAGCAATATCCTTTAACTCTACTTTCCGCTATACAGGTGATGTTCTTTCACTAAATAATTCAAAATTTGGTGACTATGTTGAACGCATCTATTCCATTGAACTAGAGATAAAGGACAGAACAGAAACAGTAAATTCTGTCTCATATCTTGACTTACATCTAGAAATTGACAATGAGGGTCGGTTGAAAACAAACTTTTAAAAAATAAATACGACAAAAGAGATGATTTCAGCTTTCCAATCGTGAACTTGCCATTTCTAAGTAGCAACATTCCAGCAGCACCTGCATACGGTGTATATATCTCCCAATAATACGATATTCTCGTGTTTGCATTTCCTATCATAGTTTCCTTAATAGAGGATTGCTGCTCACAAGGAAGGTATTAAACCAAGAGTTCCAAATTGTGAAGCTAAAATCATCAGTTCGTAAATTTTACGGACGCCATCACGAGTTGGTTGACCGTTATTGAATAACCGTTTTACAAATGATATCAGATATGTTCCTTACGTAGTAACTACAACCCTTCCCTTTCATGAATGTGACCTACGGAATTAGACTATTTACCGGATTTGTTATCAGATGAGCAACACGACGGGTGCCACATGTGGAGCAGAATCTGCTTACCCTTCTTGAACACCTGATATCATCCCTAGTTGTTGGTGGAGTTCGTGTTGTTTATTTTAACGTTTTCTATGTTATGTCATGTGAACTTTTGTTTGTCTGTTTGTCTTTTTCATTTTTAGACATGGCGATGTCCGTTTATTTTCGATTCATGAGTTTGTCCCTCTGGTATCTTTCGTCCCTCTTTTAAAATGTCCTGTACCAAGTCAGGAAAATGCAGTTTTTTTCTTATAGTTCTCTTTGATGTATATTGCATAGTCGTTTGTTTTTTGTTGCAAGTTTGTGTTTCTGTTAATTCCTTGTTTTCCTCTTACAGTTTATGTTTCGATTTTAGTTAACTTGTATCTAGGATTTGTTTTTTTCTTATTCGAATTGTAACTATTAAACAGCGGTTTGATATTGTTGCCTTTAGTTTTGTATGTAAGTATCTGTTCAATGAGAAGACAGACAGATTTGAAATATGTATTGTATTCATTTACTATCACGTGTTCTTATTAATTGTAGAATGATACACCACAAAAACATCCAGCTTACTTAGCATTGCTTTTAATCACAGTGACAAATGAGCTTTAAGCACGATACACGTGAACTAAAAGTTACAAAGACGTTGATCGAAAATAACGCGTTATCATCTATGTCAGACACAAAGTAGACCCTATCAATAAAAGACGAGGTTATTGTTGGGTTGGGTATCAGGCAATCCCCGATTTCCAAGTGAACGAACTTTGTAGTTCAAAAAATTATTTAATAAAAAGTATAAACCCTGCAAAAAAAAGTTATTGAAACTATTGAAGAGTCCAAGTACTGCGTCATTGAACCGATCATATTATGATGGTGTTTCCTTATTTTAATTGTACAATTTTATTTTAAAACTTCTCCAATACCGATGTTTGAATAAGATTTCAAGGATTTACAAACACATGATACAAAGCTATCATATATTTAGAATATGAGGTTAATGCAGTTAGCCCATAAGGTGCGAAACGGGTTTGATCGTTGATACGAAATGGTAAATGTTGGGAACGAAAAGGTACTTTTGATTACGAATTAATAGAAAGACAAAAAGGTCAGTGTACAAAATGAATTGTTACGCCATACAAATAAGCTTGCAAAAATTACAGTTAAAACTATTAATGGGATTAAAACCAAATGATACTTATAATTTGGCATTTGGAAACAATCGTATTTTTATTACGATTCATGATGACTTCGCTCTTTATATTTAATCCTTTATATTTTAACTGGATCGGAGAAGACATACTTTGTTTAGTAGTTTAATATAATATGTGATTTGTTTGTTTGCTAGTTAATATTTGTGCTTTTTGCTGATCTTATTTCCCCTTTCATACTTATTTTTACTTCTGATTATAATTGGTTAAATTTTCCCAGCTAATTATTTATGCATGCTATATGACATTTCCAAATGGTCAGCAATATATGTTATTCTTTTATTTGTTTTACAAAATAGAAGACTAATCTGAACGACAAATATACTAAATCAATATCAGAATGCTTAAGCTATACACTATAGTCGTCATTGTGTAATGATGGTTTCCGCAGTTCTGAATGATGACATAACTCCTATTGTAAAATTCTCTTTATAGACATCAAGTCTGAGTTCAAATTATTTTTGATATTCCAAGCCTGTAAACCCCCTTGTCCCCATGTGAGTTTGAAACATTATCTTAAAGAAATAATCCACAACGATATTCAACATACAAAAAAAAGCATACGCTATACATGCATTACGTAAAGCCTCGATCACACCTTACCGGATAGCTCGAACGGACGTCTAATGGATACTTTTTTTTCCATCCGTTCATGTCCGTTAGACGTCTGTTCTTATCCGTTAGACGTCCGACCATATCCGTTGCATGTCCGTTAAGCGTACGTTTTATCCGTCGACGTCCGTTCTGTCCGGTGGAAAATTTTGAGCATGTTCAAAACTTTGAACGGACGTCCAACAGATAAAATGTCCGTTGAACGTCCAGTTAGGCGTCCGTTTTGTACGGTACTCGTCCGTTTCGTTTCCGTTTTGTATCCGGTATACATCCGTTGGAGGTCTGGAAGAGAAACGGACTTCTACCGGACGTTTAACGGATAAAACGGATGATGAACGGATCTCAAACGGATAAATGCCAATTGAAAATTTCGCGTCAGAAATGCCAATTATTGGTATGTCAGATTCTTTAAGGTTCATAAATTCTTATTTTTCATAATCGATCTTAGAGTATAGGCACGTAAACACAATCAAGCAGTTCTTATTCAGGCCAGACACTACCCTTTTGGCGGAATTTTGAAGAACAAACCAAAATCAGTTACATAGAAACATTTTGAATATTTATGCGATTTACATGTATTATAATGGTCGCCTTTGATTTTTCCGTATATCATGTTCATCCGTGTTATCCGGTACGCTTCCGTTATGTGTCCGTTTTATGCGGTACTCGTCCGTTGGATGTACGTTCGACATCCGTTCTGTCCGGTACGTGTCCGCTTCTCGTGCGTTACATATCCGGTGTGTGTCCATTATGCATCCGTTACACGTCCGTTTTATTCGGTCAGTACATCAACGGACTCGCAACGGATAACAATTTTGTCAACGGACAACTTTTATTTTCATTCGTTAGGCGTCCGTTCGTGCTATCCGGTAAGGTGTGACCGAGGCTTAAGAGTATCATGCATCATGTACATTTCCTTGCCGACCTCTTCTTATTTTTATATGAATCGGAAAAGCCAGCTAATTCAACTTGACATTTAGATATATTGATGATGTTCCAATTAACAATCCAAACTTCTCTGATTGATGTCCATAAATATATATCCCCATAAGTAGAAATGACAGATGCAACAGGCACGTCTCATTTTTAGATTTATACCTCGAATTTGAAATACACGGTCATCTCAATACCAGAATCTAAAACAAAAGAGACGATTTTAATTTGAAATGATCCATATCCCCTACTTTAGTAGCAATATATCAACTTCGCCTGCATATGTGATTATATATTTCCCTATTTATTTGGTCTTCTAGAGATTGCAGCTCCTACTCTGAATTTGTGAAATGTCACCAATATCTTAGAAAATGGTTAATGAACCAAGGGTATGTTAAAGAACGTCTCGTCCTTTTTCTAAAGGTTCATCGGAAGGTATCGTAGCCTTGTTAGTAAATATTCCGTATCAACTTCACAAATAGTACAGGATGGTATTGCAGAATAGATTTTTGGTAGTGACGTTATATTCTTTTTTAGTCTTTATGAATATTACTTTTACTGTTTATTCTGTTTTTTTGTGATTGAGGTGGCTCTGTAATTATACATCCCGTCATTGTGTTATTGTTCTTTGGTCCATTTTTGGTATTTTTGTCCTTCATTCTTGCTAATGTGTTTTGCCTGTATGCCTTTTTTGTGTTTTTTGTTTGTTATATATGACGTAGACCTCTACTTATACATACACCTTATCGCAATTTGGTCTAATCCGAAGAAAAAAAAACAGTAATTGAGACAACTTTCGGTGTAGGTCATCAGTAACGAGCTGAGGGAGGGAAACAATTAAAAAAGCGACCAATAGGAAACTTTGATAGATTATGATCCACTTTTTCGAAACTCAAATTAAAGTAAACAAATATTCGGTTGAAGTATTTACAATGGTTTAAACAGGTCTCATTAAAAAGTATTATGCATGGTACGTTGTTTAAAGAGGGTCCCAGATAGCTTCAACTGAATGAAAAAGTTATCCAGAATTGAATAAAACGCGATGACGTGTATTCTGTCATTGTGTAATTATGCTACATTTTTGTTTGTATTCTTGTCTTTTATTTTAACTAATGTACTTTGTCTATATGCATTTTGTTGCTTCTTTGTTACCTATGTATTTTGTTTTAAAGTATTTACGATTATAACACAATGTTGACTGCTGTTCCCCTATCCATTCGTTTGATATGTTTGACCTTTTGAGTTTGCCATTTTATCAGGGACTTACTGTTTTGGATTTTACTCTATCAGTATTTTTGTAATTTTACATATGTATCAGGATATGCTTACCCTTCCGGAGGATATGTGATCCCCCCATTTTTTATTTTATCATCTTTCGTTTTCTATGTTTAGTGAACTTTTGTTTGGTTTTCTTTTTTATTATTTATTTGTCAGCTATGGCGTTGTCAGTTTATTTTCGCCTTATGAAATTGAATGTGTTTGTGGTATCTTTCACCTCTGCTTTTACAGGAAAATGCCAACAACAATTAAACACAGAGTACTAAATTTAATTATTGTTTTATCTAACCAAATCCTAATTGTATAAAAGTCATATAACAAATTCTTTACTTTAATGCAACAGTTTTAAGTTTGACGTGGTAACTAATGACATGTATGTTTATAACTTTATTGGTAAATATAGCAATACTCATATATATATTATATATTACATGCTTGATAAAACATCCTTCAGATTTATAACTTTATTGGTAAATATAGCAATACTCATATATGTAGGACTCGGAGGTGCGATGGGGACGCGGAAGTGCGATGGTCACGCTGAAGTGCGATGGTTTATATAGATATAGAACTCGGAGATGCGATGGGACGCTGAAGTGCGATGGTCCACGCTGAAGTGCGATGGTCATGTTGGAACATTATATGTTATTATAAAAAAAATCATGATAAATAAAATTTAGTAAGCAAAAATGCATAAATGCATTAATTAAAAAAATAATTAAAATTTTCGTAAATAATTGTAAATGCTAAAATATAGCAAAAGTTCGCGTTCGCTAAAATAATGCAAAAAATCGCGTTAATGTAATTTATATATTCGCGCGTTTTTAAACAAGTTACCATGACGTTAAATATTATGACGTTTTGAAATACAACGTTTCGTAAACAAAACGGTATGGAATTGCAGGAAGGAAAAGAAGATTTTGTTGACGAAGGCTTTGTTACAACAAACGAACGGAAAAAAAGGTTACAAACGATCCAAGTCCGGAACAGTTTTGGGCAGTGCAGGATGAAGTTTTTTCAATATGCAAGGCAAAATATACAAACAAATCATGGGGAGCAAAAAGAATAAAGGATGTACTAGGTCTTCAGATGGGAGAAACTAGTATAAGAAAATATGTGTCAAATTTTTTATACGACAAAGACTTGGACAGTATATTTTACAGGAGCACGACTGTTACTGAATTCCACAAAAAGGTCTTGTCAAAAGGTGAACTTTTGGAAGAAATTCAAAAAAATCACAAAACTGATCATGGAAAAAGTGATACGGTATACGAAACTTTGAGGAAGTCTTTTTTCCCAGTAGTTCGGGAAAATATTCGTTTACTGTTTAAGCTGAACATTAAATGCCAACAGTGCCTTTCGGCAGTTGATTTACCTAAAACCCAAAGAACAAGAAGGCCAATTCCAGCAACCTATCCTAATAGTAGATGGCTAATGGACCTCAGGAAGATGCCTCCGTCACATGGTTACAACTACATATGCAATATTGTAGATTGCTACAGCAGATTTGCATTCGGTGGGTTCATTAAGCACAAAACAGCAAAAGTAGTGGCTACAGTGGTATCGAAATGTATATACATTTTTGGACCACCTAGGATTTTACAAACTGACAATGGAAAGGAGTTTACAAATGAAGATTTAACAGAAGTTATGGCAGAATTTAAAACAAGAAAAATTAACAGAAGGCCTTACCATCCACAATCACAAGGTAATGTTTTACATATATTATTAATTTTTAAGAGGCATTCATATTGTTTGCTGATAAATAGTGATAGATGAGTATTTTTAGAATAAGAAGATTAATTTAAGTTATTTTAAATAGATAAATTAGTTTAAGATAGTTTAATATATAAACTCAAAATAATGTTTATATATGACTTGATATTAAATACATTCATTTACCAATAACATTATTGTTTTTTTTTTTATATAAAAAAAGTTCTTCATGTTTATAAATAAACATAATTAGGACAAAACAAAATTACACGAATTTATAAATTAAAATAGATTTCAAATAAGATAATGTTTTTGATGCGATTTTAAGTTATTACTAACACATTAAGATATAAGTATGCATTTATTTAAAGGTCGAGTTGAAAGGTTTAACAGAACAGTTGTCGCCTACTTCAGAACAACAGCTTTTGTTGAGAGTCGGGACTGGCCCCGTATGCTAGACGAGTTTTACTATAAGTACAATAGCAGAGTAAATAAATCTACCAAACCTTTGACACCATACCAGAGATTTTATAAAAGACCAAATTTCTGTGTTGCATTTTCATATGAATGTTATACAACGTTTGATTTATATGTTTTGCACATTTTAGACATCATCAGATATATAATAACTTCATGGAGAAAAAGAGTGGTTTTTACATGTACAGTGACAAATATTTCATACAAGTTAATAACAATATTAGTTTTGAAAAGTATAATTTTCACGTTAAATACGTTTACGAACATGTATTATTTATTGGTATAAAACGTTCAGTAGCAAGTATTTTATACATATGTATCAGTGTACTAGTAAGGAATAAAATATAACACCCAAAAGGCTTAAGCATTTTTATGTTTTAAAATTTGAACAATTTACACTATTAGTCCAGCGGATATCAGAATAATTGATCACTTTATGGTAAAAGCATGAAACTTGGCATAGTGAAAGATTAAGGAGTATAGACAAAATTTAGATATGGAGCCACGAAAAAAAAATCCAATATGGCCGCCAAATTCAAGATGGCCGACATAAGTATAACATAAGTTATAAGTTCAGAAGATGTCACAAACTTAAGGAAATACAATTAAGATATGTCAATTATTATTTTTTTAAACCTTATAATACAGAAATCATCAAAATGGCGTCCAAATTCAAAATGGCGCGTCAAAATGTCTAAGTTTGACAGTATTCGTATGTATACACCATCATTGTGTGTTATGAATTTACCCAATTTGTGAAACTGGATAATTTGATATCGACAAAGGCCTACAATGTATCATAAATACGTGGGTGCATAGATAATATTTTCAAAATGGCGGCAATATTCAAAATGGCGCCGTTTAACATATGAAAATTTGATGTTTGTTTTTAAATATGGTATAAAAATAATTCAAAAATAATGGATCAATTATTTCAATACAAGAACGAATAAACAAGCATATTATTATTTAATGTAACAGTTGACATTAACTATGAAATAAAAATGGCCGATATAACTCAACATGGCGTTTTTGATGAGTTCTTATTTTTCACAGCTATAGGTAATGACCTAAGAAAATTTCACAATTTTCCTGAAATGAAAAAAATATCCAACATATGCAGTATTGAATCAGTGCAAAGAGTATTTCTTTTTTAAGAAATAAAATAAGAAATAAAAAAACCCTCAAAAGTTACTGTTCAACATAACAACAGATCAAAATTATAATTAAAATATGATACAAATGCAGGAAAATCATGAAAAAGCACAGTCTTAATCAGTTTCTCTTTCACAGTCCGGTGAGCAGTTTCATAATGCTGTGCATTTAAATGCTGCTTTCAAGAATTTACATGCATGTCATTGAAGCTTCAGCAAGCACAGATCAGAATGATACCATAGAGTTTTTGCCAACCAAATAAATCTGGTGAGGTCATACTTGGATTTGCAACTAAACAATTGCCCAAAATAACACTACCTTGGTAAGCTGCACGTTTAGTATGTTTAATGAAGAAGTGCAGTGTTGGAGGAATATTGTCAATTGTTCTTGTCTTCTGCGTGAATAACTGTTTTCTTTACTCAGTCACCACATTAGCTGTACTAGATCGGTCATACAAAAGCACAATATATCGTTCTATTACTTTTAACACTTTTAAAATTTCCACTTCATTTGAATTCTCGATAACCTGCAGAAATGCCTCTGACAACTCCTCATATACGAACCATATGTCCCAAGCTGATTTCTTACCTTTCCCAAAAAAAGCTGAGACTTTGTAACAACTGGCAAATGAATATAACAGTGATAATACTTTCAATTTCAATGGTCCTAGAGCAAGGCACAATCCATGGATTGAAATATATCGGGAGTTCTTTCCAGTGTGAAATCCTATCCACAGCTGTTCAGCCATTTGACTTCCCCTTTTAATACAGCTGGAACTAAGGACATGCCAATTGAAAGTTCTCCTTCAACTAATGGGATATCTGGTTCGCTGAATCTTAGTACAGCTGGTGGAAGATTTGAATAACTCTTTGGTAAAAGAGGCACTCTCTTTGATTGACATTTGCAAATAGGTTCAGATTGGTCAAATGTTTAAACAACGCCTTGACCAACCTCTGAAATATGCTTGAATAAAGATATACCTGTACCATGGAATGAATCTTTAACGAGATACTGCTTGGATTGTGACCAATGTTGTCTACAGCAGACGAGGTAAACGCATTTCGTTGTAGATTGGTAGGGCAAACCATACCTTCTTTGACATAACGACGACAAGCATCATTGGCCATGGAAGTAGAAATTTCTTACACTTGGTTGTAGATGACAGACAGTCTAAGTTTGAAAAAAGTATCTACTAGATCACGTTTTCTAGTCTTACAGTCATGACAGTAGATCATGATTCCCAAATAAGCACAAACTGGAGGTAGTTCATTATATTTCATGTGACGGTTGGATAGTTTCTTTGTACAACTTTACATTAGAGGCTGTGTTATTGTTAATGTCGACTCAGAATATGAACGATCCTAAATGTAAGGTCGAAATTGAATCAGACGGACCAAAAAAAGCAATGACTGGGGTACAGAAACTTCCTGACATCCATTTGGGAAGGTTCCTTTAAATTCTAAATTTGATGCGAAAATATCTTTACGAACAAACCTAGCTGCTTTTGATATGTTGACAAACTCATTATCAAAGCCTTCTAATCAGATTCTCTTCAATGCAGGACCAATGTCATCTTTGAAAGCAAGAATGTTTTCAAGGCCTTGTTTGTAAGCATCTAAGTTACGGAAATTAGATACAATTCTGTGTTTTAGTCGTGTACTATTAACTCGAGATGAAACATCTGCACCTAGACATGCTATTTTTTCCGTATAAAGTTTACATAGATCTGACAACTTGTAAACACATATGGTATCATCGCACGATCTTGTTTCATTTATATAAGAGACTATTTCTGAAAATGCAATACCATGGATTTGACTTTCCTTCTTATATTCAACATTATTATTTTTCGTTTCAATTCGAGATGCACTATTATATAAGCAAACTAAACATTCCGGGTGGTACTTTGCTTCCTGTGCAATTAGATCAACAGTTCTGAAATTTGCAAGAAACGATGTGTCATTTAACTTTACTGCACATTCTCTCACACGTGTATCTTATCCAAATGTTGAGGACTCATCAAGGGCTTCTTGGCTATTTTCATTATGGAAATAGCACACAGACGGGTTACTGGTGGACTGAAAGGAAAAGCTATGTATAGTTTTCTTTTAGATGTGGTTGCTTTATTATATATCCTCTCATGTGAGGTTCGTTTTTCTGCTCTATTCAACTTTGTTCTGTTCAGTTTTAAGTTGCAAGATTTGTGCCAACATGCCTTTTGGTCAATGAAAGACTGTGCTATTCCAGATTCCTCATCAAAATTTTCAATGCACACATTAAGGCCTTCAGGCATCAATCGTAATTTATGAAACTTCTTAATATTGTCAGCTAAAGATTGATAACCAGCCCCAACATTTAGACGTTTAGAATCAAATGGGCATATAAGTTTTTCCTCTATACTGTCTTGGCATAGGATACAATTTGCCCAATCAATATTATTTGATTTAGTCGGTTTGTCATATTCTACACTTGATACCCTGAATGTCTTTTCAGTAGCCATGTTGTAAAAACTATGATCATAAATTGATTTATATATTCCTTGTGGATAATTTCTGTATGCCAGATGCGACGTTTCGTCTACAAATGACATATCAGTGCCGCTAATAGCTTTCTAGATATACCCGACATAGTTTCTGATAATAGGCCATTAAGGAATTATTTTTGATTGTCCAATATTAGAAAAGATTAATTAGCATCATAACTAGCAATATGCAAAGTTTTATGTTTTTATTTTCAAATGATCAATTGTACCATTTTTTTTTACTCTGCATCATGACTGTTGGTGGCCATTTTGAATTTGTCGGCCATCATGGAATTATTTTTGATTGTTCCATATTCATTAAAGATTAATAAGCACCGTAACTAGCAATATGCAAAGTGTTATGCTTTTATTTTCAAATGATAAATTATACCATATTTTGGGACTCTGCTTCATGACTGCTGGCGGCCATTATTAAAATTGGCGGCAATTATGGATATTTTTTTTATTGTTCCATATTCAGAAAAGATCAATAATCATCAGAACTAGCAATATGCAAAGTCGTGTGCTTTTATTTTCAAATGATAAATTATACTATATTTTTGGACTCTGCTTCATAACTGTTGGCGGCCATTTTGAAATTGGCGGCCATATTGGATTTTTTTTTTATGGCTCCATATCCAAAAATGTTAATAAGCATCATAACTAACACTGTGCAAAGTTTCATGCTTTTACCATAAAGTGGTCAATTGTCCCAAAATATTGGACTTAGCTGCTGGACTATATGGGTTCGCTAAAGTTGTATAAGTTAAATAAAGAAGTCCAGTTGCAAATATTTCATACATGTTTAAAACCGAATTACTGTTTCTTTTAATAGTTATCTTATTAATCTTTCAATATTAGGTACCAATATGCAATTTGACATCAGAAGAAAAATCATTTTTGGATAGTGCACACCTGGATGTAGAAGATAATGTTGATACGGAAGAATTAACAGTAGAAAATACAGTAGTCAATGCAAATAGTCAGGTATTATTGTATTATTGATTTATTTGGTAAACAACCGCAATCACAGCTTTTAAAACGTAAATTATTTTGTTGTTTCTCTTATAACAATGTTTCATACCTGGTGTTATAATAAAAACTAACATTAATATGTTTTTACAATATAATTTAAACGCATTATGTTTAGTTATAAAAATACTTTTTATAGTTAATCCGTATTTCAATATTAATAAACAAAATCAAAATAACTTTAAGATGTAAAAGAAAAAGGACTTTTAAAAGCGAAATGTTGTTTTAAGGGGGAAATTAGAATGATGTTGAATCGTTTTTAATAAGTATATACACGAATTTAATTCGAATATAAAGTTCATGTTTTTACTTGTGTGTTTTTCAGCAAAAGCAGCTCGATCTTCAGAAAGTAGCTGAACAGCATGAATTATATGGTGAAGTAAAAGGTGAAGTGAACAAAAAAACATCACAGGATACAGTAAACGAGGAACATAGTTTTAGTGTTGACAGTTTAAAACAAACGGTATGTTTTTTAATAACTGTTTTAAATATTTTTCTTTTATAAAAAAGAGACAATGTGTTACATGTATAATTTCCTATGAGACTCTCCACAAGTGACCAAATGGCACAACAATTTTAAACAGCTTTTAATGATAGGTCACCGTACGTCCTTAAACAATGAGCAAAGCCCATACCGTATAGTTAGCTTTAAAAGACCTCTCAAAAACAAATGTAAAACTTTTTAAACGAGAAAAATAACTGCCTGAAAGAGAGGCAAAAGATCCGAAAGGAGCAGTTAAACTCATAAATCAAAATTAAACTGATAATGCCATGGCTGAAAATAAATCCAAATAATAGTACACATACAACAACATAAATCCTAGCAAAAACTGGGAGTGATCTCAGGTGCTCCGGAAGAGTTAACAGATACTGCTCCACATGTGGCACCCGTCGTGTTGAGAAATTCATGTACATACAGAATGTGTCGGGGTTAAACATGTCAGCGAGATCCCAACCATACCTTTAACATCGGACAGTCACAGTGTAACAGTACAACTGTTTTTAAAGAGATAACATGTATATAACTCTTGTACTGAGGATTGTTTTTTACAAAACGGTGCAAACAAGCTAATCATCTTATACTTTTATACTGTTTGTTCAATGATTACTTTTATTTAAAAAGAAAAAAAATGAAATATTTCTTCAAAAAGAATATTTATGTATAAAAGTAGTAATTATATATGAATACAGCGTTTAGAATTATTACTATTTATACAAATGATTTACTACAGGAACACGTTAAGGACAGAAGCACTACACCACAATCTGCGCATACAGATGGAGTATCCATTTTACCAGTACCAGAGTGTTCACATATGAACGAGTTATCTATTGCGCCATCACAAGAGAGACAATTGTCAAATCAGGAGTATATGGAAAATCTGTGGAGACAGAAACTAGAAAAGATTGTAAGATTTTTTTATATCCTTTTGGTTTTAGTTTATCTATTTAAAGTGCCTTAATAATTACTCATTCTAATTTAAATTTAAAACGTTAATTAGTATTGTTTCATTTAACATACATGTATGTTGCAACTTCTTAAAACAATTTATTTTCTATTTCAATATCTAATAATATATAATTTTTTTACTAAGTATTTATAGACCTATGTTCATGTAGGCCCCTGTAGAAAAAAGAAGTAACCTTTACAATGAAGCACCTTTGACTGACACTACAAACTCACAGATGGCTCGCAACAATGATATGATGTATGGAACACCTTTGACTGACACTACAAACTCACAGATGGCTCGCAACACTGATATGATGTATGGAACACCTTTGACTGACACAACAAACTCACAGATGGTTCGCAACACTGATATGATGCATGGAACACCTTTGACTGACACTTCAAACTCACAGATGGTTCGCAACACTAATATGATGCATGGAACACCTTTGGCTGACACTACAAACTCACAGATGGCTCGCAACACTGATATGATGTATGGAACACCTTTGGCTGACACAACAAACTCACAGATGGTTCGCAACACTGATGTGATGCATGGAACACCTTTGACTGACACTTCAAACTCACTGATGGTTCGCAACACTAATATGATGCATTGAACACCTTTGGCTGACACAAGAAACTCACAGATGGTTCGCAACACTGATATGATGCATGGAACACCTTTGACTGACACTACAAACTCACAGATGGTTCGCAGCACTAATATGATGCATGGAACACCTTTGGCTGACATTAGAAACCCACAGATGGTTCGCAACACTGATATGATGCATGTAACACCTTTGGCTGGCACTAGAAACTCACAGATGGTTCGCAACACTGATATAATGCATGGAACACCTTTGGCTGACACTAGAAACTCACAGATGGTTCGCAACACTGATATGGTGCATGGAACACCTTTGGTTGACATTACAAACTCACAGATGGTTCGCAACACTGATATGATGCATGTACTTGATTACTTATTTTTGACTTGCACATTTTTGTTACATTATCTTAATGGGAATAAATTCTTAAAATTTGAAATAAATAAATGTGAATTTATTTATAGACATTGTTTTTAAGTTCCAGCTTTTTTTTTTAATTTAACATTAAACTTGGTAGAATACTTAACAATAAAATTTATATTGCAATAATATATGAATTAGTTTAATTTTTAACCTTTTTCAGACTGAAGTTAGCCCGTATTACCGGGAAATATATGCTAAAAGATTTTTAGTCAATGCAATGCAGACCAATTCAAACAAACGGAGATATTCTGATTCCAATATTTACACTGAGGTAATTTTATAAAATAAAGTATTATTTTAAATCTGTTAAATTAGGCAAACACTTAAGATAAGTTTCAAATAGTGTACTATACAAACAGTGTAGCTATTGAGTTGAAGCATACATAATACTGTTTACACACAAAATGCAAACATTACATAAATTATAAATGAACAGATTAGAATGAATAATGTATATAGATATAGGAAGATGTGGTGTAACTGCCAATGAGACAACTCTACATCTTAATAATAATTTATAAAAGTAAAACATTATAGGTCAATGTCCGGCCTTTAAAACGGAGCCTTGGATCACACCGAATATTGATAGGCTTGAGCCATTTTTTTGTTTAATATGTTTTTTTTTTTAAATTTTATTTGGAATATAGCATAATAATTAAATACAAATGTACATTTTTAATAGCAATTGATAACTACAAAATAGATTAAACATATGTTGTTAAAATGTCAGGCAAAACATTATTTGTTTAAAGTAGTACATTGCAAGTTATTTTAAAATTGAACTGAAACTAATACATGTACCGTTACTATTTTTAACAGAACAGAGCAGCATGGGATAGGGATTTGTATCCTGTTGAGTTGTTTCCTAGGAAGTCCCAAGTGATGGAAATGCAAACATTTCATCCAAATATTAATGACACAATATATTTTAGACCAAATTCAGCACTTAGCGCAGGCACAAATGTATTTCTGTCAGGGTATTGGAAGAAGGGTATAATAATGGACATTCAGATGGATGATTCTAAAGGGAGAGTGTGCACAGTGAAAGACCTTGAGAACAATAAAATCCACTGTTTATCGAAATACTTATTTCTTCCTAATTTGCTGTTTTAAATATTAATTCATTGCATATTGCATGAATTTATGCACTTAAATTGAAGTTGTTTTATCTTTTCTACCTACTTATAGTCACATTGCTAAAATCTTTATTTTATTGAAGACGTTTAAATATATAAGAAGATGTGGTATGAGTGCGAATGACATAACTGTCCATCCAAGCTGCAATGTGTAAAGTAAACCATTTCAAGTTAAAATACGGCCTTCAACACAGAGCATAGGTTCACTCAGAACAGTAATAACTCGTGTTAAACAATACAAACGGAAAAACCTACAGTTTTGTCTTTATATAAAAACATATTTAGCTTTCTAATCATTGTTACAGGCATACCATTGCACTCCAGCGTATTTGTTTTAAATAATTTATCTTTAAAATGTAACTGTCGCACTTTAGCGTGGATCATCGCACTTCAGCGTAACAACCATCGCACTTTAGCGTAGCTATGAACAAGTTAACGTCACAAAGTGACCATCGCACTTCGGCGTGCTAACCATCGCACTTCAGCGTGGACCATCGCACTTGAGCGTAACGTCCATCGCACTTTAGCGTATCTATCAACAAGTAAACGTCTCAATGTGACCATCGCACTTCGGCGTGTTAACCATCACACTTCAGCATGGACCACCTCACTTCAGCGTGACCATCGCGGTTCGGAGTAACATCGCACCTCCGAGTCCTACATATGAAACATTAGAAACCCACAGATGGTTTGCAACACTGATATGATGCATGTAACACCTTTGGCTGACACTAGAAACTCACAGATGGTTCGCAACACTGATATAATGCATGGAACACCTTTGGCTGACACTAGAAACTCACAGATGGTTCGCAACACTGATATGGTGCATGGAACACCTTTGGTTGACATTACAGACTCACAGATGGTTCGCAACACTGATATGATGCAGGTACTTGATTACTTATTTTTGACTGGCACATTTTTGTTACATTATCTCAATGGGAATAAATTCTTAAAATTTGAAATAAATAAATGTGAATTTATTTATAGACATTGTTTTTAAGTTCCAGCTTTTTTTTTAATTTAACATTAAACTTGGTAGAATACAAAACAATAAAATTTATATTGCAATAATATAGGAATTAGTTTAATTTTTAACCTTTTTCAGACTGAAGTAAGCCCGTATTACCGGGAAATTTATGCTAAAAGATGTTTAGCCAATGCAATGCAGACCAATTCAAACAAACGGAGATATTCTGATTCCAATATTTACACTGAGGTAATTTTATAAAATAAAGTATTATTTTAAATCTGTTAAATAAGGCAAACACTTAAGATAAGTTTCAAATAGTGTACTATAAATACAGTGTAGCTATTGAGTTGAAGCATACATAATACTGTTTACACACAAAATGCAAACATTACATAAATTATAAATGAACAGATTAGAATGAATAATGTATATAGATATAGGAAGATGTGGTGTAACTGCCAATGAGACAACTCTACATCTTAATAATAATTTATAAAAGTAAAACATTATAGGTCAATGTCCAGCCTTTAAAACGGAGCCTTGGATCACACCGAATATTGATAGGCTTGAGCCATTTTTTTGTTTAATATGTTTTTTTTTTAATTTTATTTGGAATATAGCATAATAAATTAAATACAAATGTACATTTTTAATAGCAATTGATAACTACAAAATAGATAAAACATATGTTGTTAAAATGTCAGGCAAAACATTATTTGTTTTAAGTAATACATTGCAAGTTATTTTAAAATTGAACTGAAACTAATACATGTACCGTTACTATTTTTAACAGAACAGAGCAGCATGGGATAGGGATTTGTATCCTGTTGAGTTGTTTCCTAGGAAGTCCCAAGTGATGGAAATGCAAACATTTCATCCAAATATTAATGACACAATATATTTTAGACCAAATTCAGCACTTAGCGCAGGCACAAATGTATTTCTGTCAGGGTATTGGAAGAAGGGTATAATAATGGACATTCAGATGGATGATTCTAAAGGGAGAGTGTACACAGTGAAAGACCTTGAGAACAATAAAATCCACTGTTTATCGAAATACTTATTTCTTCCTAATTTGCTGTATTAAATATTCATTCATTGCATATTGCATGAATTTATGCACTTAAATTGAAGTTGTTTTATCTTTTCTACCTACTTATAGTCACATTGCTAAAATCTTTATTTTATTGAAGACGTTTAAATATATAAGAAGATGTGGTATGAGTGCGAGTGACATAACTGTCCATCCAAGCTGCAATGTGTAAAGTAAACCATTTCAAGTTAAAATACGGCCTTCAAAACAGAGCATAGGTTCACTCAGAACAGCAATAACTCCTGTTAAACAATTCAAACGGAAAAACCTACAGTTTTGTATTTATATAAAAACATATTTAGCTTTCTAATCATTGTTACAGGCATACCATTGCACTCCAGCGTATTTGTTTTAAATAATTTATCTTTAAAATGTAACTGTCGCACTTTAGTGTGGACCATCGCACTTCAGCGTAACAACCATCGCACTTCAGCGTAGCTATGAACAAGTTAGCGTCACAAAGTGACCATCGCACTTCGGCGTGCTAACCATCGCACTTCAGCGTGGACCATCGCACTTGAGCGTAACGTCCATCGCACTTTAGCGTATCTATCAACAAGTTAACGTCTCAATGTGACCATCGCACTTCGGCGTGTTAACCATCACACTTCAGCATGGACCACCTCACTTCAGCGTGACCATCGCGGTTCGGAGTAACATCGCACCTCCGAGTCCTACATATGAAACATTAGAAACCCACAGATGGTTTGCAACACTGATATGATGCATGTAACACCTTTGGCTGACACTAGAAACTCACAGATGGTTCGCAACACTGATATAATGCATGGAAAACCTTTGGCTGACACTAGAAACTCACAGATGGTTCGCAACACTGATATGGTGCATGGAACACCTTTGGTTGACATTACAGACTCACAGATGGTTCGCAACACTGATATGATGCAGGTACTTGATTACTTATTTTTGACTGGCACATTTTTGTTACATTATCTTAATGGGAATAAATTCTTAAAATTTGAAATAAATAAATGTGAATTTATTTATAGACATTGTTTTTAAGTTCCAGCTTTTTTTTTAATTCAACATTAAACTTGGTAGAATACAAAACAATAAAATTTATATTGCAATAATATATGAATTAGTTTAATTTTTAACATTTTTCAGACTGAAGTAAGCCCGTATTACCGGGAAATTTATGCTAAAAGATGTTTAGCCAATGCAATGCAGACCAATTCAAACAAACGGAGATATTCTGATTCCAATATTTACACTGAGGTAATTTTATAAAATAAAGTATTATTTTAAATCTGTTAAATTAGGCAAACACTTAAGATAAGTTTCAAATAGTGTACTATACAAACAGTGTAGCTATTGAGTTGAAGCATACATAATACTGTTTACACACAAAATGCAAACATTACATAAATTATAAATGAACAGATTAGAATGAATAATGTATATAGATATAGGAAGATGTGGTGTAACTGCCAATGAGACAACTCTACATCTTAATAATAATTTATAAAAGTAAAACATTATAGGTCAATGTCCGGCCTTTAAAACGGAGCCTTGGATCACACCGAATATTGATAGGCTTGAGCCATTTTTTTGTTTAATATGTTTTTTTTTTAAATTTTATTTGGAATATAGCATAATAAATTAAATACAAATGTACATTTTTAATAGCAATTGATAACTACAAAATAGATAAAACATATGTTGTTAAAATGTCAGGCAAAACATTATTTGTTTTAAGTAATACATTGCAAGTTATTTTAAAATTGAACTGAAACTAATACATGTACCGTTACTATTTTTAACAGAACAGAGCAACATGGGATAGGGATTTGTATCCTGTTGAGTTGTTTCCTAGGAAGTCCCAAGTGATGGAAATGCAAACATTTCATCCAAATATTAATGACACAATATATTTTAGACCAAATTCAGCACTTAGCGCAGGCACAAATGTATTTCTGTCAGGGTATTGGAAGAAGGGTATAATAATGGACATTCAGATGGATGATTCTAGAGGGAGAGTGTACACAGTGAAAGACCTTGAGAACAATAAAATCCACTGTTTATCGAAATACTTATTTCTCCATAATTTGCTGTATTAAATATTCATTCATTGCATATTGCATGAATTTATGCACTTAAATTGAAGTTGTTTTATCTTTTCTACCTACTTATAGTCACATTGCTAAAATCTTTATTTTATTGAAGACGTTTAAATATATAAGAAGATGTGGTATGAGTGCGAGTGACATAACTGTCCATCCAAGCTGAAATGTGTAAAGTAAACCATTTCAAGTTAAAATACGGCCTTCAACACAGAGCATAGGTTCACTCAGAACAGCAATAACTCCTGTTAAACAATTCAAACGGAAAAACCTACAGTTTTGTATTTATATAAAAAACATATTTAGCTTTCTAATCATTGTTACAGGCATACCATTGCACTCCAGCGTATTTGTTTTAAATAATTTATCTGCGTGGACCATCACACTTCAGCGTGACCATCGCAGTTCGGAGTACCATCGCACCTCCGAGTCCTACATATATGCACCTGGAAAAAACACCAAATTGAAATTGAATTAAAAAAAACACTCCTTCTTTTTTTGTGATATAATTTGGTAAAATAGAACTAGTTAAACATTATTTAAGTATCACCTGAGTTTAATCAATACATATCGACTCGATAAGTTTTTATCTGCACATGCAGCTACTGTACCCGTAAACAGCAAAAAAGATGTTTTGATCCTCATTGTTTTCAGCACTTTAAACAACCAAGTTTTTAAAATTATGTGATTGACACCTTATAATGGGTCCTTGACAATTCTTAACTGCAGCGAGATGGCAGATTATTAGCATAAGAGAAGCAGGGATGTCGCTGTAACAACTGCACGCATTGTTGGTCATCACCATTCCAATAAAGTCGTTTTGCGAATAAAAATGCAATAAACGCTGTAAAAGACAATAATGAAGACCCCCTATAACATTTGCTAGAGAAAATCAAGCATAATGAAGGTTGGTCAGAAGGAAACCCATTGCATACAAGACAATCCTAAAATGAGAGTGGTGGCCATACAAGAACCTTTTAACAAGAACTGTTCGATATCAACTCATCGCTACTGGTTGCCGTGCGATACTACCATTTAGGAGACCTTTGCTAACGAGCAGACTTACAGTTTTCCGTATCCAATGTAGTGCAGAGCTCGCCAAAGTTAGAAATTAGCATCGTGGAGGAAGATCCAATGTTCAAATGGAATTTGGTTCATCTTCCTTGGCCCGATCGTAGCCCGGCTTTGAACCATATTGAGCTTATATGGGACACTATTGGGCGGAAAGTGAGCGAAAGGACACCCCAGTTCAAACACAACATGAAATGAACAATTTCTTCATCAGAAATTGTTGCTGCTACCTTAGCAACAAATTAATCGATTTATGGCAGGAATCAGAAGACGTTAAGATGCGGTTATCCGTTTGAATGGAGGCTGCGCACAAAGTACTAATTCTTTGGCGTATAACGATCAACCATGATGTGAAGAGTCATCTGAAGATTAATTTTGAAATGTCTGACATTGTAAAGTTCGACTACAGTGAAACTTGTCAAATGCGTTTTTTTGTACAAAAAACACTTCATTTTGTTATTAAAATTGTGGTTATATAAATCTTTTTTTTTTTTGTAATTTTTTGTTCGTTTCAATGCCAATGTTATCGTGAACCATGTTTCAATAATATTATACACATATTTTATTATATTCCATAAAAAAAAAAGAGGCTAATTTTTCAAATTTTAAGAAATCAAGGTGTTGCAATACTTTTTTCCATGTATATATATTACAGATATTCGAACCTTTAAACAAAATTATAAGTAAGGGTTATCGTACCAATATTGTAATTAGATCTCTGAATATAGTTCACATTGGCACTAATATTGATTTTGTCATTAGCAAATTAAAACATAACTAAATTTCATTATCTTTTGAGGCGAGATGTATAGAGACACAGACACGTTAACTTTTATGTCTATAGAAGTCGCTCTTCACTATACTACTACCTGTCGATACATTTATTGTTGGCATTGCACAAGTCATGTCTTCTTTGACTATTAATGACGTTAAAATACTAAATCCCTGTGATGTGTTTTAGTCGATTTTAGTCTCTGATGCATGATTTTTTACTATTAATTGGTTTTGGCTTTTAACTAGCTGTCAGTAACTGAGAGTACTCTCAAATCGTATTTTCTTGTTAATTCGACCTGTTGATACTGTTTATAATGCTTTTTTGTTATTTTTTTATTTATATGGATCTTGTCTGTACACCAGCTTTGATTATTTGTAATATCTTCAATTTTTCACTTATTCTTACAACATTTGTATAAACTTCAAGATTATAAAAAAACGGGTTTTTTTCTAAAGTGAACATTGATTGGTTAAGTATTTCTCAGTGTGCTTGAATTTGTTTGTTAGCTTTTTGGACATGAATGTTTGTCTCTAATATTTAATTTACTGTGCATTTGTATTCAGATATCGCAGATCAAATTTATTCGTTCATTGTGTAATCATACGTCTTCTGATTGAGTTAAGTCTTCCAATTGATATTTTATTGTATGTTTTTCTATGTTGTGATGTTATGCTATTGTTTCAGAAAAAGGGAGAAGGTTTGGATCCATTAAAACGTTTAATCCCGCTGCAAATGTTTGCACCTGTCCTAAGTCAGGAATCTGATGTACAGTAGTTGTCGTTTGTTTATGTAATATATACGTGTTTCTCGTTTCTATTTTTGTTTATATAGATTAGACCGTTGGTTTTCCCGTTTGAATGGTTTTACACTAGTAATTTTGGGGCCCTTTATAGCTTGTTGTTCGGTGTGAGCCAAGGCTCCGTGTTGAAGGCCGTACTTTAACCTATAATAGTTTACTTTTTAAAATGTTATTTGAATGGAGAGTTGTCTCATTGGCACTCACACCACATCTTCCTATATCAATTGATAAAACATCTTTCAGATTTATAACTTTATTGGTAAATATAGCAATACTCATATATATTACAGATGATATTACATGCTTGATAAAATATCCTTCAGATAAACTAGAAGTAATGGTTGTGCAGTAGGTACCTCATGACAGCAGTGCTGATTATCAATTATGAAAATTCAATTTTCCGAATAATTCATGCATTATAGCATTATAGTTTCCAACCACTCGTTCAACATAAGAAAGGAAATGACAATGTCTCTCAACACACGAATGACGTTTTTTTATTTTTTTATCAGATATGCATGGAAATCGTATCACATTTTAACTTATATACAATAGACTAAAACCGTATAATAATCAAAGGTACAGGAAAAGTAAAATCACAAAAATACTGAACTTAGAGGAAAATCAATTCGGAAAGTCATAATCACATTGCAAAATCAAATAACAAAACGCATCAAAAAGGAATGAACAAGAACTGTCATATTCCCGACTTTGTACAGGCATTTTCAAATGTAGAACATTAATGGTGGATTAAACCTGGTTCTATAGCGCTAACCCTATCACTTTAATGACAATCTCATCAAATTCCGTTATATTTACATTAATGCGTTAAATAAACAGACACAATAAATACAATAGTCAAAATAAGGGCACATCAGTCATCACCGTATAACAATTTAAAAGGGACACTTTAACAGAACACAAAAAACATCTACTATCTAAACCACATTCATTGATTTGAGTGTCTGACATCAGAAAATGTATACATTTGTCACAATGTGCATAATATATACAAACAATTATAAAATTTACATAGACAATGTAGGAATACAGGGTTAAATAATCAAAAGTATGTAACTAAAACTAAATTTCAGACATAAACAGAGATTTAAACTACTCCAAAAGTTATAAATATAATTTATAAGAATCCAAAAGAATTGATAAGGAATACAATGTCTCACAAAGGTGCATTAAATGAAATGAACAATTTCATGATGTAAGAAACAGCTATACATAGGTCAAACGGAAGTAATGTATGCACTCTTTAATTGTAAGAAACTAAATTCCAAAAACACTGACGCTGTTTTGTACAAAAATAATTGGCTTTGATCTGATCACACATTTATCAAAGCTCAAATCAATGGGATACCCTTATAATATCAATTTCATTTGTTAATAATGATGTTGAGGGAAAAAATCACCTTACAATTAAATGTCCCCGAACTCCTCTAATATAACATCATATACCTGTCAACCTTTTTTGTCAACGCAGTTTATGACCTGCATTGAAAAAAAAGAAATTTCAGGTCATAACGCATACGAACATCATTTCAATTTCAGTATTCAGGGGACATTTCTTTTTATTCAAATCTAACACTTTCCTTAATCAGTTCTCTGGGGTATATTATTTTTCCTCCCATGCCTCACTGTACCCTCTCTCCTAGAATCATTCATTGTATTATATAAATTAACAAGCTAAAGTACCTTAGCGTTTTTTTTAATCTTTATCTGAATATTCAGCGTTTTTATACAATATGTATATATATTACATAATATACTAAAATATTCACAAACCAGTGGTAAAAATTATAATGACAAAGACATCAACACAATAATAAAAAAAATAAATGCATTGATAACTGTAGTCGCTTGCACAATAACGTTTCATGCATGCACTTTAAAAAGTTTTCCAAACCATTTCTCATAAATTTTACTCCACACAAATATTCAGTTGATATACACTGTTTATTTGAATAGTTTAATAAAATTGACATTACTATCTACATTTTTAAGTAAATTCCATCTTTTTAAAACATCTCACTATACATAACTTGATTAAAGTGCTTGTGTCTCAGTATTTATCATGCAACCTCTATTTAACTGTGAGGGTTTCCAAGGCGCTTATCAACCCAAAGGATTTCTGTTATTACAATAATAAAGTATGGAAAGAAAGTAGAGATGAATAAAACACAAATCATTTAAACAACTTGTTCTTTTTCTTAACAAACAGGTGTCTATCTTTTCTCTGTACTTTCACTTTCTTTGTACTTTCACTTTCTCTGTACTTTCACTTTCACTGTTGTTGTACATCTACTTGTCGTTGTGTTTTAACGTGTTGATTATTGCTAAGTAGTTCTTCTGTAGACGTATTTTATAATCTGGAACATCTGGTAGTTCTAAAATAATGTAATAATATGTTATTAATAAAATATTGAGTAACATGTCTTCTTACTGTATTTTATAATCTGGAACATCTGGTAGTTCTATAATAAATGTGTTATTAATAAAAATATTCAGTAACATGTTTTCGTACTGTCTTTTCATTCACTACTTTACCAATAGCTTCCAGGATAAATCAATACATTAATTAAACAATCAATTTTTGAGAGGAACATTTGCGCTTTATAGCAAACTTGTTTTTATTTAACAGCATCAGTCTGTAGAACTTGGATACTCCGAAAGAGGGTAGAATACCTTATCTAACAATGACTTTACGGTTCAGCTAACAAGCAAGCTAACCAAAGATATAACCTTAAGCTATATACTCATTGAAACCGGCTGTAATATTATTTATCTGATAATGCATAATGAAAAAAGTTTCTTTTAATCAATGATAATTTTAAACCATTTACAAATGTCATGTCATATAGTTCAAGTAATATGCCATCATAGAAAGCATTTAGCAGTTTCAATAATAATTATGTTTCATTTTTGATAAACCTGATTATTTTTGTATTTTATACAGATGAAATCTACTGGTGAATTTTCATTCATTTTATTCTATCAATATGAATTTGATTAAACTGTCGTACAAGTGAGAGGTTTAGCGCTATAAAACCAGGTTCAATCTACCATTTTCTAAATTTGAAAATACCTGTATCAAGTCAGGAAAACGAAAGTTGTTGTCAATTCGTTTGATGTGTTTTGTCATTTGATTTTTCCATGTGATCAGTGACTGTTCGATTGAACTCGGATTTCAGTGATTTTGTGATTTTACTCAATACAATCAAAATCATCAGCTATTAATCTATCACAATCGGAAATATTGAAAATATTAATGGTAATTAAAAAGTTTTAATCAACAATTTATTTGTGCTCTAGTTTTATTCATTGTTCTGACCTATCTAGGATTTTTTTTATGATTATAGCTACAAGTCTATCAGCCAACCAATCTTTTCTACTGTCTTAGAATGCGAAATACTCAATAGTAAGATGTCTTTGTGAACAACAGTTCTTGCTAGAAAATAACCAACCATACAAATGAAAAGGGTGGAATAAGTATAAAAAAGAAGATGTGGTATGATTGCCAATGAGACAACTATCCATAAATGACAAAAAAAACCAACTATAAGTCACCCTACGGCCTTCAACAATGAGCAAAGCTCATACCGCATAGTCAGCTATAAAAGGACACAATATGACAATATAAAACAATTCAAACGAGAAAAGTAACCGCCTTATTTGTATAATTTTTTTTACGAAAAACAAATATGCAACAAATATAAAACCACTACCACTGAATTACAGGGACCTGACTGGACAGGCACATACATTAATACTGGGGGGGGGGGGGGTTGTTACATGTTAGCGGGATCCTAACCCTCCCTCTAACCTGGGACAGTGGTATAACAGTACAATGTAAGAACAAACTATCGGTTGAAAAGGCTTAAATCTTCAGATGGACAAAAATTGCACGTGGACTTAGAAGCATTCTTGATGCAGTAGTACTTATTATTAATTAGTGCACATGATTCCCTTTTAATGTTGTACATTTGTTGTCCATACAATAAGGGAACAGTAATACCTAAAGAGCTGTACATTACACTTTTTTAAAATGTAAATATGCCTCAGAAATTGCATTGTACCATGAACAAATACTGTACACATATAAAAACGTCGAGTTGATTTAATTTTTTGAAACGAAAAATACCAAATTTTGTAAAGTATTTATTAACTCATGAATTATCTGTATTGCCCCTTCTTTTAGCATTGTAATGAGCGTAACAAAAACAATTGAAGGTACCTTAGCTATATTTTTCTATTCACAATTTGTTCAATGTCCTTTTGAGGCGACTGGATCACATATTTAAGATCAAGCACAACATGAGATTCTGTTTAATCAGTGCCAAAATGTCAATTATATACACGCATGCACCAATATTTATACAAATAAATAACTATCCCAACAATGTCAAAATGTTAAACATAGACTTACGATGTTTTTTTTATAATATTACATATTCTTACAAAAATAAAATATAGACAAATTGTGGACCAAAATATTAATAGGCAATTTATTTTTTGATAATGACTCCATCAGCTGGAATAACTACTCTCTCCATAGTGAGTGGCTTGATATGTTTGTTAACAGAATAAGTTGAAATAACAAAATATGATATCCTGGTGGCAAAGTGCTAACAGTAGGAGTGACATACAGGTTGGCAAACGGAGTGATGGACTTTTAAATCATGATATGCTTTGCAAGACTGAAGTTATTGTGTATGGTATAATATTACAGTTGCTAGGTTTATTACAGCTATTTCTAATTTCGATAAAAGGGTCAAATGCACACCAGGGATCTATATGTTTTAATGTATGATGACACATATATATCTCAGATATAGGAAGATGTGGTGTGAGTGCCAATGAGACAACTCTCCATCCAAATAACAATTTAAAAAGTAAACCATTATAGGTTAAAGTACGGCCTTCAACACGGAGCCTTACCTGTTTTAGTGGTTGGTGGCACTAAACTTGATGAATCAGACTTCAATTTTTGTCCAAGATCTGTGTATCCCCTATTTCGCATTAACACATCAATACACACGGATTTATTAGGTTCTCCCCTTTTGATCACTATATCTAGCATGGTGTTTTGCTGGTCAGTACTTTGTTCAATGCTTCGTCTGTCGCCCACTGATATCACTAACTGTGTCATCATTTGATCCAATATATTACTGAAGTGTGATTTGGTATCTAAAATCGTATAACATAACACTCTGAGCATGAATAATATATAAAAGAGACAATTTAAATGAGAAGATGTGGTCATCAGTGTTATGAGACAATACTATTCATCGACCAAAGGACAAAACAATAATAGGTAATTGAAAGGCTTAAAATAATGAGCAAAACGGAAAGCTGTAGAAGGCCTTAATATCAGACGATGTGAAAACAATTCAAAAGAGGAAAACACAAATGCCCTATAGTTACACTCAAATTAAACAAAAACACTAGAAACAAGTGAAACTGTGAGGTACTGCTCAGTGATGATACCACCGCTGCAAGTGGATAATCTTAACTATAAAAATATGTTGGTGTTCATTTAACAGGAAGTTGTTGAGTGATGAAACTGAAAATGCATCACACGGTATAGCTGACTTATATCAACCCTGAAACCGAATTTTAGAAACCTTGTTATGTAGTTCCAGAGACAAATGGGACGAAACCTTCTGTTCGGATTTCATGTGTAAAAATTTTTGACGTATTGTAACTGTTCTCAAATTTTTTAAAAACCCAAAGGATTACAAAAATAAAATACAAAACATATCACTTACCTTGACTCGTATCTTTCTGTAGAATAAAAAGTAGAATATTTTAGAATATGAGTAAAATTAGTTAATGGTTTATATGTTTACCAAACTTCACACCATTGAATGAAAGATGGTGGTTAATAAGAACTATAACACAAGTAGTCAATTAAGATACATTTGTATTTCGGGTGCATGCAATTTAGAACGTGTTGTTTTCATTTTATTGTAGAATTTCTTGTCTAATCTTATCCTCATGTATTCTATAAAGATATAAGCAATAGACAGCAACCATTGTATCCATTCACAATTTTTTTAGAATTTATTAACACCACTTGCTTGGTAGAGATCTTTTGTGTTAGTTTGCTGCTGTCTTATTGAAAAACCTCTTCATATATTAAGCTTCTTATGTTGTTGTTGTGGTTCTGATGCAACAATATAGAATAGACAGGTTTTCTGTTATCAAAATTGAGGGCCATTTTACATTTTGTTCCAATTTTAAACAAGTTGTAGTCTTTGCTGGTAGATTAATACGCTTCCCTATTGACTGTCAGTGAAGGCATTTGATTTTCGTTTGTCATGTTATTTTCTAAACTATGCTGAAGCTGATTGCTTATAAAAGTTGCATTGGTGATTTATTGTCCACACTCTTTTCTACAAATATCAACGTATTGCACTTCAACAAAGTAATAAAGAAAGCTATATTTAATGTATTTGAATACAATGCTTCGCTGAGTCTGATACGAACACATGATCGAATCCTGAACAGCTGGGGCAAAATTGGATTGGGATCAACATTTTGACATAATATATGTTTCTGACACAAAATAAATGTTGTAAAAGATCTTACAAATCTGATGCGCAATACTGTGCAATTGAAGATTACTTTTTTAAACTTTTAAAAAACTTCCACGTACATTCACATGTATTGTAATCTTTGTGCAAACGCTTTGTCGATTTCGCTGTGTTAAAAATTACAATTGAAAAAAACCAACAGAACCTTTATTCTTATTCGGAGGCATAACAAAAATAATGTTTGCATTAGAGATCGGAAAAATGTACAAAATCATAATAAATAAAAATTCTGCGAAATTCCATTAATGATTTTGGCGCATTAACGTCGTTTCAAAAGATGACGCCATACGAATGAAAACCCCAAAGCTAAAGGTTTTTTCCATTGCGTTTACTTTGTAAACTCGGATAAAAGTGCATTAAAATAAAGTTTTTGCTAGGTGGGTGTTGCTTTTTTTCTATTATATTGCATTATTCGCACATTTACTGATTTCAGCGAGTCAACATGGTGGTTCCTTGGTTACAAAATGTCAACAGTGAATTTGACGGTAGCTTACGAGAAAACAATGTAAATTAAAAAAAAGACAAATGCTTGGTTTGAGAATTAGAAGAATCAACCACATTTTATCTAGCGGTTATTTAAGAAATGATTCATGCAAGCTACAACAGTGAATTTGACGGTAGCTTACTAGAAAAAAATGTAAATTAAAAAAGGCAAATGCTGGGTTTGAGAATTAGAAGAATCAACCAGATTTTTTCTAGTGGTTATTTAAGAAATGATTCATGCAAGCTACAGATTTGTTAGATTTTTTTTACATTTATCTAACAGTGGGTAAAATAGAACAGCCACACACACAGCAGTTTTTTTATGACCGTATTTGTCATATTAGAATCAAATAATTCATGAAATCCATAGATTTGTTGTACATTTACATATGGCCTGGGTCGTGATATTTGAATTGTATTCGAGCGTTAGCGAGGGATACAATTAACGCTTATCACGGCTCAGGCCATGTGTGTAAATGTATGAGCCTTGATAAGCGTTAATTGTATCATAAAAAAACTGCTGTGTGTGTGGCAGTTCTATTTTAAAACAAATTTAACAAATCTGTAGCTTGCATGAATCATTTCTTGAATAACCGCAAGAAAAAATGTGGTTGATTCTTCTAATTCTCAAACCCAGCATTTGCCTTTTTTTAATTTACATTTTTTTATGAATTATTTCTTAAATGACATACATAATCATGGCTAAAATTAAATTACCTTCATCAGTCTTTTTTTTTGAAATAGTAACTTCTAAAAATAAATTGACAACTAATCACCTCAAGACAATACATAATAAAATAGCAGTGTAAGAGAGGTAATTCAAAAGTTTTGCTTGAATTACCTCCCTTACACTTCTCTTAAATTATGCGTTGTACGTAAGTAATTGGTTTGAGTCATAACCCGAAAAGCAAATTCTTACCATCCCTTTGTGGTATAATTTCAAAGAGATCCATACACCTTCCAAAAGTTATTGTCTAGAACAATGGTAACAGTGTCCCCTTGTTGGCAGCTTAATTCCTTAACTGTTCGGACCATAACCCCCAAAATCAATCCTAACCTTTCTTTTGTGATCATTAACCTTGTGTTTAAATTTCAGAGGTTTCTATTCTTTAATACTAAAGTTATTGTCAGGAAACCAAATGTCTTCGGACAACGACGTGATACCAATATAAAACCGCAAAATGTTTGCAATCATATAAAAATAATGTCCTAGGATTGCTGTGTGATTCAATGGTCAATATTCTATTACAGCTCTTGTAAATCGAAACAGAATTGAAGGAAGTGATACATATTGGAGTAAAATATTGATTGATAGTTTTCTCACCATATTTAACAGAACAGAACATGCAGTGTTATACTTTGTAATTATAGCATAATAGTATTCTACATTATCAAGCAATAATGACAGCTTTTTGTAAAATATTTAGACGATGTCTCCTTGAATGATAGAGCTTCTTACGTTTTTCGATATACATTGAGATAGGCTGGTGGTTTCTGTGTCAGGTTTTACTACAGAGGCAGCGTCTGAACTCTTTGGAGGCTGAAATGATTTTCAAAATGGTCATCATTGTCTGAATTAGAACCATCAACGTCAAATCATTTAAAATTACATTACAGTTCATGTGTGAGTTTAAGCATTGATGCAATGTGACAATTTTCCCCAGTGTATATTTACATTTTTTTAAATGTTAGGAATCATAAAAGATCTTTACCATTATAAAGCAATAATAACTTGCAAGTAAATAGTTGGACCTCATCGAATCCGTATTCATTTGACCCTTTAGCTGAAGATGGGTGACTTGAGTATTCAGCTATAAAAAGGAAAAGAATGTCAACACTGAAATAGACGATGATAAACGTTCTTTTTACCTACAATATGAAATCAAACAGACCTTAAAGAAAAATCCAGTTGCATGTAATCCCTTTTTATTCATATTTATATTGTCTCTATCGTATTACCCCCAGGAGTCTTCTGGTGTTATTTCTACGGTTGATTAGATGAGGTTTAGAAAAAAATATATACAAAAAACTGATACATATTACCAAATCCACACATTGATAATTGTTTATTTTAGGCTTTCTGTGATTTGAAAATACGTTTTAGTGTATTACAAATCAAATTTCAGAATTTAATGTACCATGAATTTGACAGCTAATACCCTGTTAATAAAAAAATATTAAAATATAAGTGTCCAGCTCCTTATGAATTATTACATGAACATAAATGAACAGAGTTCTAATGTCCCCCGCGTTGAACATATTTGATCTATCCGAGGATTAAGGGAATTAACTAAAAGCTACACTTTGTATTTTTCTTTAAAACTGTTAATATCTTAGAGAAATTAATGATTCTGAGTAAATTCAATGTGACTGCCAATTTAATAAAACTTCAAAGTCCACAACTCGTCAAATATATTTGATAAGTACTTATTTTAAAAAGTATCAGATATTGCTGATATAAACCTATAATGTCAATCTCCTTATTATTTGAAGAATTGTACACATGTCTGATGATTGCGCTATCAAACAATGCAATATTCCATATAAACAATATATCCAAGGGGCATTACTCTTTGATATATAATAGATCTTCAAAGATGTTCGAACACATTCAAGACATTGATAATAGAGGTGATATCTTGTTTCGCCACCAATCCTACTTTTGCGCCACTAAAAAGTAATCTAATCAATTTTGAAGACCCCCAATAACATCGCTCAGATACCTTATCAGTAACGTGCTTTTTTTGTTTGCATGCTGTTCTCAAATTTTGTCTTTCACTTTCGGAGTAATAGTCTGATGTATACGATATAATTCCCCACTTTAAAAAAAAATGTATGTAAACGATTCACCTTCACCCGCTTAACAGTGAGAGCATTTACAAGACTGGACAGATGGACTAACGGAATCCCGGTATTTCTGTGCTTTCCCCACCTCCAAAATGCGTTAACTACAGGAGTATGAAAAACATGTATTTGTTTACCAATCAACAAGTTAAATTCATTTATTACCTTAACTGGTTGATGCTCTGACCATTCATTGTCATGTCTTTGGGTACACATATCACAGAAATAATCTGTTTGCATATCATTCCATTCACAAGATCCTTTCACACAGTCTGGTTTTTGAAGGTAACATTCCAACTTTTGGTCAAATATAACAGTCGTCATTTTGAATCTTTCACTTATTATTCGTTTTATTTCTGATGTTACAAATTCGGCAATGTTTTTGTAATAACATTTATCAATGATTTGAATTGTATCGAATTCCAAAACCTGAATCTGAATTTGATTGGCAAAAAACATTACAAGTAAATTGGTTGCCTCTCGTAACTTAAAGACGGCAGTGCCTTTGAAAAGAGCTATTGGACGTTTATTTGGTCCACAGACAGGCACTTCAGCGATTTCGTACTTTCTGCTCAATGAAGCAATCAAATGATTTTTGAGATGAGGTGGCAAAAAGTCAAATGTGCAACACAACCAAGTGGATTTTCTGCAGGATTCAGACACATGAAACATATCATAAATGTCTCCCTCAGGTTCTGCGTTTATCATACATGGTACATAGTAGGGATATATTTCACCAGCAATGCCATTCTCTGATTTGATAGGACATATAATGATATCAAATTTCTCCATGACATTCAAGATATGATATTTAAACTTAAAAATGTTATCATCTTTTTTTAATATGTCTTCTAAAACCTCACTATGTAATATTCCTCTGTGATGTAAATCCTCCAATTTTTCCTTAATTACATGTCTTATAACATTTGATCGATGTTTCTTTGCAGTAACTATACACTTAAACGCATCTGACAACCATTGAGTATCTAAAATAATATACTCAGGAAGATCCTCAAAATATACTAAAGCTCTGATTTCATGGTGCAACTTCAGATACAACAATAGTTCCTTATCACTTAAAGGCTTTTGTATTTTAGTAGACATTTTCTTTATTTCATCGAAGGTAATTATTGGAATTTGTAACTTTTTCTTCTCTTCTTGAAGAATTTTTTCAAGCTGAATAAATTTTACTGGATACTGTTTATTCCATGATGTTTTCATTGATCTGGCTAAGTCTAAAATGTCTAGTCGGATTTGCTGGAATACATTTTCATCATCCTTTGTGTTTGAAACGAAATATTCTTTACTTAAATGTCTACATGCATCTTTCGAAACATTGCTGACAAACTTATCAAGGCAAATCTTGCATGTATCCTCTATCTACAATGTAAAGTAACTTGTAACATTTGTCTGAGCATAACAAAACTAAAGATATGATTATGTTTAATAAATCTGTATTTCTAAGTTAATGAATAATATTCCAAATTTTGGTGCTTGGGGTGAATAAGATTCTGTAATGTTTTAATATTGCAACATGACAAAATCTAAGTAATTATTCTAAGTATGTGCACTTTGAATTGTTATGTCTATATATTGCTATTTTACTGACTAAAATGTATTTTAAAATTTTGTTAGGGATGAATCAAGGTTTGATTGATATTGGAAAAAATGTCTGTTTAACAGAAATAATATTGGACAATGCCTCACCAGCACACATGCTAGCAACATTGTTGTGCATTCAGTGAATTTTCTGAATTTTTACATACAAATATTCTTGGGTCAGAGAAGGTGTCTATACTAAACATTTATGAAATGAAGCCCATAAATGAAAATATGGATGAACAGCACTTCAGACGCATGTAAATTGTAAAACGTGTTGTTATAAATTTTTCACAAATGAGTTTATGTTGACTCTGTCTAACTAGGGTATCTATAAATATATTATGCATCTTGTACAAGTACCTTTACTATCGCTACCCTATTTCATATATTCTATAATTACCCCATATTCACCAGAAATCTTCATCTCGTCTTTATATGAACCAACAAGAATCACTGGAGGTTTAAGATATGTCTTTTTCACTTTCTCACTTTCTTCAGTATTACTTTCAGCTTTCATTTCCTGTTCTTCGTGACTACAGTAGCAATGTATTGAATTCATCCACAATTGAAACATCTCTACAAAGTAATGATTTTACATCAAGATTTGTATTGCATACATCTTTCTTATTCTTGCGATGAAGGTTCAAAGTGGTTTTAGTAGTTAACCTACCATTGACCGGTGGTTCTCTACTGGTACACAGAAAAAGGAACATACACATTAAGCTATATTGGTCGGTTTCAATTTCCATTGTTTTAGATGGCAGACCATGGTAGACCATCATAATGCAGACAAGGGATAGTTGGATTTGTAATCATTAATTAGCTGTTATTGATTAAAACTTTTCAAGTAATCATTATTATCATATATCAGCCGGAAATCGGATTAAATAGCATTCAATGTAATCAATCACTTCTCAAAATATCTTGTTATCTTTATTATGATTTTATAACATTTTGATTACATAGAATAAATTTTCCTTTGAGTGTGTATAGTCTTTATAACATACACATTTTAAAGTTGTACAGCTGTTATATCTAGACATTAAAAGACAACTCGAAACTTTTTGACACAAATTATTATTATTATATGCGTGATTTATTGGATTTTTTTCAGGACCCTTAAGACCCTTTTCTTGATTGATTGATTGATTGTTGATTGTTCAATGTTCAGTGGCAAATATCTCTCTTCTTAATATAAACTAGAGGCTCTAAAGAGCCTGTGTCGCTCACCTTGGTCTATGTAAATATTAAACAAAGGACACAGATGGATACATGACGAAATTGTGTTTTGATGATGGTGATGTGTTTGTACATCTTACTTTACTGAACATTCTTGCTACTTACAATTATTTCTATCTATAATGAACTTAGCCCAGTAGTTTCAGTGGAAAATGTTAGTAAAAATTTACAAATTTTATGAAAATTGTTAAAAATTGACTATAAAGGACAATAATTCCTTAGGGGGGCAATTAACCATTTGGTCATGTTGACTTATATTAAGGTCTTACTTTGCTGTACATTATTGCTGTTTACAGTTTATCTCTATCTATAATAATATTCAAGATAATAACAAAAAACGGCAAAATTTCCTTAAAATTACCAATTCAGGGGCAGCAACCTAACAACAGGTTGTCCGATCAATCTGAAAATTTCAGAGCAGATAGATGTTGACCTGATAAACATATCGATGTCAGATTTGCTCTAAATGCTTTGGTTTTTTAGTTATAAGCCAAAAACTGCATTTCCCCCTATGTTCTATTTTTAGCCGTGGTGGCCATCTTGGTTGGATGGCCGGGTCATTGGACACAATTTTGAAACTATTTACCCCAATGATGATTGTGGCCAAGTTTGGATTAATTTGCCCCAGTAGTTTCAGAGGAGAAGATTTTTGTAAAAGGTTGCTAAGATTTACGAAAAATGGTAAAAAATTGACTATAAAGGGCAATAACTCCAAAAGGGGTCAACTGACCATTTTGGTCATGTAGACTTATTTGTAAATCTTACTTTTCTGAATATTATTGCTGTTTACAGTTTACCTCTATCTATAATTATATTCAAGATAATAACCAAAAACAGCAAAATTTCCCTAAAATTACCAAGCAGGGGCAGCAACCCAACAACGGGTTGTCAGATTCATCTGAAAATTCCAGGGCAGATAGATCTTGACCTGATAAACAATGTGACTCCTTGTCAGATTTCCTCTAAATGCTTTGGTTTTTGAGTTAAAAGCCAAAACTGCATTTTACCCCTATGTTCTATTTTTATCCATGTCGGCCATCTTGGTTGGTTGGTTGGGTCACCGGACACATTTTTTAAATTATATACCCCAATGATGATTGTGGCCAAGTTTGGATCAAATTGGCCCAGTAGTTTCAGAAGAGAAGATTTTTGTAAAAGATAACTTAAGATTTACGAAAAATGGTTAAAAAATGACAATAAAGGGCAATAATTCCTAAAGGGGTCAACTGACCATTTTGGTCATGTTGACCTATTTGTTAATCTTACTTTGCTGAACATTATTGCTGCTTAAAGTTTATCTTACTATAATAATATTCAAGATAATAACCAAAAACAGCAAAATTTCCCTAAAATTACCAATTCAGGGGTAGCAACCCAACAACGGGTTGTCAGATTCATCTGAACATTCCAGGGCAGATAGATCTTGACCTGATAAACAATGTGACTCCTTGTCAGATTTCCTCTTAATGCTTTGGTTTTTGAGTTAAAAGCCAAAACTGCATTTTACCCCTATGTTCTATTTTTATCCATGTCGGCCATCTTGGTTGGTTGGTTGGGTCACCGGACACATTTTTTAAATTAGATACCCCAATGATGATTGTGGCCAAGTTTGGATCAAATTGGCCCAGTAGTTTCAGAAGAGAAGATTTTTGTAAAAGATAACTAAGATTTACGAAAAATGGTTAAAAAATGACAATAAAGGGCAATAATTCCTAAAGGGGTCAACTGACCATTTTGGTCATGTTGACCTATTTGTTAATCTTACTTTGCTGAACATTATTGCTGCTTAAAGTTTATCTTACTATAATAATATTCAAGATAATAACCAAAAACAGCAAAATTTCCCTAAAATTACCAATTCAGGGGTAGCAACCCAACAACGGGTTGTCAGATTCATCTGAAAATTCCAGGGCAGATAGATTTTGACCTGATAAACAATGTGACTCCTTGTCAGATTTCCTCTTAATGCTTTGGTTTTTGAGTTAAAAGCCATAACTGCATTTTACCCCTATGTTCTATTTTTATCCATGTCGGCCATCTTGGTTGGTTGGCCGGGTCACCGGACACATTTTTAAATCTAGATACCCACATGATGATTGTGGCCAAGTTGGGTTAAATTTGGCCAATTAGTTTCAGAGGAGAAGATTTTTGTAAAAGATAACTAAGATTTACGAACTAGAGGCTCTAAAGAGCATGTGTCGCTCACCTTGGTCTATGTGAATATTAAATAAAGGAAGCAGATGGATTCATGACCAAATTGTGTTTTGGTGATGGTGATATGCTTGTACATCTTACTCTACTGAACATTCTTGCTGCTTACAATTATCACTATCTTTAATGAACTTGGCCCAGTAGTTTCTGTGGAAAATGTTACCGGTAGTAAAAATTTATAAATTTTATGAAAATTGTTTAAAATTTCCTATAAACGACTATAACTCCCTAGGGGGTCAATTGACCATTTTGGTCATGTTGACTTATTTGTAAAACTTTGTTTACAGTTTATCTCTATCTATAATAATATTCAAGATAATAACCAAAAACAGCAAAATTTCCTTAAAATTACCAATTCAGGAACAGCAACCCAACAACGGGTTCTCTGATTCATCTAAAAATTTCAGGGCAGATAGATCTTGACCTGATAATCAATTTTACCCCATGTCAGATTTGCTCTAAATGCTTTGGTTTTTGAGTTATAAGCCAAAAGCTGCATTTCACCCTTATGTTCTATTTTTAGCCATGGCAGCCATCTTGGTTGGTTTGGCGGGTCACGCCACACATTTTTAAACTAGATACCCCAATGATGATTGTGGTCATGTTTGGATTAATTTGGCCAAGTAGTTTCAGAGGAGAGGATTTTTGTAAAAGATAAATAAAATTTACAAAAAATGGTTAAAAATTGACTTTAAAGGGCAATAACTCCTAAAGGGGTCAACTGACCATTTTGGTCATGTTGACTTATTAGTAAATGATGGTTGTGGTCATGTTTGATTTAAATTGGCCCAGTAGTTTCAGAGGAGAAGATTTTTGTAAAAGTTAACGACGCAGGACGACGACGGAGGCAGGACGCCTGACGCCAAGTGATGGGATATATAATAATAATATAATAAAAAAAAGTTAACGACGACGGACGCCAAGTGATGAGAAAAGCTCACTTGCCCCTTTGGGCAAGGTGAGCTAAAAAAGAGATTGGGTATGATTGCCAATGAGACAACTCTCGTCAAGAGACCAAAATGACACAGAAATTAACAACTATAGGTCACCGTACAGCCTTCAACAATGAGCAAAGCCCATACAGAATAGTCAGCTATAAAAAGCCCCCGAAATGACAATATAAAATAATTCAAACGATCTGCCTTATTTATATAAAAAAATTAACGAAAAATTAATGTTTATTTAATACTTAAAAAGAAATATGAATAATATTCATAACAATTTCATTCATTGTATTAAAAAAATTATCATTTTCTGATATAGTTGAGGTTTGAAGTGAACGGTTTAACATTCTCTTTTTTTCGTATCAAAAAGACAGTAAAATATTGAATTTTGTTTTAATTTTACTTGTTTTTAAAGGAATAACAATTTCATTGAACATATGTCTTTATCATAAACGATTCATGCTAGTATACGTTTAGACTTTATTGATTTATTTACGCATTTAACAAAACTGTACAATTATGGAAAGTCCTCAATAGCCGAAGTAAAAGTATTGTACATATATTCACAATTAAACCATCTATTTTGTAAATAATCTTGAACTTCGTCCAAATTATGTATTATCACCAAGGCAGCTTAATGCAAGTGAAACATGTAAATTGAGCTGCAAAAGTTTCTTATCATTTAAATCCGATTTCACCTGGATAGAGACACGCTTGGTCTAGCAAAATACTGCGTTATTTTTTTTCGTTTTGTAAATATTTTAAACATAATATTTATATACTTAATAGTGTGTAAAAATTACATTGTTAGGCAATCTATTCACAATAAATTGATGTATATTTGACAATGACTATTTTATTCCGGTTCTACCTTTCTTTAACCCTAACTGATTGTGATAATTGTCTATGGGGACAATTTCTTATTATCTTACTCTAATCACAAACAAAAGCTTTACTGTTTGACGTTTACTTATTACTTTAACTAATGTAAGATGACATCGTCGATGTGATGTTGACATTGGATCAAATGTTATTTAATATGTTGCCGGTCCTATGGTCTTCTCGATATTCACAGGGCCTCAAAAAGTACTTTACGCAGAAAAGAAAATTGAAATACAATATAAACATCAAATCAAATTATAATTAAAATGTCTCCAATCAAAATGTTCACAATTCTTTCACGAATAAATTCAGTTATTGTAGTTCATTAAATCAAATCGTATAACTAACACATTTTTAAACAAATATGTTCTATGACATAACTTCAAAAGTCCGTAAAAAGTTTTAATGTTTTATTTCGCACGTTTAGCGGCTTCTCGGATGGATAATTGTCGTTCAGTAACCTTGTCTGTCTTTGTCAGATGTTTTCCTCACTCTCTATACGAGTGGATATAACTTTACAAGGGTCTTTTCGTAATTCCTTTCTTAATTCTCACAATTGCTGAACGAATGTGCCCATCATTTCCTGTAACAACATTCTTAACAATTGCAGTTATTAATCCAATTCTGGGTTTTAATCGTGAGTTTGTACCCCACACTTAGTCTCTCTAATTCCAACCCTGGTTTTCTGGTGAAATTCTCTGAGAGTTGTCAGGCACTCTGATTTCAATTGATTCCAAAAATTTTGGACTATTAATGATTGTCTCTTTGTACATTTATCTATTATTGTAGTGTTCTTAAAATTAAATATTCAATTTTTCTTTTCCAAAAAATAATTTGGCTCGGTACATTTTTTGTCATGGGTAGGTATTTGGCTCGGTACATTTTTTGTCATGGGTAGGCAGGTAGGTATAATATGTTATTTTATAGATACAAAATCTCCATCATATATCATTGTTGTCTGTATTGCTTTTGTTTAAGTATTCTTTTACTATGTAGTTTATGGGACTATTTGTATAAAATTTCCACGAAATTTTGAAAAAATATAGAATGTGAAGTTAATTCATATGCACTTCTACCTTTTTTCTTCAAATATAAAAATATGTGGCATACGTTTATATGCCTGGAACTTTTAAGAGTTTTAACAAACACCAAAATTCTTTTCTACATATATTTCAATTTGACTGTATATGGTAACCATTCCCAAATCATTTCTCTACGAGATGAAACAAAGAGATCATATCTGGGAACCAGATGTCAAAATATTAATTATCTATCTCTCCCACGCATGGTTTGTGAATCAGCTGTATTTACAATGTGCAACCTATAGCATGTTTTATTAACATACTAACAATTTAATCAAATTTGAAATTAAACATTGTTAAATTACCAGAGACATATCTGTGAAATAAAAAGAAAATTTGACTAGAATATATAGCCACTGCCGGCAGTCCATTTCCCACCATCATCGTCTTGCAACCAGTTTGAATAGCTTAAACTATTAAGCATTTGTCTTATTTTACTTTCAACCCTAGAGTGTTTAAATTTTCCTGTGTGCCGGTGTTTCCTATAAAAATGCTACAGAACTTCAAACTAACTTGTCACAAATTTTACATTGCATTTATAAATTCTCTGCATGGAAAAACTTGGCGATTTTACTGCCAATTATGCTCCCCTTTACAAGCCTTTGGTTCATGTCAGATATAAATAATATGTCAAAGCTGGTTGAAGGCATCGTTAACATAATCATCCTGATCTATGGATCACCAAAGGCCCTCCCTACATATACAACGTCCGTTTCCAAATTATTTTTACACACATTGATAATTTTGTTTTGGACGAACTTATTTTTAATGAACCCTGTTCTTCAAGTATATAGACACACAGGGCAAAGTTCATCTAGTCCAAATATATATGACGTCTGGCAAGGCTATTTAATTTTTTTTCTGGGATGCCTTCCTGTCGTAGGAAGGCGTCCCAGAAAAAAAAAATAGCCTTGCCAGACGTCATAATTATTTGGACTAACTTTCGTCATGATTTCAAAACTTTCGACATTGATTTCAAACCAATGCTTTGAATCTCTAAATGCAAGTGTTCATGTCAAACGCTCACGTGATACCAATTGGACTAAATCCTACATTGGGAAGATAAATTCCCGATGATTCCGGTAAAAATAGTTTTGAGCGGTAAATACAAATATAAGATTTTCGGTAGCAATGAAGAAATCAAATAAAATAAAACATTGCCGGGAAATACAAATAAAAGATTTTCAGTCGGAACGAATTCATAGGGTCGGTCGGTAAAGGGCAAACAAACAATATTTTAATTTGGGCCTTAAAGTATCAATTAAGGTGATTGGGACTTCAACTTCATCACAGTTAATTGGACTCAAACTTGATCAAAACTAACTTCACCAAAAATCTTAACCTGAAGAGTTACAGACAGACTAATGGGGAAGGGGGACAAATGAAGGAACGAACAAACTGAAGCACAGTCCGAAAAAAACCCCATAATGCTTGGATGTGTTGCTTGAACATACAAAGTTGATAATATCAAATATCCATGGTAAACGACATTAACACAAACATAAACATTAGCATCAACTTATTACACACAACATTTCTGTTATCAATAAAGCTTGTTATCTTTAAAAAAAAACACACACTTTATTTTGCAATCAATTAAAAATTCTAAATAAATCGTAATTAAAATGTGCATTTAATTTTAAACTTAATAGGTGACGACAACAAATATATTAAAATATAAAGTATCATTTGATGGTAACTCATTTATTGATCTATAGGAAATATATTACCTTGTGCATTAGGATCATCAGCTTCATTAAGTTTTGTTACAACAAGATAAATTGCTTCTGGCGATAAAAAGGTTTGATGTGTGTGGTAAAATTCTTCATCTCCTGCGAAATCCCATAAAAAAAATGTGGCATACTCCTCTTTGTCATTTAGATCAACATTAGATTTAAGCATAGTTTCGATATCTCTTTTTGCCTGTTCTTCTGATTGATTTTGTTGCTGCGGGGTTACTGGTGGTTCAACTTGAGATTCAGTGGTTACTGGAGGTTTCATTATTTTAGGCTGCTGGATTACTGTTTCTGGTTCCTTTGACTCCAAAAAACTTGTTGATGGTATGCTTTCCTTAACAGCTTTATGGGATCCTTCTTCTACCGAAGCTTCAATTATTCCTTTGTATTGTTTCAAAAGTCGTTCATGAATTTCAGTTTCTTCATTGGTTACTATCATTAGAAAAAAATAGGATAAATGTAAAGTAAGAGCACCATTATAAAACAAGCAATACACAGTTACAAAATAGGTGTTGTTCATCCAATTTGTTAATGTTCCGGACCATATGAGTATTTGGACCATACGCGTATGGTCATGACCATATGGGTATATACTCATATGGTCCGACCATACGCGTATGGTCCGACCGTACGCGTATGGTCGGGGTAATTAACACTCTGTTACAGTTTACTTTTAAACTCTTCATATGGTATGACCGTTCATTAAAAAGACGCTATCATATAGGTTATTTTATTATTATATTATAATAAAAAGATAAGCTAAACCAGATGCTCCACAGGGCGTAGCTTTATACGACCGCAGAGGTTGAACCCTGAACAGTTGGGGCAAGTATGGACACAACATTCAAGCTGGATTCCGCTCTAAATTTGGATTGTGATTAAATAGTTGACACAGCATAGGTTTCTGACACAGAATGAATGTATTCAAATGAACTTAAAATTTTTGTTTTCTCTTAGAGCAATTCACTATGCTGTTGAATATTAATCCTCTCAAAAAAATGTTTGAAGAAATTTTCTATTTATTTATGAAATTTCAAATGAGAAAAATTGAACCCAATTTTTTAATCACATCCCCCTTTCCCTTATTCAAAAACTAATTTCAATTAAAATATTCTAATGGAGTTTGCAACAATTACTACTCAGTTAAATACATCATAAAATATTAAGATGTAAAAAAACTGCTTGTTATCACTGAATGGTAAAGATAATTTAAATTTATCAGTTGGTAGTAAAAAGTGAATATACATTGTATATTGTATATAACAAAGATTTATGTTGATTCTGGACAAAGAAAGATAACTCCAATTAAAAAAAATTCTTGCAGATATTTCTTGCTTACTTTACTGGACAAAGAAAGATAACTCTTAATTAAAAAAAATTTGCTATTTCACAATATTGTGAAATTATATATTTCTTGCCATTGCACAATACTGTGCAATTGAAAAGACTTGCTATTGCACAATACTTAATATAATAATTTTAGATCCTGATTTGGACCAACTTGAAAACTGGGCCCATAATCAAAAATCTAAGTACATGTTTAGATTCAGCATATCAAAGAGGCCCAAGAATTTGATTTTTGTTAAAATCAAACTTAGTTTAATTTTGGACCCTTTGCACTTTAATTTAGACCAATTTTAAAACTGGACCAAAAATTAAGAATCTACATACACAGTTAGATTTGGCATCTCAAAGAACCCCAATTTTTCAATTTTTGATGAAATCAAACAATGTTTAATTTTGGACCTCGATTTGGGCCAACTTGAAAACTGGGCCAATAATCATAAATATAAGTACATTTTTAGATTCAGCATATCAAAGAACCCCAAGGTTTCAATTTTTGTTAAAATCAAACTAAGTTTAATTTTGGACCCTTTGGACCTTAATGTAGACCAATTTGAAAACGGGACCAAAAATTAAGAATCTACATACACAGTTAGATTCGGCATATTAAAGAACCTCAATTATTCAATTTTGATGAAATCAAAACAAAGTTTAATTTTGGACCCTTTGGCCCCCTTTTTCCTTAACTGTTGGGACCAAAACTCCCAAAATCAATACCAACCTTCCTTTTATAGTCATAAACCTTGTGTTTAAATTTCATAGATTTCTATTTACTTATACTAACGCTATGGTGCAAAAACCAAGAAAAATGCTTATTTGGGTCCCTTTTTGGCCCCTAATTCCTAAACTGTTGGGACCGAAACTCCCAAAATCAATACCAACCTTCATTTTGTGGTCATAAACATTGTGTTTAAATTTCATTGATTTCTATTTACTTTAACTAAAGTTATTGTGCGAAAACCAAGAATAATGCTTATTTGGACCTTTTTTGGCCCCTAATTCCTAAACTGTTGAAACCAAAACTCCCAAAATCAATCCCAACCTTTCTTTTGTGGTCATAAACCTTGTGTCAAAATTTCATAGATTTCTATTAACTTAAACTAAAGTTATAGTGCGAAAACCAAGGAAATGCTTATTTGGGCCCTTTTTGGCCCCTAATTCCCAAAATATTGGGACCAAAACTCCCAAAATCAATACCAGCCTTCCTTCTATGGTCATAAACCTTGAATTAAAATTTCATAGATTTCTATTCACTTTTACTAAAGTTAGAGTGCGAAAACTAAAAGTATTCGGACGACGACGACGACGACGACGACGACGACGCCAACGTGATAGCAATATACGACGAAATTTTTTTCAAAATTTGCGGTCGTATAATAAAAATTAGAAGTTTCACATAGTTAATTTTACTTACTTGTCAAAACTATAATAAAAAGATTTTATACCGATGGACATTATCGATTTGTTATAACGTGTGAATGACAATATGTCGACTTAAAGAAATAAATTCCAAAAATTTAAACTGTTACAAAAAAGTCACTGGAAAGAAACATAGTTTATTTAAGTTGTCTTTTGAATATGGTGTATTGCAGTCATGTTACGATATTTGAGATCTAGAGCTACTTAAAAACACCGTAGACATATCAGAATGGCCCAAGATCTCGGTATCTCTTTACACAGCTACAAAAAGCTAGCTTTTCACTCGCAAACAAAAGGTGTAAATGAAAAGGATCGTGCACAAACAAGACTTGCAAATGCAAAAAAAGCTATGCTACCGTGTGGAAGTGAATGTCACCCCAATCCTACATACAAGATTGTAATTAGCGATGCAAACTAACTATGGCATCAATATTTATTTTTTACTTAGTATTAGAATTATAAAAAAATACATTGTCATGTAACCATCTTTGTTTTTTTAGATAAAGTTTTTGTATTATCAATGATTATGGAAACTTTTATAATGTAATTTAAAAAAAAATATATATACCTATATGGTCCAAATACTCATATGGTCCGGCCCGTTAATAACCAAACGAGTATTATACTCATATGGTCCGACCATACGCGTACGGTCGGACCATACGCGTATGGTCGGACCATATGAGTATACGCATATGGTCATGACCATACGTGTATGGTCCAAATACTCATATGGTCCAGAACATTTATATAGAACTAGTTCTTCAGAAACACATATAAAGGCTTATTGAAATTGATTTTTTTTTTATTTGGTTGCAATATCTATATAAAACTTTTGTAGGTTTTATCATGTTTATGAAAATCCACCAAATTTGATGCATAATTTACTTACTAGTACATTTTATTATCTTTTTTTTTTATCCAATTAACATTATATTAAATAGTACACCTATCAAAAACAAGTTCATGTATACAATGTATAGTACTTGAAGTTGCTAATAACACTTTGTTGCGATTTTATGAAGGTAACTAAAAAAGGACAAAAATAAGAGGCTCTCAAGAGCTCGAATAGCTCACCTGCAATTTGGTGCTTAAAACTTTAATCAACCATTATTTTTGTTTTCATTATATTATATATATATGTTCCGGACCATATGAGTATTTGGACTATACGCATATGGTCATGACCATATGTGTATACTCAAACGGTCTGACCATACGTATGGTTGGACCATATGAGTATTTGGACTATATAGGTATTTTTTCAAATATGCAATAGAAACGTTTCAATAATACAATAAACTTAAAAAAATGATGGTTTCATAAAAATGTATTAATTTTACAATTCAAATTTATGTAGCATAAACATTAAATATAGATGCCACAGTCATTTGATTTTAGTTTTCATCGCTATAATTGTATTCTTGCATGTATGCTAAAAATGACATTTACTTCCACACGGTACCATATCTTTTCTGCATTTGCACATCTTGGTTGTGCATGAAACTTTTCAATACACCTTTTGCTTGCGAGTGACAAGCTAGCCTAATTTCCTGGTGATGTCATCTACTTTACACAATAAATGTGGCAAATCTCAAGAACCAGTATACGTAAATTAACTAACCTTCCTTTTACAATACGTGCATTTGATGTTGACATCTTCTTATTGTACTTACAAATAGTGAGTAAAATTAAATGTGTGAAACTGCTTATTTTTATTACAGTGACTGCACTGTTAGTGTTGCTATCTAACTATTGCAACTCATTCAAAATTCTGACCAAATTGCAATTTGTTTTATAAAATCCAACTGTTTAAATGACCAAAATTTTGAACAAACTGAATGGTCAAAATGTGAAAGTGCAAGGTGATAAAATAAATATACTTACAATCCTATAAGACTTTTTTCTATCTTTATTAATCCTATGAGACTTTAACTCCACTCCAATGATGTTGTGACAATATCAGTCAATCAGTGTGTATAGATATAGTATAGTAATTACCATGCAAAAGGTGAAATGTAATTTTGAATTGCTATAAAAATGTCCAAACTATGCTTTCATATAATTTTTCTTTTGAAAGGTCTACTATACTCATAAGAATCAGACATCTTTCGAATTAAAACATCATATATTCATTAAAATATCTGAATTAACAATTCTTTGTTGATAAGTTTCCATGGGGAGATAACCTAAAACATTATTCTTTTGAATAAAGACTATTTTAGAAGAAACAAGTGAAACTGCAAGCTACTGCTCACTGATGATACCCTCGCCGCAAGTGGATAATATAAATAGTGTAAAAATATGCAAGAGTTCGGTAAACAGGAAGTTGTCGAGTGATGAATCTGAAAACGCATCACACGGTATAGCTGACTTATATAAATCCTGAAACCAAATTTCAGAAATCCTTGTATTGTAGTTCCTGAGAAAAATGCGACGAAAAATATTCATGGGACGGACGGACTGACTGACAGACTGACAAAGGTAAAACAGTATACCCCCCCCCCCCCCCGTTTTTTTTTTTAAAGCAGGGGTATAAAAAAAAACCGACTATCTCCCCATTGAAACTTCCTACCAACATATTGTAATTTCACACATATTTTACTGAATATTCAATGTTTTAATTCACATAATGTATGATTCTTGTTAACAAAGAAGACTTTTCGAAAGAAAAACTATATGAAAACTTAGTTTTGACATTTTTATAGCAATTTCAAAATTATATTTCACCATTTGCATGGTAATGACTTATAGGATTGTGAATATATTTTTTATTTTATCACCTTGCACTTTCACCACTTGGCTGTGGTTTTCTACAGCAGTTTGTTTGAATTTCTGACCAGTTGAACAGTTTGGATTTATAAAACAAATTGTAATTTGGTCAGAATTTTGAATAAGTTGCAAAAGGTGGAGAGCAACACTAACTGTCAAGTCACTGTAAGATAATCTTTTTTTTTAATATTAAAATATAATTAAATGACATTTTTAATAATGTAACAACTAAAACGGTAATACCTTCTGAAGAGTTTAAAAGTATATATGTAAAGTACACTTGTTGATTACCCCAACCATACCCGTATGGTCGGACCATATGAGTATATACCCATATGGTCATGACCATACATGTTTGGTCCAAATACTCATATGGTCCGGAACATATATATACTTATCAATATAATTATTTTCTGTGATTGTATCTTACATTGATTTGTAGGATCCTATACTATAGATAATTTAATCTGTAAAAATAACATTTCCATGCCTTATATATCATGTACTGTAGTACGCCGCTAGATTAAAACTGACGTGGAAAGGTAACACATGGCCAGTGAAAGCTTCATTTTTATGAAGTGCAGGTGGTCGTGTGGTCTGGTGGGACAGCTACAGTGCAGGCGATTTGGTGTCATGATATCACAGTAGCATGAGTTCGAATCCCGGCGAGGGAAGAACGAAAACATTTGTGAAAGCAAATTTACAGGTCTAACTTTGTTGGGTTGATGTTTAGACGAGTTGTATATATGTATATAAACTAAGATTTACGAAAAATGGTTAAAAATTTACTATAAAGGGCAATAACATCAAAAGGGGTCAACTGACCATTTTGGACATGAGACTTATTTGTAAATCTTATTTTGCTGAACATTATTGCTGTTTACAGTTTGTCTCCATCTATAATAATATTCAAGATAATAACCAAAAACAGTAAAATTTCCTTAAAATTACCAATTTAGGAGCAGCATCCCAACAATGGGTTGTCTGATTCATCTGAAAATTTCAGGGCAGATAGATCTTGACCTGATAAACAATTTAACCCCTTGTCAGATTTGCTCTAAATGCTTTGGTTTTTGTGTTATAAGCCAAAAACTGCATTTCACCCCTATGCTCTATTTTTAGCCATAGCAGTCATCTTGGTTGGTTTGCCCAGTCACAAAACACAAATTTTAAACTAGATAGCCTAATAATAATTCTGGCTATATTTGGTAAAATTTGACCCAGTAGTTTAGGAGAAGATTTTTGTAAAAGTTCACTAAGATTTATGAAAAATTGTTAAAAATTGACTATAAAGGGCAATAACTCCTAAAGGGGTCAACTGACCATTTCGGTCATGTTGACTTATTTGTAAATCTTACTTTGCTGAACATTATTGCTGTTTACAGTTTATCTCCATCTATAATAATATTCAAGATAATAACCAAAAACAGTAAAATTTCCTTAAAATTACCAATTTAGGGGCAGCAACCCAACAATGGTTTGTCTGATTCATCTAAAATTTCAGGGCAGATAGATCTTTATCTGATAAACAATTTTACTCCATTCAGATTTGCTCTAAATGCTTTGGTTTTTGAGTTATAAGCCAAAAACTGCATTTTACCCCTATGTTCTATTTTTAGCCATAGCAGTCATCTTGGTTGGTTTGCCCGGTCACAAAACACAAATTTTAAACTAGATAGCCTAATAATAATTCTGGCTATATTTGGTAAAATTTGACCCAGCAGTTTAGGAGAAGATTTTTGTAAAAGTTAACTAAGATTTACGAAAAATGGTTAAAAATTGACTATAAAGGGCAATAACTCCTAAAGGGGTCAACTGACCATTTTGGACATGCTGACTTATTTGTAAATCTTACTTTGCTGAACATTATTGCTGTTTACAGTTTATCTCCATCTATAATAATATTCAAGATAATAACCAAAAAAAGTAAAATTTCCTTAACATTACCAATTTAGGGGCAGCAACCCAACAATGGGTTGTCTGATTCATCTAAAAATTTCAGGGCAGATAGATCTTGATCTGATAAACAATTTTACTCCATTCAGATTTGCTCTAAATGCTTTGTTTTTTGAGTTATAAGCCAAAAACTGCATTTTATCCCTACGTTCTATTTTTAGCCATGGTGGCCATTTTGGTTGGTTGGCCGGGTAAAACAACACAAATTTTAAACTAGATACATTAATGATGATTGTGGCCAAGTTTCGTTTAAATTGGCCCAGTAGTTTCAGAGAAGAAGATTTTTGTAAAAATTAACGACGGACGACAGACGACGGACGCCAGGTGATGAGAAAAGCTCACTTGGCCCTTCGGGCCAGGTGAGCTAAAAAAGAAGAAGTGGTATGATTGCCAATGAAACAAATCCCCACAATAGACCAAAATGACACAGAAATCAACAACTATAGGTCACCAAAGCTCATATCGTTTAGTCAGCTATAAATGGCCCAAAAAATGACAATGTTCAAAACATTTCAAACGAGAAAACTAACGGCCTTATTTATATAAAAAAAATTGACGAAAAACAAACATGTAACACAAAAATATACGACAACCACTGATTTACAGGCTCCTGACTTGGAACAGACACATACATACACAATGTGGCGGGGTTAAAATGTTAGCAGGATCCCAACCCTCCCCCTTACCTGGGACAGTGGTATAACAATACAACATAAGAATGAACGATAAAAATCAGTTAAAAAAGGCTTAACACATCAGATTGACAAAAATGCAAGTGCACGTGGACGGGAACTTTTACATCCCAACAACAAAAATACACTAGGAACACATCTGTGAGTACTCGCAGTGTCAGTGAGCTATTTCAAAGCCACTAACAACTAAAAATAAACCATGTATTTAAATTCATGTATTTGGTTTTCATGTTATATTCTTTATTCTCGTGGTGTTTTGTCTGATGCTTGGTCCGTTTCTGTGGGTGTTACGTTTCGGTGTTATGTCGTTGTTCTCCTCTTATATTTAATGCGTTTCCCTCGGTTTTAGTTTGATACCCCAATTTTGTTTTTTGTCCATGGATTTATGAGTTTTGAACAGCGGTATACTACTGTTGCCTTTATTTAAGACTAAATTATCAATCCGTTCACATCCAACATCCAATGGATTTAGTGCAAAGACATCATTAAAAGAGGGACGAAAGACACCAAAGGGACAGTCAAACTCGTAAATCTAAAACAAACTGACAACGCAATGGCTAAAAATGAAAAAGACAAACAGAAAAACAATAGTACACATGACACAACATAGAAAACTAAAGAATAAACAACACGAACCCATTAACAGTCAGAGAAAAACATGCATGTGCAATGCCAAGATACAGGTATCGACAGATTGTAGATCCATGAATGTGTATATGTATATAACATACTAGTAATATTTAGTTTGCTTTTAATTTATTGATAACAAAATCAATATTTCTACCAATAATAAGAGTGCACACACTGAAATGTCGCCTTCTTTATTAATCATTGATATTATGTTGATAGTCCTAAATGTAAAGCTTTATAACACTGTCATGTAAACTAAACATTAATCAAGAAAACTAAACATTGACCAATGAACCATAAAAATGAGGTAAGGGCAGATGAATCATGCCAGGCAGACATGTATAGCTATCAATTCTTTGATTAAACAAATATAGTTGACCTGTTGCTTATAGTTTAAGAAAAACAGACCAAAACACAAAAACTTAACACTGTTCAATGAACCATGAAAAAGAGGTCAAGGTAAAAAAAACATGTGTGACTGACATAAAGATCATAAAATATTTCCATACACCAAATATAGTTGACCTATGGCATATAGTATTAAAAAAAGACCAAAACTCAAAAACTTAACTTTGACCACTGAACCATGAAAATGAGGTTAAGGTCAGATGAAACCTGCCAACTAGACATGTACACCTTAAAATCATTCCGTTTACCAAATATAATAGAGGTATTGCATAAAGGATAAGAAAAACAGACCAAAACGCAATAACTTAACACTGATCAATGAACAGTGAAAATGAGGTCAAGGTCAAATAAAACCTGCGCGACTGATATAAAGATCATAAAATATTTCCATACACCAAATATAGTTGACCAAAAAAAAGACCAAAACTCAAAAACTTAACTATAACCACTGAACCATGAAAATGGGGTCAAGGGCAGATGACACCTGCCAGTTGGACATGTACACCTTACAGTCCTTCCATACACCGAATATACTAGACCTATTGCTTATAGTATCCAGGATATGGACTTGACCACCAAAAATTAACCTTGTCCACTGATGCATGAAATGAGGACCTTGCACATACCAAATATAGTTATCCTATTACTTATAATAAGAGAGAATTTAACATTACAAAAAAAATTAACTTTTTTTTTCAAGTAGTCACTGAACCATGAAAATGAGGTCCAGGACATTGGACATGTGACTGATGGAAACTAACTTCGTAACATGAGGCATCTATATACAAAGTATGAAGCATCCATGTCTTCCACCTTCTAAAATATAAAGCTTTTAAGAAGTTAGCTAAAGCCGCCGCTGCCGGATCACTATCCCTATGTCGATCTTTCTGCGACAAAAGTCGCAGGCTCGACAAAAACATTATTCAATGATCTTATTACAGTGTTGAATTGGTAACCTTTCAGAATACGTTTATTTAGCGGAGCGATAAATTTACCAGGATTATTTCTAAATTTCTGGGCACGGTTAACAACCTTTCCGTAAAAATGAAGATGTACTATCCCATTTGAAATAAGTTTTCTACAGGTACAACCAAACTTCAAAACCAAATCTTTATATCTATGAAAAATTTTAGTAAAGGTTTTAAGTAATTTTATGGTAACATTATTTCTGATTTATTTATCTACCAGTAAAACATAGATTACGTGCGTTAAACTCAAAAACGTCACAACAGACAGGGGCATAGCGAAAGAGCTGTGAAATATAAACACTGTACGATGTTGCCAAAGGAACATCACCATTTAAAATTAACAATAGGGAATGAAAAATCGTCCCTTTTGTTGTACATTTTAGTGTGGAGTTTCCCGTTCAGAACCGAAAGATCTAAATCTAGGAAAGGAGTTATTACAGTGTTAGAATTAGATATTTCTGCTGACAAATTTTTGTTCATCCTTAGCAGGATTGGAACTCACACCTTTGATACACTACATCATCAATCGCTTAGCCTCATGTCCAGCGTTCTAGAGTACTCGACTACATCCGCTATATGAAAATATAACTTCATTAGTCGTAGTGTTACATTGTCACTGAAGGCGAATCTAGAGATAGACATAAGACATGTGTTTTAAGAGTGTGAAGATGTTATATTATTATTTTATCACAATGTATTTTTATTTGTCAGCAATCAAACTCAACAATTATTATATACCGTATGGGATAATGAACCAATTCATTGTATAGTCATTAGAAATAAGTACATCATACAATCAAGTCTTACTCTAAACAAGTAACAACCATACAATAGATATGCCCACTGGATTTCTTATCATATATTGACTCTTAAAATTCAAGAGTCTATCTGAAATTGAGGGTAAATTATATGGCCTTCCAAATACCGTTTCGATCCCTAACATCACTGAAGAGACATATATTGTCGAAATCTAGATCTGGTGTCCAAAAAAAATATTGGCACCTTGTGTTTGTGGCATAACATACAGCACAAACAACATTTTCCAGACGACAAATAAAGTGAAAAAGTATATTTAACAAACCACATTTGTCTAGTAGGTCGACCAAACAAATTGATCACAGGATGTAACAAAGTAGATCTTAATGTTAATTTAATACCAAATAGAAAACAATTAACTTTCGGCAAAGATGGTGAACCACAAACATGAGGTGCTAAATTTGTACACCTTAACCGGATTTCGTCTCTTCAGTGATGTTAGGGATCGAACAATATTTGAAAGGCCATATAATTTACCGCAATTTAGGATAGACTCTTGAAATTTAAAAAGTCAAAATGGGATGAACGGATTATATAAACCGGAGAGGAAATATAATACAAGCCAAAATGTAATAAGTATATTAATGCTATTTCATCCAGAGAAAAATTCTTTTTTTAGGGTCACCTTTGTACATGTACCTTTATAATAAATTTCCAAACAAAAAAATATCTTTTGTAAAAGGATATACTAATATCATTCTGCAGAAACTTGATATCAGTTTGTTTAATAATTGATGTATATAATAAAGTCTAAAAGTATATGTTCAATTGATTCCAATTCAAACTCACAATCAAAGAGCTCTGAGGGGAAAGACGGCAGTTGTTTTGGTTGTTTTTTTGTTTTTGTTGATAGTCTTCATATAAAGAATGAAAAAAAAAGCTAGAACATGTAGAAAAGTTGACAATATTGAAATCAACTGTTGTTTAATGTAATTTCGTTTCCTTAGTTAAGGATTCAATTTGGACCACTGGAAGAGATCTGCATCTTCTAAATCAAAACATTATATTAAAGTTGAAAGTTGATAATATAAAATTCAACTGAACTAACAACTACTACAATTTTTTTTTGAAATTTTAATTGTGAACCACTGATTTGCAGGCTAGGGACATTTTCCATTTTTTGTGACAGTATTCTAAAGATTTTTATTTTTTTTCTCAAAAAAGTGAGGACTGAAAAATCTATTCAGTTTTAAATTTCCATTGGTCGAGTTCCCAGTTACAACTCTCATAACAGGAATACAGGTACTAATAAAAACAAATATGATTGATGTAAACTGTAAGAAGCTTGTTTCCAGATACTACATTTTGATATATTTGTAAATTTCATGAATAAATAGGTTTAAACTACAAAATGCAACATTTTTATGGCAAATGGTATTTTTCAAGGTCTGATTTTCTAAAGGTAAAATTGCTTCTTTACTCCTTAGCAACTAAGTAACGACTTCTCCAAATTTACTGAAAAGAATCATAAGGGGTCCACTGAATCCTGTGTCTTTGCCTGTGATTGCTGCTGTCAGTGTAAAAGTGTAAAAGGTGAGTCCATTTATCAGTAAAAAACAGAATTTCAAGAAAACAAATTGTTTAGATGCTATTTCTTGATCTCAGAGATAAGCTTATTTCTAAGTTTAATAAAAAAAATCCAAATGACTGTCTGTTAATGTTAACTGACAAAAAGTTCATTTAACATGTCTTATAGAAAAATAAGGAAAATTATAAAATATTTTCAAAAGTTTGATCCAGACATTATCTCTGCCAAAGTTTCATAAAATTCTTTGGAAGTTTGATATTGTAATGTAGGTGTTAAATATTTTATCCCGTACTTATCTACCTGTGAACCGTTATCAGTGAAATATTGAAAAATAATTTCAAAATTTTGCTCTGGATTCTGTATTTCGGCCATTAACAGGCTTATGTCCATTTTTTTTTAAATTCCAGGAAGGTTTGACAAAGTAATTCATATTTAAAAAAATACTTTAATCACGTGCGTTATACTAAACCTGAATGTTGACGCTACAAACGCCGGAATTTATGATTCCTTTTCTCGCTTTTGTGAAATAAATGGTTATTTCAGAGCAACAAGTTTCTATTCCGATCAACTGAACGTTTTGGCTGTGTTGAAAGGATGATATTTTTTGGTATCGCAAAATTGTCTACATCAATTAAATATATATAGTTCTCAGCTCGTTTCCGACCTGATGACCTATCATATTCAACGATATGACTTAAAGGAAAGAAACTTTTGTATGCTGTTCACATTTTCTAATGAACAATGTAATGTATTTAATAAGTGGTACAACTTAAATGTATTAGATAAGCATTTTGAATGTAATACATGTACATGGTTCGCAGCTACGTAACTTTATTATGAAAATTTACAACCTTTGATCATAGATATATTAAAGAACCTTAGTGAGCACGCTCACATACCCCACGTCCCCACATTGTCATTGGAGAAATTAAATAAGTGTAAGGAAACAAATTGTATAAGAAAAAATATTGAATAATAATTTCCTGTCAATATGCACATCTACATGCATAGAATGTCCTTATTATCAATAAAATTTCATGAAATTCTGTTGTGTGGTTTGAGAGGAGTTGAGATGACAAACTGTTGAAGTAGTACCTTAAAGCAAATAAGTTCAAAGAGGTGTAACTCCTAGAAAAAAATTGAATCGTAATTTCCTGTTCATATGCACATCTACATAGTATGTCATTATTATCTGAAAAGGTTTCATGAAATTCTGTTGAGTAGTTTCAGAGGAGTTGCGATGACAAACTGTTGCAGTAGTACATTAAAGTAAATAAGTTCAAAGGGGCGTAACTCCTAGAAAAAAAATTCAATCGCAATTTCCCGTCGATATGCACAACTACATAGTATGTCCTTATTATCTGAAAAGGTTTCATGAAATTCTGTTGTGTGGTTTGAGAGGAGTTGCGATGACAAACTGTTGCAGTAGTACATTAAAGTAAATAAGTTCAAAGGGGCGTAACTCCTGGAAAAAAAATTGAATCGCAATTTCCTGTCGATATGCACAACTACATAGTATGTCCTTATTATCTGAAAAGGTTTCATGGAATTCTGTTGTGTGGTTTGAGAGGAGTTGCGATGACAAACTGTTGCAGTAGTACACTAAAGTGAATAAGTTCAAAGGGGCGTAACTCCTAGAAAAAAAATTGAATCGCAATTTCCCGTCCATATGCACAACTACATAGTATGTCCTTATTATCTGAAAAGGTTTCGTGAAATTCTGTTGAGCACTTTGAGAGGAGTTGCGATGACAAGAAACAGGACTGACGGACGGACGGACGGACGGACTGACAGACAGACGGACAGACGGGTCAAAAACATTATACCCTCCGCAACTCGTTGCGTGGGGTATAATAACCTTCAATTGGATCTTGTTAGACCATGGCTTCTCAAACTGCACATTGAATGATATAAAACATTTGTGTTGAAGCTTAAACAACATACCATCTAATTTATTCCATATGCCATCATTCGACTTCGTTTTGCATTTTATTGTGTGGATTTGTATGCCATTTGTACTGGTAACATCTGTAATGTCTTCACCAAACAATCTTCTAATCAATGACGTCTTTCCAGCCCTTTTTTTTCCAACAACTACTAAACGTATGTCTCTCTTTTTCTCAGAGCCTGACTCAAGTAATTTGAGGTACAAGGGAACAGAACTTTTGTCAGCCATTAATTTGATTTCAGTTGGAACTATGTCATCTATAAAGAAGAACATCATAACTGTATTCTACTTGCTTAATTATAACTAGTCTTTAATGTTCCATGTTTTCATTGTATGTTAATATTCAATGTTCAGTTTAATGCAAACTAATCGCACTTTTGTTTCATCAGAATCATTAATTTTGATTGGCTGACAGTAGAATAGTCGCATTAAATCAAAGCACTTTAAGCGGTGTAGGCAGTTAACTAAAAACCAAGCCAAACATAATTATAAAAACTGTGGCAATGTTGCTTCAATTTTTTTTTAAAGATTTTTAAAAAGAACAAACATTAAACATTCATATATTGTACATTTATATTCATTTAATAAATTAATCATTAAGGCAAATAATTCATATTTTGTCAAAGTTATTAAAAGCAACGCATATATCAAGTATATTTTTTTTCATGGTCATGAGTCTGCAGTGGTACAAGTTTGCAATGATTGCAGTTCTTCTAGTTGATAGTTAACGTTGGTATTAGTTGACTGTTAGAAGTTCAAGTTGACTTTAGTACGAGTTTGTAAAAGTATGAATGGACTTGCTTCCCTGGAAAGAAAACTGAGTTTGTGTTCAAAAGCACAAAAGTTATGAGACACAAATCAGACAAATGTTTAATACTACAGGGATCAAAGGTGATGTCTAACTAACCTGTCCATAGTAAATGTAAATGTCCCCCACCTTCACCCCAAGTCTATGATTTCTGAGTTTGGAATATAAAATGACAGGTAATTATAAAAACAGTTGGTCAAACATTATTGGGCTTGGAAGATATGTTTTCTATAAAATGAGCCATATGAAAATGAAAATTTTGATAGGACCGGAAATAATTCAAATTATAATTAAGGTAAATTCTTTAAACCTACTAATTATTTTCCATCAATAAAATTTTATAATTATCAAAAAATTATTGTAACATAATGCAATTAAGAAGTCAACCAAACAAAGCTCCCATAATTATTCATTCCCATGGTCGCCTGAAATTGGGCAAGGTCTAGTATTCATTGGTTAGGTCTAGTACACATTGGTTAGGTCTAGCAAAGTGACATGCAGTTGTGACGCCTATGAGATTGACATTGTATGTCATTTAATCTTTTTGAAATGACAAACAGGAATGAATATGGTTTAGTTTAGGAGTTGGTATTTCAATCTTTTACAAGTTCTCAAAACACACACGAGAGGAGGTGGGGTGACCCTAGGGACTACCCTTATATTTCATTTAATGTATTATCTTGTCCCATACATGAACATATATGGTTTGGGGTGGGGATCTCAACCGTTATCAAGTTTTCAAACAGGTGGGGGTGGAGTGATCCTAGTGACTTCTCCTACATTTCATTTGATTTGTTATATTGTCCAATAGATAGATATAGGAAGATGTGGTGTGAGTGCCAATGAGACAACTCTCCATCCAAATAACAATTTAAAAATTAAACCATTATAGGTTAAAGTACGGCCTTCAACACGGAGCCTTGGCTCACACCGAACAACAAGCTATAAAGGGCCCCAAAATTACTAGTGTAAAACCATTCAAACGGGAAAACCAACGGTCTAATCTATATAAACAAAACGAGAAACGAGAAACACGTATATATTACATAAACAAACGACAACTACTGTACATCAGATTCCTGACTTAGGACAGGTGCAAACATTTGCAGCAATACATGAATATATATGGTTGAGGGGTGGGGATCTCATCTGTTTCTGCATTATCAAACAGTAGTAGGTAGGGTGACCCTAAGGTCCCTAAGGACTGTCCCTATATTTCATTTGATTAGTTCTCATACATGAATATATATGGATAGGGATCTCGACTGTTTCCAATTTCTCAATCAGGAGGGGTGGGGTGACTGCAGGGACTCCCCTATATTTCATTTAATTTAGAGGTGGGGATCCCAACTGTTTCCAAGTTCTTAAACATGAGGGGTAGGGTGATCACAGGGACTTCCCCTATATTTTATTTGATTAGTTATATAGTCCCATACATGAGTATATATATGGTTAAGGGGTGAGGATCCCGTATTATTCAAAGTTCTCAAACAGGACGGTGTACAGTGACCGTAGGGACCCCCTTATAATCCATTTGATTTGTAATATTGTCCCATACATAAATACATATTGTTTAAGATTGTGGATCTCGACCGTTATAAATTCTCAAACAGAGAGGGGTAGAGTGGCCCCACAAACTCCACCTACATTTCATATGATTTGTTATATTGTCCCATACATGAATATATATGGTTTAGGGGTGGGGATCTTGGCCATTACCAAGTTCTCAAACAGGAGGGGTGGGTGAACCCCAGGGAATCCCCTATATGTCATTTGATTAGTTATATTGTCCCATGCATGAATAAATATGGTTTAGGGTTGAGGATCTCGAATGTTTCCCAGTTCTCAAACAGGACGGTTTACAGTGACCCTAGGGACACCCTTTTTATTCTTTGATTTGTAATATTGTCCCATACATTTATATATATGGTTTAAGATTAGGGATCTCAACCGTTTTCAAATTCTCAAATCGGAAGGGGAAAAGTGGCCAAACGAACTCCACTTATATTTCATATGATTTGTTATGTATTGTCCCATACATGAATATATATGGTTCAGGGGTGGGGATCTCGACCATTTCCAAGTTCTCAAATATGAGGGATGGGGTGATCCCCACGGACTCCCCCTACTATTCATTTGATTTGTTAGTTTAAAGTTTAAACATATTTATTTATTTTTTATTTATTTGATTTGTTATATGGTCCCCTAAATGAAGATATATGGTTAAGGGGTGGGGATCTCGACCGTTACCACGTTCTCAAACAGGAGGGGTGGGGTGACCCCCAGGGACTCCACCTATATTTCATATGATTATATATATATTGTCCCATACATAAATAAATATGGTTTAGGGGTTGGGATTTCGATTGTTTCAGAGTTCTAAAACATGAGGGGGTGGGATGACCCTAGGGACTTCCCCTATATTTCATTTGATTAGTTATTTAGTGTCATACATGTATGTATATGGTTGAGGGGTGGGAATCTCATCCGTTTCAAAGTTATCAAACAGGAGGAGGTAGAGTGTCCCAATGGACTCCACCTATATATCATATGATTTGCTAACATTCAGGTGTCATATAATATAGGTGCACTATTTGTGCCTGTCCCAAAGTCAGGAGCCTGTAATTCAGTGGTTGCCGTTTGTTTATGTGTTACATATTTGTTTTTTGTTATTTTTTTTATATAAATAGGGCCGTTAGTTTTCTCGTTTGAATTGTTTTACATTGTCTTATCGGGGCCTTTTATAGCTGACTATGCAGTATGGGCTTTGCTCATTGTTGAAGGCGGTACAATTACCTATAGTTGGTAATGTCTGTATCATGTTGGTCTCTTGTGGATAGTTGTCTCATTGGCAATCATACCACATCTTTTTTTTTATATAAGAAACTGCCAGCTATTTTAACTGACCTAGCAAAATTGAGAGGAAAAAAATACCCCTTGAAATTGTTTTTGACAGATAGTGAGATACGATTTTACTCGGATTTACACATTATTTGTCGGTGATTTTCTGTATACTTATTAGATCGAAACTTTGGTAACCACATTAAGTTTGCAAATTTTTTTTTAAATTTTCTTTCAAGGTCCGTCGACCATGGCGGGCATAGCTAGTAACCAAGTAGAAAGTCCGACTGCAAAATTGAAAGATCGCAGACCTCGGACCACTGCTGATTTGGACCCCCGCGTCCAAATTGAAAAGATACGAAAATTTCGTCTGATAATTCAAAATTGCCACCAACAGCGTGATCAGTTAAACTTATATTAATAGACTACCGACGTAGTTGACAACGTATTGACGACAAACAATATTCCTACGACTTTTGCAATTTGGGAAGTTTTAACTACTTGTCTCATCGACGATCATTTAAGGTGTTTCTGGTCATATCATTTTGTAATCCAGAATGAAAAGTATGAAAAAACTGTTCAATAAGTTATAAATAACATAGTAGCCAGCTAGATGATAACAAAGGCACGTATTTCAGCATTTATTGGGTAGAACACGAATCGAGGGTGCTCGCTTAAGGCAGCTTAACTGCCTAAAAATTATGCCATTTAGCAGGTTGTTTTAGCAGGTGCAAAAGTTTGTAATTTAGGGGCTAAACAGTATACGAAAAATTTTGGCGGATTCTTAAATTCAAATTACAAATTTTGGCGGAATCGAAAATGGTTGCAGTTAAAAAGTTGTAAAAATTGACAAACAAGCATCTATTGTTATGGTTAAGTTATACAGGCTTATTTATTGATTATATTTTGATACAGTTAATGAGAGATCTGAAAAGTGCAAACACGTTTAGGTTGGTCCCCTCCGTAAAACATTCAGTATGCCTTCGGAATATACAAATATTAACGGTCTGTATGAGCTTATGATGAATCCGGGTCCGTTCGCCATACTACGTGTTCGCCCTGATACCTGTTCGACCAGGGTCCATTCGCCCATATTTTTATTTTTTTCTGTTTGTTGTCCAGTCGCATAATTTTAAGTATTTGAACAAAATATGTTAGTTTGTTAACAAATTGACAGAATATTTATATTGACGCAATCATTTTATCATTTTCTATTTGATTTACAGAGTAGATTTGGTATACAATGTATTTCTCTTTATTGATATTTGTTAACAAAATGATTGTATTCAGCTGTCAATCATGAATATATGCAGTATAACTGAGACTAGGACTGTCTCCGAGTATAATAATGAACTTGTAAATCTGTTTCATGATTTACAGTTCGTACATCATTGTGTTTATCAATTTCAATACCGATACCGCTAATGATGGCCTTGAACTTGAACGTTTCAGTTCCCTGTTTGACGACGTTCACATACGGTACCAGTTGAAATGGCGTTAAACGTCAGACTGGAAGTCATTTCTTTATCAGTTGCTGAGAGTACCATGAGAGTGTGCATGCCGGTCATAGAGGTCACGGCGTAAATAGGTCTAAAGAGGTCAAATAATTGATTTATTCCTATGTTAAATTCGTAGAAAATAATGGATATTATGATTTTCATAATTTAAGGAATACGATTTTTAAATTGATACAAAGTTTTGGATTTTATATATTCTCCATGTGTTTTGGTTGTGATGGATAACTTTTTCACGTTCTCGCCTATGTAACTTTAACAATATGGCTGACCAATCGAGCATAAACTCGTTACAAGAACTTTCTGGCCTGGCAAAGAATAGTTCGAATACTGACAAAAGTTGCATTCCAACAAGGCTTATTTGGCCTGGTTATAATATCAATGTCAATATTAATGACAACGTTTTTGAAGCAACTGTAGAAAACGCTGCGTTTGGAGGTGGAGCTTCAGCTGTCAATCCAGACAGAGTGCCGGAATTGATTCCGGATGTTTACAACATTTTGTTGCAAAATCAAATTCTCATGCAAAACATGATGAAAAAACAGATGTTTTCGACCACTGTTAGTAGCAAAAATGTAAAGAAAACAATTCTAGAAACCGGCGACGATTTCTAGGACACCAGCACCTGTGGTGAAGAAACATAACACGATTATCAATCGCAGCTGGACAAATTATTTGATGTAAATAGTAACAAATCTGAACAATCAGAACAACTATAATCTGATATATCAAGCGCTGAAAGTAATGACGAGAGTGTCTATGACATGATTGTTCAGGAGATGAGGAACTTGCTGAAAATACTAGCAAGAAAAATGACAATGTTTATGTCCTAGAATCTATGAAAGAATTTATAAGTACAGAGGAACAGTCAAAGATAAACTATGATCTTGCCGGTTACATTAACCAAGGACTTAGAACAAGACAAACTATATAACTATAATTATACGTCAGAAAAACTCATAAGATATAACATTGCAATTGCCTTCATTTATGAACTCTAATCGAGCTGTTTAAAGTAAAACCACTCAGGTGAGAAAAACAGCTCACCTGTGTACTATATAAACATGCGTATCACTTAAATACTCGCTTTCAATTTTAGCTTGCAGTCGAGATGTTCGGTAAGATTTAATGTTGAAAAAAATAATATGGCTCAAACTCAATTAAACTCGCTTAGTTCTAGAGGGAAACATACTCCTTCTCGAGATTTGTTGGAAGATTTAGATTACTTGTCTGATGCTCAATCTCAAGATGAAATTGAACTGTTTGACGGTGGTCAGTTTAGTGACCTTAGTGACATTGAACATACCAATGAGGGTGATGTTTCTAATGCCGATGAGGGCAATACTTATATGGGCAATTCAAGTGCCACAAAAGACAAACACAATGCCAATAAGGGCAAACAAAGTGCCAATAAGGGAAAACTTAGTGCCAATAAGGGCAAATTGAGTGCCAATAAGGGCAAAACTCATCCACAATCAGACGATGGGGCGTCTGAGCTAGGTGGCGAAAGTGATGAGAGGGCCACACGTAACTGGTTGCCGGATTCTGGTGATGAATCGGAACAGGAGACCGAGAATTCCTCCTCGGATAGTAAGGAAAGTTCAGATACTGACAACCTTTTTGATCCGTCTGAAATTTTGAAGAAAAGTACCAAGGTGCCGGGTAAAATTTCAAAATACATTGAGAAATATGCCAATCAGGGCATCACAAAGAGCGTAAGGTAAGAAGTCACAAAGAACTTTCACATTCCTATTAGAAAACAGCTCGCTTCCAAAGAAACGGATAGATATATATATAGAAACTGTTTCGTAAGAAATTTAATCAAACTTTGAATGCCAAGAAAGAACGTTCTATCATTAACTCTGAAAACAGAATCTTAGATGCTACTGGTCCCTTAGCAATTTTATGGACAGAAGCAGAGAAAGCTAAGAAACGTGATCATGGCTTGAATCCACTAGATGTTATTGACATCGTACAGAGAGCATTAGTTCTGATTGCAAATGCTCATTATGTATACTTAACTGACCGTCGTAGGTCTATGCTTGGTAGAGTATTACCAGAATGTCTAGATTTATTAACAGATAAGGATGGCAAGAAAGCTCTGTTAAAAAGCTCTAATGAACTATTTGGCCGTAAGTTCAGAAAATTGCTCACCGAAGAAAGCAAGGGCAACAGGGAATTGTTTAGCTTACTTCAAACCGTACGCCGTTCCAAAAATAAAGCATCAAGATTTTGAAATGGTTACTTCAGTGGTGGTCATGGAAATGGTGGCCGTGGCAATAACCAGTATTTTCGGCTCGAGCCCCCAAACAACCAGAATCAGCAGTTTGGGGGCCAAGGCAGGGGCAGAGGTAGAGGTCAGTCAAGATCAACACCAGGGATTCCAAGGAAAGGTTCAATCCCAAGAATGAGGCATGCATACAACAAGTAAAGGTTCAAGAATTAGATTTTTTACCCATTTCAAAAGACCATTTTGCTCATTTTCCTGTAGGGGGAGAACAAAACTCTTTGTCCCGAACTGGGGTTGTTTGACATCAGATCCTTGGGTCTTAGATACAGTTCAGGGTCTAAAACTAGAATTCTGTCAAATACCGCCAAGACAAATTCAGTGCCCAAAACTATTTTTCAACAAAGAAAAAACGGCATTGATCAATCAAGAAATTCTATCATTGTTAGACAAAAAAGCAATATGTCAGATACCCCAAAGTCAGAGGTATTTTCTAAGTCGTCTGTTCTTGGTCGAGAAAAAAGGGGGAGGACACCGTCCTGTAATAAATTTAAAGCAGTTGAACAATTATTTGATATACAATCATTTCAAAATGGAAGGGATTCATTCAGTAAAAGATTTAATCCAAAAATCAGACTGGATGATAAAAATAGATCTGACGGATGCATATTTGACCGTCCCAGTGTTAAAACAACATCAAAAATATGTCCAGTTTCAATGGCAGGAAAAGACCTATCAATTTCAGGTTCTTCCCTTTGGAATTTCAGTTGCCCCACTAGTATTCACAAAATTGATGAAAGTCCCAGCAAGTTTTCTAAGATGACTGGGTATTCGTCTAGTGGTTTACTTGGACAATATCTTAATAATGAACCAATCAAAAGAGAAATGTCAGTTAGAAGCACAACTTACAGTAAGGCTTCTTCAAAGTTTAGGATTTCTAATAAACGAAAAGAAATCAGTTTTTTCCCCATCTCAATAAATGCTTTTTCTAGGATTTCTAGTGAACTCGGTAGATATGAGTCTGTCTCTTCCAACCCCAAAAATTAAAAAAATACAAAAATTATGCAAGGAGGTAAAAAATTCAGTAAAAATAACAGTGAAAAAACTGTCAGAATTAATAGGAAATCTGACAGCTTCAATTCAAGCAATTTTTCCAGCCCCACTGCATTACAGACATTTACAAGTAGAAAAAAATCAAAAGCTCAACCAGACTCTCAGTTATATTTCAGAACTAGTCCTATCTCAAAAAGCTCAAAAAGAATTAAACTGGTGGATACACCAGTTAGTTCATTGGAATGGGAGTTCTCTAATTTCCATCCAACCATCGGTAATCATCCAAACAGATGCAAGCAATGTGGGATGGGAAGCAGTAATGAACAAAGTGCCAATATGGGGGTCCTTGGTTACAATCAGAAAAAAGTTTCCATATAAATGCCCTAGAATTAATAGCAGTGACTCATGCAGTCAAATCTTTCTTAAAAGACAGACACAATTTGCAGGTGTTTTGGTTCAAACGGACAACATAACAATGACTTATATCAACAAAATGGGAGGGACTGTGTCCAAAGTTTGCAACAAACTAGCCCTAGAGCTTTGGACATGGTGTCTCCAGAAAGACATAGTGCTAAAAGCAGATTTCATCCCAGGTCGAGAAAATCTAATTGCAGATTGGGAGTCCAGACATCATTCAGACTCCAGCAATTGGAAACTGCATTCAAAGGTTTTCAATTCTCTAATGAGGCAGACAATGATCTGCAACATAGATCTTTTCGCAGATCGGTTCAACAACCAACTTCAAACATACATAAGCTGGCTTCCCGATCCAGGAGCATTAGCGTTCAATGCTCTCCTACATCCTTGGACAAGTTTCAAGGCTTACGCCTTCCCCCTTTCTGCTTGATAGCTCAATGTCTGAAAAAAATCAAAGCAGAGAAAACAACTGTAGTTCTGATAACTCTTGCTTGGATGGCACAGCCATGGTATGCCATATTGCTAGAAATGTCAATACAACATCCAATTCTGTTGCCGACATTTCCACTTCTGCTACAGTCGTATCAAGGGGAACCTCACCCAATGATTCAAAACAAATTGCTTCAACTAGTCGGTTGGCTTGTCTCGGGAGATCATATCAAACAATGTCAATATCAGAGGAAGTTAAAAAACTTTTGTTCAGCTCCTGGGGGAAAGGAACTCAAAAATCTTACGAGTTGGCCTGGAATAATTGGGTTAGCTGGTGTTTGGAACGGGAAGTTGATCCCTTTTCAGCACCTCTAACTGCTGTTCTTGACTTTTTGGCATGGATGTTCCAAAAGGGTTTTCAATACAGAACAGTTAATGTCCATAGATCTGCAATATCCTCTATTCTTCCTCATATTGATGGTCAACCAGTGGGACAGACACAATTAGTTAAGAAATTAATGAAGGGCATTTTGAGGGAAAATCCACCTTTACCTAAATACCAAGAAATGTGGGACATTGATATTGTTCTATAGTTTCTTCTTTCTCAGGCTGTTAACCCTGATTTGGATCTTAAAACATCAACCAAGAAATTAACAATTCTTTTAATCATGCCAATAGGGGGTCCTTGGTTACAATCAGAAAAAAGTTTCCATATAAATGCCTTAGAATTAATAGCAGTGACTCATGCAGTCAAATCTTTCTTAAAAGACAGACACAATTTACAGGTGTTTTGGTTCAAACGGACAACATAACAATGACTTATATCAACAAAATGGGAGGGACTGTGTCCAAAGTTTGCAACAAACTAGCCCTAGAGCTTTGGACATGGTGTCTCCAGAAAGACATAGTGCTAAAAGCAGATTTCATCCCAGGTCGAGAAAATCTAATTGCAGATTGGGAGTCCAGACATCATTCAGACTCCAGCAATTGGAAACTGCATTCAAAGGTTTTCAATTCTCTAATGAGGCAGACAATGATCTGCAACATAGATCTTTTCGCAGATCGGTCCAACAACCAACTTCAAACATACATAAGCTGGCTTCCCGATCCAGGAGCATTAGCGTTCAATGCTCTCCTACATCCTTGGACAAGTTTCAAGGCTTACACCTTCCCCCTTTCTGCTTGATAGCTCAATGTCTTGGATGGCACAGCCATGGTATGCAATACTGCTAGAAATGTCAATACAACATCCAATTCTGTTGCCGACATTTCCACTTCTGCTACAGTCGTATCAAGGGGAACCTCACCCAATGATTCAAAACAAATTGCTTCAACTAGTCGGTTGGCTTGTCGCGGGAGATCATATCAAACAATGTCAATATCAGAGGAAGTTAAAAAACTTTTGTTCAGCTCCTGGGGGAAAGAAACTCAAAAATCTTACGATTCGGCCTGGAATAAGTGGGTTAGCTGGTGTTTGGAACGGGAAGTTGATCCCTTTTCAGCACCTCTAACTGCTGTTCTTGACTTTTTGGCATGGATGTTCCAAAAGGGTTTTCAATACAGAACAGTTAATGTCCATAGATCTGCAATATCCTCTATTCTTCCTCATATTGATGGTCAACCAGTGGGACAGACACAATTAGTTAAGAAATAAATGAAGGGCATTTTGAGGGAAAATCCACCTTTACCTAAATACCAAGAAATGTGGGACATTGATATTGTTCTGAAGTTTCTTCTTTCTCAGGCTGTTAACCTTGATTTGGATCTTGAAACATCAACCAAGAAATTAACAATTCTTTTAGCTTTAGCTGCTCCGAAAAGATCTTCTGAAATTGCTAGACTTGATTTAAGATTTATGCAAATAAACAATGAAGGGGCTAAATTTCAGCTCCCAGGTTTATCAAAGACTCAATCGAATTGTAATTCAAAAGAAATATTTTATCCAAAATTTGAGGACAACCTTAAATTATGTGTAGTTGATTGTTTACAAGCTTACTTAAAACGTTCTGTAGATTTTCGAGAGGTGGATATGTCTAAGCCAAATCCATTACTTAGAACTTTAGTTAAGCCACATAAAGGTGCTTCGTCTAATACTATAGCTAATTGGATTAAGGATATTATGAAATTAGCCGGTATTGATACAGCTAAGTTTAAGGCTCATTCAACTAGAGGATCCTCAACTAGTAAGGCTAAATGTCAAGGAGTTTCTATATCAGAGATTTTGAAAATAGCCGATTGGTCAAATGCTTTAACTTTTAAAAAATTCTATTTCAGACTATTGCTGGAGGATCGTTCCAATGATCAGTTTTCAAAGAAAGTCTTGAGTTAATCTTCAGGTATGTTAGTAATTAAGTTTAACGCTTTGAACATGCAATGTTATATCTTATGAGTTTTTCTGACGTATAATTATAGATTTCATGAGGACGCGAAGCGTCCAATATGAAATATAGATTATACTAAGAAAATGATTAAGATATAACATTGCAATTTCCCCCCCCACCCAATACCCGTTTAGATAATATTTGACGTGGATTTATACAAAGAGTCAATGTATAAGTATACTCATGACCAGAACTACATATATCAGGATACACTATATATAATACACACACACACACACACAAATCAAGATCCTTATATGATATTGTGTAATAATGATAATGTAACAATTGAATTGATTATATTAATTATGAAGAACAGGTTTATTATCCTTTAATTTTATTTTCAGATAAATCATCCATGGAGTCCTTACAGTCAGAGAGATTGTGATGATTGACTTTTGAACTGTAATTTTACCCATGCGGGGTACAATGTGGAAGAAACACTGTGTTAAATTTCTTGTCAACAGAACTTTTATAGATTGCATAAGAGACATGCTAAAGTTTTGCAATACATTTTGTATATGTTATAGATATACTATACCTGTTGATATATTAAATGGTGAAACAGTATTCTTTTATTAATCATATATAAAAGGAAAGGAATTTTGTATCAGCACTGGTAGTAACAGCATACTTATACATTTCTTGTTTCAATATCTATGGTTTAGAGTTGTCATTGGTTATCATTGTTTTAGTACATATATGGTTGATGTTAATAAAGGAGATCCTTATGTTTAGAAGTTCTGCTCGCAATTGAAAGCGAGTATTTAAGTGATACGCATGTTTATATAGTACACAGGTGAGCTGTTTTTCTCACCTGAGTGGTTTTACTTTAAACAGCTTGGTTAGAGTTCATAAATGAAAGCAATTGAAATGTTATATCTTATGAGTTTTTCTGACGTATAATTAAAGTTATATAGTTTGTCTTGTTCTAAGTCCTTGGTTAATGTAACCGGCCAGATCATTGTTTATCTTTGACAGTTCCTCTGTACTGATAAATTCTTTCATAGATTCTAGGACATATACATTGTCATTTTTCTTGCTAGTATTTTCAGCAATGTTATATCTTAATCATTTTCTTAGTATAATCTATATTTCATATTGGACGCGAATTCATGGAATCTATAATTATAAATCTTTACTGTAACCAAAATTACTATAGTTATCACAGAAAAAAATGAAGATATAATCAATGTTTTTCCAGCAGAGCTGATCAGACTGTGACATATATATTACAAAATGTAAATTATTAAAATGTCTCTGATTATAGGTTTATAAAACTGTGTTTTATAAAATACTATTATTTAGTATTGGTTCAACACTATCCAAAATAAATATATATATATATATATTATACATGTACTATTTCTAGGTCAAGATTATGAAACTATCAATAAATAATAAATTAAATTAATAATAATTGTAGGCGTTTGGAGACAAATGACAACAAGAAATAAAGATGTTGATCTGAAGTTGCAACACTTACAGAATTTACTTTCAAAGGCAGCCTGCCCCATGATGTACATGATGGACATGTTTCTACAAAAATCATCAAACCATGAACCTATAACAATACAAGAGGTGCAATCTTACACTGTTACATGTAAGGTTATTTTCAAAATCTTGCAAGCATCTTTCATCGAAATAACTTTCAGACGTAGAAGTTTTATAAAAGGTGACATACAGCCACAATATAAAGCGTTGTGTGATGATACAACACCTGTTACAGACATGTTATTTGGAGATGACATAAAAGAGAAAATAAAAGAAATGGACGCCGAGAACAGTGTCTTTAAGAAAGTTGGCCATGAGAAATCAACTGGATTTCATCAATCCGCCAGAGGGCGAGGTGGGTCGTCTCAAAAATTTGGAAAAAAAAGCGCAAAATTGATGGTGGCAAGCCTAAGGCACATGAACCGAACAAAAAACCAAATACAATGATGGTAGTCTTTTAGACTACAACAAGACTCAATACAAGAAGAAAAAGAAAGATCAAAAGTAGATCATGTTGTATCTACAAGTTATGTAAGTACAAATGATCAATTACTTGATATATCTGGTGAACAATTACAAAATTTTCCAAACAATTTTATTGGAGGGAAAATATCATTGTTTTTTATCGTTGGAAAGAATTAACATTTGATTATAGGATTTTAGACAAAATCAAAGGTTATAAGCTAGAATTTGAAAACATACCTACACAGATTAAAAAAACCACACCCACTTGTGTTTAATGCTATAGAAAATCAATATGTGCAGCAGGAATGAAAATGATAGTTTACTTGTGAGCAAAACTTATGCTGAATGTCAAAAGAATATAACTGACACAGTAAAATTGTTGGATTATCTCGGATTTACAATACTTCCAGATAAATCTGTTCTTCAGCCTACTCAAATTATTGTGTTTTGGGGATTTGAGATTAATTCACTCGCAATGCTTATAACATTAACTGAAGAAAAAGCAGATAACATTGCAAAATTATGTTTACGATTAATTTTAAAGAAAGAGATTACAATACGTGAATTTGCACAAGTAATTGGAAAGTTGGTAGCAACACAACCTGGTGTACAGTTTGCACCATTATATATCAAGTCATTAGAAATTACCAAGGATATATTGTTAAAATGACATTCTGGAAATTTTGAGGCAAAACAGATTTTGTCAGAGGATAATATTTCTGATTTAAACTGGTGGGTTGATAATGTTAAATCCAGTTTTAACCCGATAAATCAAAAGGATCCTGACTTTATTCTTAAGACGGATAGTTCAAGCAAGGGTTGGGGTGCAGTTGTGCAAGATACACTATTAGAAACCAAAGGTTTTTGGTCATATGAAGAACAGAAAATTCATATCAATTTTATAGAACTTAAAGCTGTATTACTAGCATTAAAATGGTTTTGTTCTTCCTAGAAAAAAAATCATGTTCAAGTATATGTAAATAACATGGTGGTATTGAATTACATTAACAAAATGGGTGGTCGCATTCTGAAGTTAAACACGTTAACAAAAGAATTATGGAATTGGTGTATTAATAGAGAAATATGGGAAACTGCTTTTTATTTGCCTGGAGTTGCAAATATAGAGGAAGATCGTCTCTTACGATCAATAAATGTGGAAACGAAATAAAAATGTTTTTCATATTATAAATAGTTTATTTGGACCACATGATGTGGATTTGTTTGCATCTAAGATTAATCATCAGTTACCACGTTACTATTCATATTTTGCTGATAGTTATGCAGAGGCAGTAGATGCATTTTCAGTTAAATGGAATAACATTAATTGCTATTGTTTTCCTCCTTTCTGTCTGATTGGGAAGATATTACAAGAAGTAGACATGGACAATGCAGACATAACGTTAGTTGCACCGTTACGGAACACCCAAAACTGGATTCCACTGATATTACACCGGATAGTGGCAGATTCATTTATGATAAACAGCCAGAAAAATCAATTTATCAACCTCAAAGTCCAACAATAGAACATCACATAGTGAAATCAAATTAGCAGTTTTCAGGATATCAAGGAACTGTTCCAAAGTTATGGACTATCAAAAGAAGCTTCCAACATTATTGCATCATCGTGGAAATCAGCTACCAAACAACAATATTGGACATATTGCAAAAGATGGTTGTCATTTTGCAGTGAAAAGGAAATCGTTATATTTAAAGCCACCGATTTAAATGTTTTAGAATTTTTAACATTACTGTATAAACAAGGTTAAGGTTATAGTGCTATTAACACTGCAAGAAGTATATGTTATCTTCTTTTTTGTCAGTAAATAGAGAGATAACGGTTGGTCAATGGCCACTAGTGAAGCGATTTTTAAAATGTATTTTTAATCTTAAACCATCATTACCTAGATATCAAAAGACATGGGATGTTAATATAGTGTTGCAGTATCTTATGACATTAACACCAGTTCACATGTTGACTTTGCGTGTTTTATCGTATAAGTTAGTTACATTACTGTTATTATTAACAGGTCAAAGGTTATAAACTATTCATTGTTTTGATTTGGATGACATACATGTTACAGATAGTAGCATATATATATAGATGTAAGAACTTTGTTAAAATGTTCAAAGCCTGGATCACATTAACAACCAATAAAGTTGCCAGCTTTTATTGATGTATCATGTGTACTATGTGCTCTGTAACATTCTCTGAAAAGTGACCTCTATGACCGGCATGCGCATGTTAACTCTCAGCATAAATAGGTTCAACAAAATTATTACAATCAAATTTCGACCTAAGGTAAGTCTCATTTAATTGTACAATTTTATAATAGTGGTGAAACATAATTATATTAAAGAAAAGGCTTTTTAGCGGGCATCGGCAAAATAGCAAATAAGATATTTGACCAGCTCTGACTAAAATATATAAATGCAAGCCGGCAAAATAACTGAGATACATGTAATATTATATAGAAATCAATTGCATCATCATAAATTTGATAAAAAAAATATTTAGACAATACAACATAGACAATCACACAGCTCCAAAAAATATTTCATTTGAAATAAAAGCTAGTTATTTGAATTGCAAACCATATCTTAAAATAAAACATGTTTCAACTTGGCATCTGCTTACCAGGGACTTGTCTCTACAGTCTCTTATTATTATCATTTATATATATATATGTATACAAAGACAGTCCCTCTGCTAACTTTTATTCTATTTTTCCAGCGACCGGCAAAATGACACTAAATTAATGGTGCCGGTAAAATAACCATTTCTATAGAAATAGGCTATTTTGCCGGTTTTAACTAAGATAGTTGACACAGTGCCGGCAAAATAGTATAACTGCCTTTATTAAACAACAAAGAAATATTGATTACATGACCATGACTCATTCAATAATTTTCGTGAAATGTACAAGCTTATCATAGATAGCCGATAGAGCGACGATATAATTTATAGATCAATAAATGAGGGGGTGGGGGGTAGGACGGGTCCTGATCCGGAAATCCCGGGCTCAAAAACACAAAATCCCGAATTCAAATAAATTCAAATCCCGACATCACGAAATTCGAAAAAAGATTAGAAGAGTAGTTTGAATAATTTCATATCGGTATGGAGTGGACAAACAAGAACATTAATAAAGCACTATTTCTGACAATTGCATTAACTCTAGGTCTTTATAAGGAAGAGTGCTTTTCCAGTGTGAAGATAAATTAAGCTCAATTTAACTCTTAATTTGCACAATTTTGAAAAAAGTTGCAAATCAAAAATTCAACTAGTAAAATTTACCAACTATTCTTTTAGGGCATATAGATAAATTTGAAGCTAAGAACTTTAAAGTGTCAGCAAAAATAATCTAAAAAAGTTGTTTTGGGGCATTTTCTAAGTTGAAACAAAGGTTATATGACATTGAAGATTAAAAGTTGAAGAGAGCCTTTTGATCTATTTATAAAGTATTTTTCAGCACAGGGCATTGCAATTGTACTTCTTTTATTGAAATGTGGAGTCTTTCTTGATTGCAAAAATATATATTCACTTCTTAAAAATATTCAAAAGCCTAAAATTGTGAATAGATATTTGACAAAACGTTTGGTGGGGTATTTAAACTCAATCCCAGCCTTACCTTTGTGATATGGAACCTTGTGGAACAATGTCACATGAAACCTGCCAACGGTCAAGTCTGCCTTACAATCATTTCACAAACCGAATACAGTTTACCTATTGCCTACAGTATCAAAGTTATCCATGAAATGAAGTTGAGGTCAGGTTTACTCTGTCTGATAGGCATGAAGACATTGCAAGGAACCAATATACCAAATAGTTAACATTTTACTCATAATCATGGAAATTCACACAACAAAAATTGAAATGAGCCAAATGTCACAACTTGATACAACAGCAGATATTAAACACTGAAGGCTGAACAATATTTGGCAAAACGTTCAAGCTTAATGCAGCTTTGTATTTAGATTGTGATTAAATTTGACACAGTTAAGGTTTACGAAACCGAATAATTGTGGTCTATGCATGTAAAAAAATAAAAATTAGACATGTATCTACATTTGCATTAGGTCCAGTATCCCAAATCTAAATTTTGGGTAGATTCAGCATTTTAAACCACCAATAAAACATTTTTTTTTTAACTTAAACTAAGTATATTTTTTTACCCTTAGGACCTTAATATCAGCCAATTTGAAAACCATGACAGACCAAAAATCAAAATTCCAAATACACTATAATATCCAGCATATCAAAGAAACTAGCAGTATGGACAATACTCATTGTTGAAGGCTGTATGGTAACCAATAGTTGTTGATTTCTGTCTCATTTGGTCTCATTTGGTCTCTTGTGGATAGTTGTCTCATCTGCAATTATACCACATCATCTTGTTTACATTCAATATGGACAAAATTCCAGAAGGACTTAAAAAGTTTCATTTTGGACCCTTTGGACCTTAATATGAACCAATTTGAAAAATTAGATACAAAATGAAAATTCTGAATACAGTTATATCCAGCAACTCAACCAAACTAACAAATTCAATATTTTTTGTAATCAAACAAAATTAAAATTTGGACCTAAAATTAGCTCAATATGGACCAATTTCAAAAAGGACTACAAAATTAGAAATAGTACACGGTTTGTTCTGGCTAATCAAAGAGACTAAATAATATTTTTTTAATGAATTCAAACAAAGTCTTGATTTTGGACCCTTTAGACCTCAATGTTGACCAATGTAAAGACTGGACCAAAAAATCCAAAATAGCAATATAGTTTGATTCAGCATATAACAGGACCCCACAATTTCAAAATTTTGAATTAAACCCCATTGAAACAATAACTTTTGTATAAATTGTTTATTTCTTAAAATACATTCTACTTTTAAGGTCTTTGCATCGGAACTGAACACATTTATTCTAAAAACAGTTGTTGGCATGACACGGGTTATATTCTTCTCATATATGTTATGATGGTATGATACTAAACCCCTAACAGGAAGTAGTGTGCCTGATGTTCATATGATAAAATCATAATCTTTCAGTCAGTTTAATTGAAGTCTGGAGCTGGCATGTCAGTTAACTGCTAGTAGTCTGTTGTTTTTTATGTATTTAATATTGTCATTTTGTTTATTTTCTTTGGTTACACCTTCTGACATCAGACACAGACTTCTCTTGAACTGAATTTTAATGTGCGTATTGTTATCATGGTTATGTGTTTACTTTTCTACATTGGTTAGAGGTATAGTTGGAGGGTTGAGATATCACAAACATGTTTAACCCCGCCGCATTTTTGCGCCTGTCCCAAGTCAGGAGCCTCTGGCCTTTGTTAGTCTTGTATTATTTTAATTTTTAGTTTCTTGTGTACAATTGGATATTAGTATGGCGTTTATTATCACTGGACTAGTATATATGTGTTTAGGGGCAAGCTGAAGGACGCCTTCGGGTTGCGGGAATTTCTCGCGACATTGAAGACCTGTTGGTGACCTTCTGTTGTTGTTTTTTATTTGGTCCGGTTGTTGTCTCTTTGACACATTCCCCATTTTCATTCTCAATTTTACTTTTGCCCAAACAAACAAGAGACTACTATATTGGACTCATGTCAACAACCGTGCACTATTAATTTTTACTGTCATGATAACAGATATACAATCAATTTATGAAATAATAAGTTGTAGAAAAGTAGAGACAATAAACTCAGTAAATTAATGTAGATTTTATTTCTTAAATTCATCATTTTTTAGAAATAAATTTATTGAATACAACTGGATCCAAAAATAAACAACATAAGTTTATGGGCGGGGTCATTTGCCACATTTTTAAACTGGATACCCCAATGATGATTGTGGCCAAGTTTGGTTAAATTTGTCTCAGTAGTTTCAGAGGAGAAGATTTTTGTAAAAATAACGACGACAGACAACGGTCGACAGACACAAAGTGATGAGAAAAGCTCACTTGGCCCTGTGGGCTAGGTGAGCTAAAAAAAGCCATATACAACAGTTCGGAAGCCCAACGATTTTATATATAATAATGATATAAAGTTAAAAAAATAAATACCTTCTATCCCTAGTTTAACAGTAACACCTGAATATTTCTCTGACATGACAAGCTGAAAAATAAGAAATATACACTGTGAATATATCTAGAATCATATCACTTGTAGAAATATTAAATTTCTAAAACATCAAACCCAAAAAATAATATATAATAACAATGTTTCACATTATATTATATATATTGAACAAATTGTAATATTTTTCAGGAAAATGTGTGGCCCCAAGAGTAATAGATTATAGTTTAAATCTGCACAGGTTGTTTTGCATTCATTCTCGCTAAGAATAAGGTCAGCTTGTTTAGAAATCTGTGGTCAAATCTCAAAGAATAGCCACTTTTGGCTTCACACACTTGATGGAGTTTAGTTCCGAATTTTGTGGGCTTTGAAGGATTATATACTTTAAATTTTAAGTTGACTCATCAAAGCTGAGTTCTTTTGTAGAGCAATACACATCAGGAAACCTTTCCATAATTAAAGACAAATCTCTCTATTGTTTTTGCGCAAATACAAGCGCAACAGTACTATGCCGTCCGCGGTTTATGACTTGGCGGTTTCCGCGAACCCAAAACGTTAGTGAGAGTTATTCCTCTTTGACCCGGTGGGGAGAGTGACAATTGTTTTGATAGGTAGATTTCTCGATAAGAAAATGAAAATTGTTTCACAATATTGGATAATTATATACATTAATTATGTGAATTAAGTGTAGCTGAAAAACAACAGCAAATAATGAAATATATGAATAAAAAAAGAGCCAACTATACAGCAATCTAACAACAAAAAACACACAAAACGACTGTCAAGACACGAAACAAAATCTGGATACTCGACAAAAAGTTGAGCCAATTAAATTATAATATAATACTAATTTTCATAATTTTCTACGTGTATGGACTTTTCTGTTCTTTAGAGTCAATCTCTTTGATAGGTTTATGATTGTATTTATATTTCCACAAATCATTAAGAAAGTACGAAAATCATCAATCATGTCATCAAAATTCAATGTATCTATAGAAATAGGTACATTTCGTACATATATACCTACATCTGAATATGGCAAATTGCACATACGTATTTTGAATGTGTATGGCGATTACATTTTTACACGAATATAATATTTAGATTTCTGATAAACACCAACAAAACAGTGGACGCATACGTGTAAAATAGAGTCCATCTAGAGAAGTTAACTTTACGCTTCTAACATTGTAGGTTTTTGTATTTGACGACTCCGAGTCTGATCTGATTTGCCAAGTTTTATATAAAAAAAAAACATAATCTTTAAAGAGCATCTCGCGTTAACGATCTTTTTAGAAATTGTGCGTTTACATTTAGTATACATTGCAATCTTAAAATAATCAGTCAAAAATGTCTTTAAAAAAAATACGTAGAAAATAGAATAAGCTGGGAAATATTTGGTTCATTAGATAGGCTTCTACATTTATTAATTATCAGAATAATTTTACTTATAATAGTCATTTGGTCAAAGATGAGGAATTTACAGAAAATAACAAGGAACGAATAAGTAACAGGACATTAGTCAAGTTCTGAAACAAGTATTTACCAGACGCAAGAAAAAATGACAAAAAATTGTTATAAGCGAATAAGTTACAGGGCATCGGTGTAGCGCTTAAACGGGTACATACGCGCTTATAGGGATGTTTCACTTTTAAGAACCCATAGCTAACACCAGAGACAAGAAAACAATAAAAAAAAGATGTATTTTCTTAAAAGTTGCAATGTATTACAACGTGTAATTAGCAAATACGGAACGAATAAGTAACAGTATGAAACGGGTCCTGTCCCAAGTCAGGAGCTTGTTATTAAGTGGTTGTCGTTTGTTTAAGTGTAACATATATGATTTTCATTCATTTATTTTTTGGTTCATAAATTAAGCCGTTAATTATTTTCTCGTTTGAATTGTTTTACATTTGTCATTTCTGGAACTTTTATAGCTGTATATGTGGTATGAGATTTGCTCATTGTTGAAGGCCGTACGGTGACCTATATTTCCTGTGTCAATTGGTCTCTTGTGGAAAGTTATATTATTTGCAATCATACCACATCTCATTTTTTCTATTTATCTTTCAGAAGAATGACGCAAAAACATCGTATACATTTTATTTTATTTTTATCTCTATGTTCTGCCAAATCATTTGAGATAATGGACGAAACACTGAAATCAGTTACTTATAAGAATACATTAAACTGACCATGCACAGATTTATTTTCATATCTACATAAAACACTTTGAATTCTAGATCAGTCTATCGCGATGTATCTAAGCGTTTACACTTAAACAAATATCAGGGTTGTGTTCAATATTGTAGCGGCTACATTGGGCTACTTAGATTTTTGACTATTGAACATGTAGCTAGCCTAGCTACTACATAGATATTGATATAAGCTAGACTAGCTACTCGTTCAATAGTCATAAATCTACATAGCCCTATATAGCCGCTACGATATTTTGAACGCAATCCAGGAGGTGGTATTTTTAAGTCCAATGGAGATCAATCTTTCTCATTTTTGCAATACTAAAGATCAGCGATCTTTATTGTTAATGGAAGCGGGGTCTTAGATTCCTATTGATTTTAAGTAATTGTAATCAAATTAAAAAGGAACAGCATTCTTAACCGAAATTAAAATTCATGATATCAAAAGCAAAGTTCTGTCTTGTCTTTCAGATAAACTTTGACTGAACTATGAAATGATATAAAAATGTATTCACTATTTTAAGAAGAATTTCTATTCAACACAGACATGTAAGCACTATAAATAACCTGAATAGAAATGTTGTTAATAGAAGCATTTGTGAGTACATTTGTACAAAGCATTGTTTTCCAACCACCGCATTTATATTATGTATCTGTGAAACTGACTGAAAACCAATTACTATCATGTGTAAATTAATGTGCATTTATTGTAGTTCAAAACAAACAAACAACAAAACAGCAAATAACAAGAACTGTGTTGTCCGTTATATGTAAGAATATCGCCCAAACCACCCAAACGTCTTTCAACGTTGTTTAAGAATTGGCGCAATGTGTTCCCCCCAATTCAAATTTTTAACCTTTTTTTAGAAATATCTCTTATTCCATTCCGGTGACCCCATCTTTTTATTTCATGATTTTATTTAGATATAAACAACGCTTATTCTGTTGAATACTCAAAGAGAAATTATTGGTCAATTTTTATAAAACTTGATTTTTTTATAGTTATTTCACAATAAAAAAAGGCGGGAAAACTATTATAGCAACTTATCGTTATTATTTTCCACTCAGAAAATGGAAATGTTATTAAAATAGTTTGTATTAACAACTAGGTTAATAGAACAAACAAGTTTTATGGGATACTAACTTTTAAGAAAATATTACACTGCTATTGATTAGAAGTCCCGATTTCCAAATTCCATGAAAAAGTTGGCGTTTTAATTCGAGAACGAGGACGGTGACCCCATTTTTGTTGTTGCTTATTTTGAAGCTTTTGTCTAGCCTAAATTAAAAACAAAATATGAAGAAGATAATATTGGTAGATCTGAATAGAAGGACAAATTTTGAACAAAGGGTCAAATCCTACCCGTCCCCTTTGTACCGTGTTATTAACCAGGTGCAAGTTGCGGTGGATAGCAAGAAAACAATCCCTGCCATATAATTCAGGAAGAATGGAGTATCCATGACTTTGAATATGACCAATATTGTTGGATATCACTTTTTTTATCAAGTCCCATGGCGATGATTAGGAATAAAAACACTTTAATTTCGTCGAGAGTGACTAGTTGCCATTTTTTATACGGCTATTTACTGTCAGACTTTCATCATCATTGGCTTTTATCTTGGCAAATTTATAGGTTTGAAATACAAGTTTATTTATAAAATCATCATTTATAAATAATTTTAAACTAGAGGCTCTCAAGAGCCTGTGTCGCTCACCTGTTACTGTATTTACTGATGTCGGCCATCTTGGTTGGTAGGCGGGGTCATTAGACACTTTTTTTTAAATAGATACCCTAGTAATGATTGTGGCCAAGTTTGGTTAAATTTGGCCCAAAGTTTTAGAATAGAAGATTTTTGTAATAGTTACAAAAATGACGAAAAGTTGTTCAATATTGACTATAAAGGGCAATAACTCCTTAAGGGGTCCTGTTACAATTTTCATCATTATGTTGACTTATTTGTAGATCTTACTTTGCTGGACATTATTGCTGTTTACAGTTTATCTCTATCTATAATAGTATTCAAGATAATAACCAAAAACTGCAAAATTTCCTTAAAATTACCAATTTTAGGGCAGCAACCCAACAACGGATTGTTGGATTCATCTGAAAATTTGTTAAGGGATAGATGTTATTCTGATGGACAATTAAATCTTGAAACATTTGCCCTCAATGTCTCAGTTTCAAAGATATAAAGCAAAAACTGCATTTTACCACTATGTTCTAATTTTAGCCATGTCGGCCATTTTGTTTGGTAGGCAGGGTCATTGGACACATTTTTTTAAACTATATACCACAATGATAATTGTGGCCAAGTTTTGTTAAATTTGGCCAAGCAGTTTCAGAGAAGAAGTTTTTTGTACAAGTTACAAAAAATGACGAAAAGTTGTTAAAAATTTACTATAAAGGGCAATAACTCCTTAAGGGGTTGACTGACCATTTTGGTCATGTTGTCTTATTTGTAAGTCTTCCTTTGCTGAACATTATTGCTGGTTACAGTTTATCTCTATCTATAATACTATTCAAGATAATAACCAAAAACTGCAAAATTTCCTTAAAATAACCAATTCAGGGGCAGCAACCCAACAACAGGTTGTCCGATTCGTCTAAAATTTCAGGGCAGATAGATCTTGACCTGATCAACAATTTTACCCCATGTCAGATTTGCTCTAAATGCTTTGGTTTCAAAGATATAAGCCTAAATATACATTTTATCCCTGTGTTTTATTTTTAGCCATGGTGGCCATCTTGTTTGGATGGCCAGGTCATCGAACACATTTTTTAAACTAGATACCCCAAGGATGATTAAATTTGGCCCAGTAGTTTCAGAGGAGAAGATTTTTGTAAAAGTTTACAGACGCAGGACGACGGACGACAGATGACGGACGCCAAGTGATGAGAAAAGGTCAGGTGAGCTAAAAATCAAAAGGTTCATTGCTTTGCATAACATTGTTTAATTTAGATTAACCGGTAAACGGGGCATTGATTACATCACTGTCCTGTCGTGCCCATCAATTTCGAGATCGTCTGGGAATTCCCTGTGATTCTCTGGTGACAAGTCAAATATTGGCAGGTTTGCAAGTATGTTTTGATTAATATCGTAAAAACATTCAGGACTGAATCCCTCAAAATTGTCTTCACTTTCGCCATCATTGAAGAATTCATTAATTTGTTCATTGTCTATGTATAGTGGATAGCCGCCATTACAGCTATTTTTTTCAACAAAAAATATTTTTGTTTTTATTGATAACTGATCTTAAGTCAAAAGAAACTACAAGTCGTAAGTGCTGCAATCCCATGAATACTGACACTGCCCCCTACATGATAACTGCATAAACAAACAAGTTACATAAACAGCAATAGACGAGCATAGCAGTCTAAGGGTTAACACCACTTGCAACACTATTGGTTACATTGTGGAGGTCAGTTTTTATTGGACTGGAGCAAGCCTGAGTGCCCTGAGGGAACAATCAAACTTCGACAGGTCAATTAAGATTGAAGTTAAAAGCAACTCACAAGCTCAGTGTTGGATGCATTGTAACAAGATTATTTGGTGAAAATAGAAGGCAGGTAGATCTTTACAATCAGAGCATTATTGGTCCTGAAAATTTTTTTCAATCTATTGTGGTTTTCAAGTTGAAGATATAAGACAATTAATGTAATTTACCCTTATGTACTATTTAACTATGACAGCCATGTTTTGTCTTTTAAAGCTATAACTCCTTAAAAGAAGTCATAATTTTTTTTAACTATTTCTACCCTGAAGTATCTTGATTTCTTAGTTTAATATTTCTTTACATTGAGTAAATTATTTTCTACTTGATTCATTCTAAGTGTGTTACTCTATATCACTATATGTACCTGTAGGTATTTCATCACTTTTTCATACTGTCCCTGTTTTTCTCCTGCTGCTAGATCGTAAGGAGTCTCATCCTGAAATACAGACAAATCTTTATATTGCATTCATCTGATAACTACAAAGAAGACTTTTGTCACACATATCTCACAATTAGTATTAGTAGCAGCTGAGTGGTGTTTTATTTAATTTTTATAGATGCTTACCATATTATTTTCGTTCATTAAATATAACTCATGAGACAACATTTAGATTACTTTTCACAATTGTTTAAAGACTTAAGAGAGGCTTTTTACTTTTCTTTATAAGAATCAGAACAAAAGCTCCATCTGTCATCAATTATTCTAAAAAATAATTCTTTGTAGTTTTCTTTAGAGTTTAAAGATTGGTCAATACATCCTTATGTCTACATAAGGGGTGTGGGACTTTGGGGGGTCTTCATTTTTAACTATCTTTTCTAATTTTTTAGACACATTATTGATAGTCCTTTATATTTCAACACCCAAATATTAATCTCTAATCTTTATATTTTTTCACCCAATTCTTTTCTATTCATTAATTTTTCGGCCATTTTTCTCCATTTTCAATTTTTTTTTCTTCCATTCATGATTTTCTATATCTGCATATCCCATCCACACCCTCCTATTTCTGTATACTCTATCCACACCCTCCTATATCTGTATACCCCATCCACATCCTCCTATATCTGTATACCCACACCACATCCTCCTATATCTGAATACCCCATCCACACTCTCCTATATCTGTATACCCTTCACACCCTCCTATATCTGGGACAATATCCCTAATGCGCCTTGAAATGAGGAACTCAAAAGTCATGTGTAAACAAAAAATCTCTGTGTAGTGATATTTGACACATTTTATATGATAAACAAATGACTGAGCTGAACCATTTGTGTTAATTTACAAAGTAAGGGAACACAGAATAAATGTGTAAAAACTATGGAGCTATTAAATGTGTTCAAAGTATTAAATTTTCAAAGAACTTATTGTGTTAAAAATGGGATTTTTTACCATGAGGAGCCGCATCGCAAAAGGATACTCGGGGTTTGCTAATTTACGGAAAAATGAATCACACTTTGTACCCCGAAAATTTAACCACATATGTAAAAATGTCTCAGCTTCGAAACAAGCCATCATACATATACAAGTTTACAATGTGGGCTGAGCAACAGAAGAAAACGTTACCATTACGGCCTATGGAGAAACAATTGCACATATTGCCCCATCTGTATACACTCACCACACCCTCCTATATCTGTATACCCCATCCACACCCTCCTATATCTATATACCCTGCACACCCTCCTATATCTGTATTCCCCATCCACATCCTTCTATATCTGTATAGCCCATCCACACCCTCCTATATCTGTATAGCCCATATACATCCTCTTATATCTGTAGACCCCATCCACACCCTCCTATATCTATATACCCTATCCACACCCTCCTATATCTATATACCCCATCCACACCCTCCTATATCTATATACCCCATCCACACCCTCCTATATCTGTATACCCAATCTATACCCTCCTATATCTGTATACCCCTCAACACCCTCCTATATCTGTATACCCCATCCACACCCTCCTATATTTGTATATTGTTATTTTACAGCATTCCATAGTTTTTTTTAGTGTTATCACTGGTGTTATTGTTTAAATAAGAAAATAAATAATGATAGGTATCTCTGCCACTAGACAGTTTGAATACAGGAATCATAGTCTTTATAGGATCATCTCTTTCAAATTAGTGCCATGACAACGGATTGATGTAAGTTTTGTTTGATAATTTGTTTGTTTACTCTGACTTTAATTAGTATGATAGTCTATGTTCTTGTGTTTTATAGTAAAATTTAGACATTCAAGTCTATAAAACATTTTCATATTTTAAGTCAAATTTAAATAATCATTTGACTTTTGACTATAGCCTTTAAAAAATCCATTTGACCAACCATATGTTATACATCATTTTAGTGATTCATTACATAATAGTTGAACACAGGGCATATACTATAAAATATTACCTTTTGTGTTTTTACCAAGGGACTGGCACCTCCTTGTTCTACCAGATATTGTGTGGTCTGTAGATGTCCTCTCGCAGCAGCAAAATGTAAAGCTGTGTATCCACGGTTCTATAATATAACCAAATAACATGTAACTATTATGTACAATACTTTGTTGTCAATATCAATAATATACAACATATCCTACAACTGACATTAAAACTTGTCTGATAAACTGGTCAATGTTGTGTAATAAATATAAACATAATATATATCACATGAATCAGAGGTCAAAACTGAATAAAATGACCAGTCACACTTGTATTTATATTGTATATAAACAAACAATAAACATGTTTTGTTGTGAAATGTCAAAATTTCCATAAAACCTGATATCTTAAAAAAATATTTTTTTCAAGAAATATGTAAAATAATTATATCAATGGATTCAGTAGAATAAAACAAGTAAAATGAGACCCCACTTTATATGATTATTACATATATTTGTTCATTAAAACTGTCTAATTAACAACAGGAATTAGTGTAGACTCAGTATAATCATTCATTCTAATAAAATATTTTTTTTAAGAAACATGAAAAGGAGTTATATTTTCTGATTCAGAACAATAATACGAGTAAAATGAGACCCCACTTTATATGATTCTTACACATATTTGTTCATTAATCCTGTATAATTAATAACATGATTTAGTGTAGATTAATAGTAATGTGATCAGACTAAGTAGATAACATACATCTGTGATGTCGATCTTACATCCTCTATCAATGAGGAGTCTACAGATCTCCAGTTCTCCTCCACTGGCAGCCCATATTAATGCTGTCTCTCCTATATCCTGGAATAATACAACTGACATCAAAACTTGTCTGATAAACTGGACAATGTTGTGTAATAAATATAAACTAAATATATATCACATGAATCAGTGGTCAAAACTGAATACAATGACCAGTCACACTTGTATTTATATTGTATATAAACAAATAAATAAACATGTTTTGTTGTGAAATGTTAAAATTTCCATAAAACCTGATATCTTAAAAAAAAAAAAATTCAAGAAATGTGTAAAATAATTATATCAATGGATTCAGTAGACCAAAACAAACAAAATGAGACCCCACTTTATATGATTCTTACAAATATTTGTTAATTAAACCTGTCTAATTAACAACATGATTTAGTGTAGATTAATAGTAATGTGATCAGACTAAGTAGATAACATACTGATGTGATGTCGATCTTACATCCTGTATCAATGAGGAGACGACAGATCTCCAGGTGTCCTTTAAAGGTAGCCAACATTAATGCTGTCCATCCTCTACCCTGGAATAATACAACTGACATCAAAACTTGTCTGATAAACTGGACAATGTTGTGTAATAAATATAAACAAAATATATATCACATGAATCAGTGGTCAAAACTGAATACAATGACCAGTCACACTTGTATTAATATTCTACATAAACAATAAATAAACATGTTTTGTTGTGAAATGTCAAAACTTCCATTAAACCCAATATCTTAAAAAAATATTTTTTTCAAGAAATGTGTGAAATAGTTATATCAATGGATTCAGTAAAACAAAACAAGTAAAATAAGACCCCACTTTATATGATTCTTACACATATTTGTTAATTAAACTGTCTAATTAACAACATGATTTAGTGTAGATTCAGTATAATCATTCATTTTAATAAAATATTTTTTTTAAACAGACATGAAAAAAGTTATATTTTCTGATTCAGAACAATAATACGAGTAAAATGAGACCCCACTTGATATAATTATTACAAATATTTGTTCATTAAACCTGTCTAATTAACAACATGATTTAGTGTAGATTAATAGTAATGTGATCACACTAAGTAGATAACATACTGTTGTGATGTCGATCTTACATCCTGTATCAATGAGGAGACGACAGATCTCCAGGTGTCCAAACCTGGCAGCAAACATTAATGCTGTCTGTCCTCTAACCTGGAATAATACAACTGACATCAAAACTTGTCTGATAAATTGGACAATGTTGTGTAATAAATATAAACAAAATATATATCACTTGAATCAGTGGTCAAAACTGAATACAATGACCAGTCACACTTGTATTAATATTCTACATAAACAATAAATAAACATGTTTTGTTGTGAAATGTCAAAACTTCCATTAAACCCAATATCTTAAAAAAATATTTTTTTCAAGAAATGTGTGAAATAATTATATCAATGGATTCAGTAAAACAAAACAAGTAAAATAAGACCCCACTTTATATGATTCTTACACATATTTGTTAATTAAACTGTCTAATTAACAACATGATTTAGTGTAGATTCAGTATAATCATTCATTTTAATAAAATATTTTTTTTAAACAGACATGAAAAAAGTTATATTTTCTGATTCAGAACAATAATACCACTAGTAGCACGATTTCAGTCTGAAACGGTCATT